>JAEBDU010000024.1:210945-358528 GCA_016802625.1 Heliconius numata
AAGGAGGAGCAGCGTCTTAACACTAAGCTGCCTCTGCGTATCCTGCTACACGCGGGAAAGAGGTGAAGTTTAAAAAAATCCATCTAATTTTAATTAATCGTGTACAGTTTATTGAAACCTAAACACACATCCTCTCTACGCATCGAACAAAGGAAATATACTTTTCTTTTACAGGCTCTAAAGCTAGTATTATTTCATTATGTTAATAAACGTATTTAACTGGTCCGCGGCGGCACGTAAAAGCGGCCACGCGACCTCATAAATAACTCTTGTACAAATGAATTTCTTGAAAAGGTCGTCGAAATATAGCCTCACGTGTGCGTCCAGTCACGCAACCACCGAAACTTGCATTCTTAATTCACTCATCGTGAATGACACCCGAAAACTAATCATACTGATATAATTTCGTCCTTTTTTTTAAGGATTCTTCAGTGATACTGTTTTTTTGGATTCATGCTGTAATATGTTAGACCAATATTCATTTGCTGAATAGAAATCGAATCCACAACCGTCGTGTTTAAAACTCCATCTGTGGCACTGAATATTACATTAAAAAAATCTTCAAAAGCGAGTTCGTGTGTAATATAAGTATCTATAGAGATCCCGAGATTGAAGTAGAAGCGACAATCAGGGGGAAGTTTACATCCCTCTTACGAGCATCGATGTGGATTGAGATGTTGCTCAAAAACATAATCGATATTTTTAACAATGCTCTGCTATTAGGGTGAGCCAGCTTACGAAGGGGAGTACGATATTATTTTGTTCATACAGTTGCCAAGGAAAAGGAAGCTTTCGCGAGACTGAGAATCAAACTACGTAGAATACAGATAGATTCTCTTTTGTACGGATATATAGGAATATAATGTAATGTTCTATATGAGTTTAAACTATTGATTTCATATACCTATATATTACTTTATAGCATATTGCGGCTATTTGTATTTCGTACATACTTAAATGATAATAATAATATTGTTAAACAAAAATAACAATTGTGTTAGTAAAAAAGATGATTTTGATATATTGTTAAGTTAATATTATGAATAAATTTATTTATATTTTTGGTCCAAAATTTGGTAATACTGTAAAATATTATAAAGAACATTGAAAAACATTAACACTTAACACATCCAAATTTTTTCTTCATTCTCTAGAATATTATTAATAAATTATCTTAGTAAAAGTAACAACTCCTAGCTTTTGTAGCGAAATAGGTAAGGTACGCCTAAGAAAATTACACCGCTTCGCCTCATTGTAGATTCATTATTAAAGTAGGTACCTATCTGTTGAAAGTCTTGAAACATTGCGTAGGCTAAATTGCGCAATTTACATACACCTACATTTTACTAAAAGCTTTCCAAATTTTAACGAGATGGCGAAGTAGACTTGGAAGATGAGCGGGGAGTAATTAATAATTAACAAATCCTGGGTATACTCTTTAAATGATAATGTACTTACGTGCAAATCTCTTTGGGATATTTTTGGAAGTAAATAATGTGGTTTGTATTATAGTCTTATTTGAAGTACATACTTGTTTATAAAATTCCGAATTTGTATCAAAATTCTAGATCTGCCGTTACATTTATTAAAAGAACGTAACAACCAGCTTCATCACAAAGCTTATTAAAAACCTCAAATTGCAAAGTTTTTAGTATTAAAAATAGGGTAGGGTAGGGTCGAAAGTTAAAAAAAAAATAGTGGACAGAAGTTTCAACTTGAAGTGCAACAAAAAGCTTGTTCCGTTGACAGTGATGGATGCGATCGGCGAACTGCTGCTAACACGAGCTCGGATTTTTGGCTAAACAGAGAATAGCTCAGAAATTGAAAACCAAATTTTATCTACGGTGATTTGCAAATAGCATTTTATGTTGTCGCCCCTTTTAGTACCAGCTGATAGATACTGATGGAGGCGGGTCTTTTGCATGTGACAAGGGTGAGGCGTAAATATCTCACAACCTTCCAATTTGTATGATTAATTGGGCTTTCATACAAGAAACACGAGGAAAGTATACCACTATATTTATTGATATACATATTTCTGTATAACCTTTTGGTATCCTATTTATTTGAGTGGTTGTTTTTCGATATGAATTTAAGTTATACCATTTCAATATGTAAAGCTTTACTAAACATTTGTTTTAATAACATCAACAATAATTTTAGGCAATATAAATGCTTATCCTTAAAGTTAAATTGAAAATTAAATAAATCTTTGTTTTATAAAATTAGACCTATTTTTTGTTCCAAAAAAAAACTGCATCCAGTTAAGTTGTTTGCAGATCGGACAAAATTTTAATCGCCTTTGACAAAGCCGACATGTGAAACGTTAATCTTCTATCAAAACACTTACCACCCCATTCCCTTCATTGTGGATGGTAACCGGTGTGTGGATTAAGAGAAATCAATTTTGTGTGTATGATATTTGTTACAAAACGTTGCAAAATTGTAGTACTGTTACAATAAATTGCCAAAGTTAATAAACATTTTCAATGCATGAGTGAAATATGATTCCATATTTATAGTTATACCAATAAAATGCGGAATTGCAATAAATTAAAGATATATGTGTTACATACACATACATTAGTACAAAAAAATATAAATTATTTATAAACAATCTTACAAAGATTGTTGGCAGTAGTGGACTTATCGTCAATAGAGATTTCTTTCAGTTATTTTATAGGTATGAGGAAAAGTAAAGATATTGAGGGTCCAAAAGAGCAAGAGGAGTTTTTTCAGCTTCACGCTGTATCCTACATGGAGAAGGTTAGGCAGATGGAGCCTAGTGTTGATATACTCCGCTCCCCAATTTCGCCGAATTTCGAAAAATCGAAACTCGAAACTCAACACCGCGCTTTTTACAAAGAGGCAATTTATACTCATACATAAATTAACATAAATATAAACAAATATAAAATATATTTCCATTAAAATATTTGGTTATACTTATGCTACTAATAAATATAGATTATCGCCACATATTTCACGCACGCAGCTAAACCTCAGCGGGGCATACATCATCCGCGTTTGACATAAGCCAATTATACGTTTTGACAAAAAGGCTATAATTTCCGAATTAGACGAGGTTATTAAAAGGGGTGTTACAATCTCGCCCCAAAGTTTCGTATCTCCCTTCGAACTGGGCAAATATTATAATTTATGATTGTTTGGATTGAAATGTAAACTCTTTCGTCGGAAAATTCGTCTTCGGTTTTAGTCTCGAGTCTCGACCCTCTTTCCCGAAATTGATGAGAGTTTACCAATTATTTGTGAGGGCGCTTTATACTTTTTTGTTTTTCTTTTGGATATAATTGTTTTAGATTCACGCTTTGCCTGTATCCCGCGCATAGCATGGTAGGCCGAGGGAAAGGAACTCGCTTTGCCTTCAGAGCACGGAATTAAATGTATCAAATATTTCATTAGCCGATTGGGAATCGAACCCCCAACCGTCGAGTTTACAGTTGCACGCTAGTGCTCCTACGACAACGATGATTCTATAATATCCTATAACGATCCGTTCTAAAAATACATCATCCCTGTATTCTTTATAAATAGATCTTGGACTACAATACATAACTGACTATATTTACAACAAATCGTCCTTTTTAGTCTTCCCACTACACACTTTCCTAAATAAAATTATTCTTGATTTTCCCGTATGAAAATTTTTGAATATTCGGATATGACGACGTAAGTTCGAACAACCGTGTGGAAGTTTTAACGTCCCGGGATGTTTAGGTATAACTTAATTGAGTGAAGAACTTGGGCTGTATCCAAGAAGTACAACGAACGATACGAATGTTCAATATATAAAACTCTTCTTTAACTGAACGAGAAACAAATAGTCGAAACTATGCGGATAGAAAAATGAAATTTGGCATTTCCTTGGAATTGTTAGGGGAGCTCCAAAAAAGATTTCATATTTTATACTTTACGCAAACGACGTTGCATGTTACGATTGGTATTTGTATTTTTAATCTTAAAGCCGTCGATATACATATTTCTTAAAATTTACATATTTAAGTCATAATGACTAACTGAATCATTGAAACATAAAAAAATATTAACATTTTTGTTCATGCTGTATCCAGCATGTAGTAGGGTAAACATGCCGACTTATTTCAAAAAAAATCTGGAGGCATTTAGTGTTGAGTGGCGAAACTCAACTCCACGCTTTGCGTCGAGAACAGAGAGAAGAAATGAAAATATTAAATATTTCATTTTCTCGAGTAAGAATAGAACTCACAACCTGCCGCAAAACAACAATAAGAGCAACAATGAAATCCCTTAAAATACCACAGATTATGCCTAAAATCCATATAATATAATATATCTGTACCATTATAAGGCTAAGTCTAAAACCCTAATTGCCTCTCTCATTTAGATTACCATAAATTAAGGTACCATGGCACACACTGCAGTCGGATGAAACATTCAACGATGATTACATCCATAAATTTCTAGTTACCTGCGGCACGTGTAAATTGGTTGATATATGATCCTGCATAGGTGTGTCGCGGTACTTTGTCTCGGTGTGGAACAGAGGTTATGACGTTGTGACGTCATATGTCACATTGGTTAATTTTCTTTTTTCTTTTAGTATTTTTTTTTTTTTAAGCGATGCATGGCTTACAATTAAATGTATTTATGCATGTAATAATATTTAATAATTTTAGAAACTTGATTTGTTATTATTTTTTTCAATCTAAAATATTTATTATATTCGAATCTATTGAGAAGAGTTTTTTATGTGAAAATATTTAAAAACTCAGTGCACTTTCGTATTAATATGCTACTTAGCTTGGTTTATTTACTGTTTTTATAATTTAAAAAAAAGATTTTTAAAACGACAGAAAAATAATCCGACCTGACACGAAACAGCTGATCCAAGTTTGGTTATTCTGTCAACCAGCTGTGTCTGTAGGATCATTTGTTAACAATATATCGTAAAAAGATGATATGCAAATGTAATATGTATATAAGAAGGACATGATATTAATAAAATATATCGCATTGGGGAAAAGATCCAAGTCTTTGTAATTAAGGAGTTTCCCCTCAAACAGAGCAAATCTCTCGACGAAAGTTTGTTTTAAAGACACATTTAAACGTAAAGCTTTAATCTAAGATCCTCACCTTATGTATAGGAGTTCCCCAGAAGTCGTTGAGGAAGATATTTGAGATGGGGGTTTGCGGCCTCAAGTCCCTGTTCTCCTTTATGGCACTTATATCGTCGAACACGAAGCCGCAGTAAAGGCAGTTGTGGTATACTAGAATACAGGCGAGAACTAAAACTGCCCCGAGACCCCTTCGAGGAGCTTCAGGCATTTCTTCTGCCATTTGATTAGTTCCACCTGTCAATCGTCTCTTACTACGACCTGTTCGAGTCCTCACTGCCGACACTACTCCTCCGAACCTACACACACCACTAACGCGGTCCATCGTGAACTAAACTAGCATTCCGTTAATAAATCCTCTCACAAAACACTAACGAAGACCATTCTTTATAAACAAATCTCATTTAAAACGAGCCGAGTCACCTGGAATGTCAGCGACGTTACCACGATCACGAATGAAACTAAACTATAATATACTACACAGAATCTGGGTAAATACGCGCGACGTGCGAATTGGACACTAAAAATATACACAGCATTGTGTTAATATGTAATTAATACGACATCGCGAATCTAATGTCACATTTTTTTAGCGAAAACGTTTAATTTGACATTTATAAAGAACGCAGACAGCGAACGTGGTCACACCCGCTCGATTAGCGGGCTCGCCGACAACTGCCGAAATGCGACGAGCGAATGCCGCGTCGAGTCACGTGACCAGTCGTTTTACTGCGGGTCGTTCCGAGACCACGCATGCGCGCCGCTGCTCACTGGCGGCAAAATAAATAATAATATGAATTATAATTTGATTTTTATTAAATTTTAAATAAATATTATGAAAAATATATATTAAAAAATATATTTTTTTGCACATTATTTTATAAAATTTATTTTATTGTTATTTAATTATAATAATAAAAAAACATTTTATTGTTCTGTTACATAATATTTGTAATCTGTATACTTTAGGATTTTATACAAATAGGTAGAAAATCCTGTTACCGCCTATTTAATTGCAATCACTGATAATTTTGGGTGAATATCACAACTTGATTAAGCCCTCCCTCGCGGCGCATGCCCGGGTGGCAGGGGGTGGATTGTTGACGACATTTTGCTCGGGTTAGAGAGTTTAGACGAGTCAAGAGTCGAACATGGATCGAGTTCATCGCTTTCTATAAACTCATATTTTCGCAGTTTATCCTAAACTTTGTCAATTTTCGAATGTCTGTCAAATATGATCCGAGTATAAGTGCCGACGTATGTTATTTGGGCAACTACGTACCCATCAAGGTACATAGAAACATAATTAATTTTAAAATAATCTATTTATAGGTTTGATTTATATTAACATATTTTAGATATTTAATTTCATAAATAAGTTTTGTTATTCCTCTAATGTGATTGTGCATTACCTTGTATAGAATCTTAATTTTAAAACACGAAGCATCTATAAATTTTTGTTGCTCCAAAATTTAAGGTTAGTTCCCTATTTTATCAAATCTTAGAAAGCCAAGATATAAAGGAAGGCTTACAAATTACTCGGTCGGTAAATATTAGTAAGACCTAAAGGCTCCAAAATACTACAAAGCAAAATTGCTAGAAATGAACTGTAAATAACATTTACGTAGAAATTTGCTTTATTAATATTTCAGTATTATTTACCTAATTAAAATAATTCTTAAGACCTTATTATACATTTTATTTTATGTTTTTTTATATAAGATCTTTTTTATGGTAGCCGTAGTCGTAGAGGGAGCTTAACACTAAATTCCCAGAATTTAGTATTAACACGCTCCGTTGCCATTAAGTCACTCCCGTTCCCCACTTTTCACTGAATTCTTGGGGCATTGCAAAATGCAATTATAAAAAAAGTGGAAAGTGGGGAACGGAAGTGTGTTAACACTATATTTCCGGATTCCCTTTCGTTTGCCCTGCTATATGCGGGATACAGCGTAAAGTTACAAAAAGACTATCATGCGCATCTTTTTTTTAAGTGCCACGCGCATAATATGTTAAGTCCTCCTCCTTTTCTTACAAAAGTCGGTTAAAAACAATTTTTATAGTTGTTGTTATATAATTACGGAAAGGTATAGGCAATAAATGTTACTGCCCCTTTACTGCGTATATAGTAGACCCGTATTTATCCAGCAATTTGAACAATATAGTCACTGAATGACTACCGGACGAACAATGGCCACTTCCCGTGCTTACTTTTTCAATTGCTTTCATTTTTTTCCTATAACCGCAATTCGCTCGTGACTTTCAGAACCTTTGTGACAGTCAAAGGTTAATGTTAAAACGATCAAATCAACTGTGAACCGTATTAATTGTTTCCTTTTTATGGAGAACAGAAAATGGGTATAAGATCAGATGCAATTAGAAGAATCTCTTTTTAGTCGACCATTTTATTTTGATTACTTTCGTACTGCAAATACCTATACAGTCCATTCAATTGTAACAGAACGATAGAAACAAACATTATTTGAACTTTTGTTTACGCTGCCTACAGTAAAAAAAAGGGAAGAATGAACGAAAACATTTACTAGTTTTCGAAAAACGCGAACCACAAAAGATATTGAAAAATAAACCAGAATATAGACAGATTGCGAGCGCTTGCTGGAATTCGGAAAAAAATAAACCAATTCGTGTCCCTGTTGGCTGTTGATTCATCCAGTTTTTTGGGCTTAGCAAAGGACATAGCATGCAAGTATCCTAGGGGAACGATAACCCTGAAAAACTGGGGCCTCTCGTGATTGATGAGGAACCCGGCTTAAGCGTCGAATAAACAGACCCTCACGTTCTTTACAATGGCCTCAGGTGTTTGTTTTTTTTTAATTTGCTGAACAATTTTGAGATCGATGTTACAAGGTTTTTTATATTATCTTTTTTGCCTGGTTTATAATTGGCAATATGTTTTTCTAAATTGAGAAGCTCATTTAGCCGTCAAGGTACATGGACGCGATGGTTGTGCATTCAAATCTCTAAAACCAATACAATACGTTTCTAGTAAAGGAGTTTTCTGGTCGTACAATGTTGTGTTGCCTGAAACATAGCATACAATTTAAATAGATAATGGTGTGTCATATCACAATTAAAAAAAAA
Organism: Heliconius numata; assembly: GCA_016802625.1. Lineage (NCBI taxonomy): Eukaryota > Metazoa > Arthropoda > Insecta > Lepidoptera > Nymphalidae > Heliconius > Heliconius numata. Next base: position 219,162 of record JAEBDU010000024.1, read on the forward strand.
ACGACTTTATGCTTTACTTGCCATATTTAAAAATAATCCACCTTAATAGAGATAATATCAATCAGCCTCAACTGATTTAATATTACATCACAGCCCCTGGAAGATTATATGCTGAGTCTATAAAGCCTAATGATTTACTTCCTTTTATCTCATGATTAAAAGAGGAATTGGAGCGTAAAAAGTTCATTATATGCAATTATCGTATTTTTAGCTTAACTGGCATTTATTTTTTATGGTTAATTCAAATACTTATTCTTTATTGAAAAAATATAAATTTAAAAGGGTTTTAATATTTTCTGTTTAAAAATTAAGGTACCTAATGCCGAAAATCTCACACTTTTGCCTACATTGGAGCACAAGTCTTTGCTCTTAGCTCGACATCATATAGGTGATGTCGAATAAAATGACAACCCAAGAAACTTATAACTTTACCCCAACTTTTGTGAAAGCAAATATGGAGGAAAATATTTTACTTATCTAACTACTGGCAGGGTCATATTCTCTTCTTAGAGAGACTTCCAAGAACGTTGAGGAGTAAGTAATTTGATTAAAACCATTACAGAAATTGTAACCGCTTTGATCCAAGCCGGAGGTGATAAATCAAAACTTCGCCATTAAAACAACGTGAGACCGCGACACTTTGATCAACTATCCCAACTTCACTTCTTCACTCAACTTCATTGTTTCAAACTTTTATTACTCCACCAACTCTTCCACGTGATAAACATGTGTTTAATGAGAATGATAATTATGGCAGGTATCGTTATATAATAATTTAATAAAATATATTTTATTTTAAAAATATTAATTGATTGTATAATATAGATAACGAGACGTTCCTTGTTAAAGACTAAATAGCACGGATTAATATCAACGACTTGTAACGTTCTCATGAAACAAGTGTCTAAAATTGCTTCAAGTTTGATGTATTTGCACTCGCTCCTCTAGAGATAAATTTGTTCGAAAACTTGGTGAATGTGAAAAGTTTGAAGCTCACTTCAATCCATTACGCGAGTGAAATATTTCTTTGTTTTCTGACTTTACTGTGGCCTTACAAATCACAAGTTTATCATTAGTCGGGCGTCTGAGCATCGTTACGCAGATTCCTCAAAGTTTCTCCGTTTCGAACAATACATTCCTTTAATAAAGTAATTATTTAAATCGGTCGATAGAGATTCTGCTGGTATCAATTTATGTAATGACTTTTCAGGAATGAAATTGATGCGCGTTATCTGGTTAAATAGAAATCGATCAATCTCGTTTATTTATAGGAAATATGTTTGTAATGCGATATCGACCGGCTTATTTAATACAAGTCTATCAATCACGCCGCGTCCTGGATGCTGGTGACAGATCGTTGCGCAACATGTGACGGGAATCGGCTTTGACCTTTTACATTTCCATTTCAACAGATCCATGTTATATGCTGATAATGAACATGACAGCTTATAAGTTTTCGATTTGTTTTAAAAAAGATCACTGCTTTTAAGCAGTGTTCTTTTAAGATAGTAAATCATGTATTTTACTATATTTCAAATATGTCCAACATTGGAAGTAGTAATTAATAGTCGCTTATTTGTAAAAAATCAAAATTTTCTAACTAAAAGTGAATTGAACTAATTCGAATTTTATGAACGAAAAAATTTCGTTTCGAATAATTACAGAGACAAATTCCTTCATCCAGCAACAAAGCAAATAAATAGGCAGAAGCTAGATCACCAGAAACAGTAATTAATTAAAACCACCACATTTTTCCTCATATCATTAAAAATATATTATATTAACAATAATAATGAATGGCTTCGTGAAGCGTGCTCTACTGACGTTAATTTACAAGAAAAGCGTCCACCGAATTGTGCTGGACCGTACAATACCATTAATTGACAGTACAGAGGGTTATGTATGTGTATGACATTTATTAATAGACATGTTTGGCCTGTCAATCGCAGAGTACGCCCCATTTATTATTCCCTAGGAACCATGAAGACTATCCTATATAAATATGTATGTAGTTGTATGATATGCAGTCGACTGTGGTTTAATTAATTAAGTTCTGGAAAGAAGCCAGTTTCACAGGGCACTGGCGTGTGACTGTAAAAGTGACAGGTTGTGGGTTCTATTCTTACTAGAGGAAATGACATTCAGAAATCGGCGGAAAGTGGAGAATGGAGCGTCTTAACACTAGGCTCCCTCTGCGTGCCTTGCACATATGGGATTTCTTTTTTTGATCTAGACTATATTTTATAATTTCAACACGAAGACTAAATTAATTATTTATTACTTTTTTAAAACGTTGTGATAAGAACTGTCATAATGTACAGTAAAATATGTGTGTTTTTAATTTAAATAAATTAACATTCTATTTACCTACTTTTGTTACGAAACACTAGCACGAATAGCTTGCACGCTCAGCTTATAAAGTGAAATATGACTCTGAAAAGTATTAGAATGCATCTAAGGGTCCAAACGTTACGATAGATCTAAAGTGCAAACGTATTCAGTGGAACCTGGAGGACCGAAACGAGAAAGTTTTGATTTAGTGCTTATAGCTGTCCCAGCCGGGGAGCCTCTTTAAACTTTTAGCCATGTAATAGAATAAAACTGTTCGAACAATACTGGAGATCCAGTATTCATAGCTGGCTTTGGAAACATTATGGAAGTATAGGAACTTACGACTATCTGATACTGCGTCGTTGATATTAAAACTGATGATATGTGATGGAATGAAATTTGTAGGATACCTTTACGAAAATTTGGTTATATTTTTAAAGTTTAATATTAGTTTGACTAAATTATGTAGTGATAGCGTCAAGTATAAGAAGCAATAAATTAATGTTTTGCTTATGAATAATGCTGTTAAATATTTAAAATAAAATAAATGGTCTTAGGTACTAAAAATTTCTTAAATATCCTATTCTATACGTATTACGTATAGGGATGTTTTAATGTTAATAATATCTTGCTGTTTAGAACGCTCGAGAGATCACATTGCGCAAATAATAACCCATAGTTAGCTGTAGGATACTACATGATTACGTCGCAAAAGCAAAGTCATAAATCGTCACATACTAGTAACACTATTTATTAATAACTAATTTTACTTCGCTAAATTAAATGTAAACTGTTTTCTATACTAAAAGTCAAATTCGAATGTCAAGTTGGGTTAATCAGGTTTGTTTGACATCGGTAACATTTAAGTTAGGAGCGGGTTATATCGTGCAGAATAAACAGATTAGCCGTAGAAGGCTTTCCGGCGGTACAAGAACAAATGGGATCAGCTTGAAAAATGTGTAACAATAACGAAATGGGGGAACTTGAAAGCGACATCGGGCCATTAAGCAAAAGCGAAACGGAAAGCTTCGCCTTAGAGCTAATGAATCAAAAGTTTTCAACGGCAAATGGATTTTTCTTTCGATTGCTACGAATAGATATCAACTTTCCAAATCTATTTTTTTTGCCTGCTTCAATAGTTTTGTCCGGCGTTTTCAATTATGTGATTGTATTTTGCTGATAAAAAGGTCATATAAGTACCTACTACGTATAAAAAGTACAAAATTACTTTTATGTGTTATTTATTGATGATAAGATACAATGAGTTATTTATATTTTTCTTTCTCCTCTGTAAGGCAAGGTGAGGCGTTACATTCGCCACTCAACACACAATGTGTTGAAATTAACAGAAAATTGGATAACGGAGTGTCTTCACACTAGTTTCTCTTTGAATACCCTGCTAAGCAGGGATAAAACGTGGAACTGTAAAAAATATTTATGTAATTAAGTTAGATATAGTATGCTCGCAGCTGCTTAAACTTTGCTACGTTTGTAAATTTGGTATATTGTTTAATATTTAGAACCAATAAAACTATATGTACATATATTTATCTTTAAAATAAATCAAGTATTTAATATTAAATTGTTTTATCCAACACAGGTAATTTCTTACATTTATCCAAGGTAAGCTAATACGTATACCTTTATATAAACACGAATTGGTAGTTTCATTCGATTCGTCTGTAAACTTTTAGATCCTGGCACAGGGCGCAAGTTTTAACGAGGTGCCATTGACTCGTTCGTCGCTTGAACAACTTGTTAATCCTTATATTTAAACAACTTTTACAAATATCTTGAGATGTTTCCCGGAAACACAGATTAGAGGGTTTATAAGATTTTTTTTATTTTTATACGATTTTCAAACCATTGTATAAGAAGAAATGGCTAACTTGTTGAACTAATATTATGTTTTAATAATAATAATATATCTTCATATACTTATTACGATATAATTATACTTGAGGCCATTCGTGGCGCACAGGCATGCGGTGTTAAGGCAAAGCGCGACGTTGAGTTCCGCCACTCAACAAAGTGTTACACTAGGTTTTCTGTACCTACCCTTTTGTGTGCGGGATATAGCGTGAAGCATATACTTATATATTTTTTTATTTTATTAGAAAATAATGTTACTTTTACATCTTTTAAGTTGATATAAATCACCATGTGGGAATTGAACCCACTACCGCCGTGTTGAAGTGATTTGATCTGTTTTCCTTAATTAAAATTGGCTACAATGTCATGGCGGGCCCTAAATCATTCAGAGAAGGATAAAATTGACGTTATTATAATTCTAGTCACGTCATATTCTTGTTTCTCATTCTCTTTTATCTTTCTGTCATTTATTGAATCACTGTGACAAATGCGCACCTGTGACATACATATGTTGTAGGGCGAGATGGTATTTCTTAAAAAAATATTTATAATATTCGAAATATTGTTACAATAAAGCCTTCGTAAATATGCCGTATGGATTTTTTTCATAGGATTTAAATACGTATAATATCTTCTTCAAATTATCCATCGCTTCGCTCTTCAATTTCCATCTACTTAGATAATAAACTTAACTAACTCTGTGAGCGTTATAATTTAATCCCGCACTTCATCACGTCACAGACTGTAAAACACCAATTTTATAAATGTGAGGGGAATACCCTCTAGTGTGATTTGAACCAATAACCATCGCATTCTATCAAGTTAATACTCGTCGTTACTCCAGCTGTAAACAACGCTACAATCCCTATTTAATTGTTAATAGAGAATAATATCTGTGTTGCAAAAAAATCCAGTCTTGGTACAGGCAAACCCGGGTTGAGGGGGTCAAAACGGATTGTGGGTTCAATTCATACTCGAGCAAATGAAATATTCGATATTTTAAATTTCTCTCTTGGTATCGAGGTAAAGGACGGCGTTGAATTCCGCCACTTAGCACACAATGGCTCCAGAATAGCCAACCTCTGCCTACCCTGCTTCTTGCGAATGAAAAAAATATATAAAAAAGTATCATACATTTTCATTAAAATATACAAATTTTTTCCACTCTTCCTTATTTAGTAAAAAAACCAATTTTATATTAAACATTACGAATATGAGCTTGACAACCAAAAGCCTTGTGCTCAGATGCGTGACACGAAAGGGTAATGCTTTTGACAAGTTGCGGTTTGATTTTTATACCACCCAAAGCGGGAGCTGCAACAATTTTAATGATGTAGGATACAAAAACCTCGAACATAAAGGAGACATACATAAAACTGGGGGTTTTTATGAGTTGTAAAACCCATTCACGCTATACAACATACATTTAAATTAAAAAAACACTATTTTTCATCTTTTTGTAAAATATTTTAATAAATCTAGTTCAGTTCAGGTAAGTAATTATAGAATGGCCTACTTAATTTTATCTCTGGCTTATCCTAATTTTGTATTGCATTACTTTTTTTTGGAAAAGGTATGAAAATGAAGCCGCTCTCATTCATAGAAAAATTACGTTTTCAAATATTTTGTTGTTTTCCCTTTGCTCTAAATAGCAATAATTTAAGCCGCTTGTCACAAAAAAAATTACAATTTTTATTTACTTGTAGTTTTTTGAAAGCAAATATTATTATAGAGTTATAATTTTTCTGTTTTTGTATTAGAGGAAATCTTATTACAATGGGTCCATATTATTACTAGAGCTATTTAATGACATCCATCAAACACTCAAGCGATTATAACATGAAATTAATATTTATTATTAAATAATTAATTAGATATTTCCCCGTAGAGGTTTATGTAAGCCCACAACAATCACACATTTAATGAACTTAATTAGAAACTCAAGTACCTGCACCATGAATGTGTTAATAATATCGAATATAATAAAAAAATACCGTGGACATCTTGGGACCGACAGAAGTGATTACTTAAACTAATGGAAGTTGAATTATTTAATATTAAAATTGTAATAAGAAAAAATTGAGAAAAGATTAGGTTATTTTTAGGTTAGTATCTTGCTATAGTCCTAAAAAAGTAACAATTGGCATTTAGGTCATATGTTCATTGTCAACAGTATGTGTCTATCACACACGAAACCGTTTGTCGAAGTTGAGGCCGAAGATAGTAGAGAGAAGCATCTGTCCGAAATACTGCTAGTGCTGTGGGTTAGTATGAGAGAGGAAGAGCCTGACGGCCACTGCCTTATGCGTCAGAGAAAGGGAAGACAGACAGATTGACGGCCTTACGCGTTACGTAACGAAGCAGTGTACCGTCGTATAAGAAGTTTGCACTTAAAAAATATAAGCGTTTTATTCAGTAACCAAAGTGGACATGACCAGATATTTCTCTTTTGCTCTTAAGTATTAATTTATAAATGTTATTCACCAGTTAAATATACTTTATATGTAGCATGACTTAATATATTGGCAATTTTATGTAGCAGTATCAACATCACGTGCCAGCGTTACATAATGAACTGATCTCATATCCGATTCCATAAGCAGCTTAACGGTGAAAATCCTATCAAACTCCGACTTATTTGAGGCTTTTATTCACGCCATGGTATGGAGGAGAGCGATGAAAGTTTATAACATCCCATAATCCGAGCGACAAAATGTAAAAAAATATCTATACACACATATCACACTCCTGAAGGGATTTTCGATAGCACGTACTTACTTGCTAAATCGAACCTTTTTTGTCATATATTGTATTGTTCTGTTCTGTTCTGTTCTTTCTAATATGGCGTTCCGAGCGTGTCAGTTGAGCACAAAATCACTTCGCCAGTGTCACGTTGAATGGAGAACTTACGAAAGAGGTTGTACGGTAAAAAAAGTGAATATATTGTATTGTAAATTGCTATTAAATCTGAGTGGCAGCAACTCAATCATAATATGTGGTTCAAATTTAAAGTTGCGATATATTTCCGTAATATATTATTATATTTATGTCTGTCAGTCTAATAAAATTCAACGTCCCTGAGCGTGACAGCCTCATGAGAATTCATATTTCTCAACCATAAACGTTGCAAATATTAGACTTCCACTATTTCTCGATAGATATTAAGTTTCAGGCATTGAATACCGGTATGGAGGGTAAACCAATATGTCACGTGGGTCTTTATTTACTGTGAGTATATCACAGGCTCTGTATATTTGACTAGTCGGTCAAACACTAACAAATATTTACTTTTGGAATATTCTAGATTTCACCAAAGATACTATGTTCGGATAAAATCTTATGAGTAAACTTAGAAAAGCCTACGCTAATATAAAAAGTGAAGATAAAATTAAAACCAATGCGCTAACTTCGAAATACTTGAAACCACATACATCTGGTTACGTGCCCAGCAAATTAAATCTCTGGTATTGAAGTATATCATAACGTAGCGTGTTAGGCGCCCGTCGAACGTTTTAATAACATTGTAATGGCCGGCGGACTGTTCAACCGTTGTATTTAATTAAGCCGCGGCCCTTTATTCAACCCTCTTTACGTACCAACCCCAACTCCGGAGAGTTTTATTATGTGTTATTATTTCTAGACTCAAATTAAAAGCTTATGGAATGAATAAATTTATCAGCGAGCTTAATTAAGCTTTCGGCGCATATTGCTTTAAAAGCTAATAGGCGTTGTTAAACTATGTGAATTAAAGTTTACTGCTGCATAATACGAAATTAAATGTGGCTATTGTTTTATTTTATTCGTTTTTATAATTTAATTATGAAATGCCTGATAATTGCTGATGTATGTGATAATTAATTTTAAAAAAACACACTCATAGGTATATCATAATTTACTTGTGTTTTTTTAATATTTTCCATTTCTTCGCTCTGGTGTCGAGGTAAAGTGCGGCGTTGAGTTCTGCCACTCAATACGTAATGTCTCCAGAAAGGAAGTGAGGAACGGAACGTTAACACTAGGTTCCCTCTACCTACTATACTCTACTATGTGCCGGATACAGCGTGAAGCTGATTGTTTTTTTAATCATTTAAAGCTCTTTCCGCCCCAAAATTAGCTTCAAAAGACATATTTTATACGAACAGCCTTATATACTGGCACTACTGAATCAACATTTTCATTTGGAAATAGGCAGAAAACCTTAAACAAACACTCCCGAAGCCACAACCGTCGCCGGTGTGAAAATATTTATATTGCAGGAAAACAATTTGGGCCGTGTAACGAAGGGCGTTGATTGGGCAATCTCTTGGGAATCACTTACGGAACCCCTTAATTGAAGATCTATTACCACAAATCGAAACTAAGGGTGTGTTGGCTCCAAGTTTGTCTAATGCAGTTTGTTTTGATTCCAACCCAAACATCGAGTTACACACTCAACTGGCAAGTAATGAATCTAATAAATGACGAGAGTATTTTAGTTATCTCGGATATTATCATATTTTTGCTTGTGAAAGATTTTATTATTATTAAGATTAGTTATGCATTACAGCGTTGAATTCCGCCTCTCAACACGTTATGCCTCGAGAATTCAGCGGGAAGTGAGAGCGATGTTTTAATGAGAACGGAGTCTTAACGCTAAGTTCGAGGTTCCCTCTGCCTAAACTGCTATATGAAGAGAAGCTTTAAAAAAATATTATGCATATTTTAAGATTTAAAAAGAAAATCATTATTATTTTTGATATTAACATTTGCATGTAAAAGAGCTTACGATGGCTTTATTATGTTAATTATAAGACGAGATGAGCGAGATATTCTCCTAATGGTATATACTACGCTTGTCACCTTGTACTACATACATAGATGTTTAAAATTTATCTTTAAAATTATTTTAAATAAATTTAATAAATAAATATTTTTAAATACTGAGTATATATTCCCACATAATTATCCCTTTTTTATAATAATTAAACGTCCCATGAACTTCAATTATACTTATAACTTACAAAAATAAACAAATTATATCATTCAATTAATTTATTTTTTATCAAATTAAATCATAAGTATGTATATTTAAGTAAGGTTTTATATCTCTAATTATAATATACGTTAGGAATGTTGTTCCTGCCGATAAGAACAAGACAAGTGGCATTTGAGCAAAAAATATATTACTCGAGGCGTACGTACTTGCCACCCTATTAAGATTCCACCATTAATCAAGTACGTGTTAAAATTGAGAGAAGTTACTTCGAAGTTAATGTAAATCATGCATCAACCGAGCATTGAACCTGTTCGGTTATTTATTGTTTACATTACACCCCAGAAATGCAATACAACTTCATTAAGTCGAAAGGAAAAGGTTATAAATTTCAATCAGCTCGGCACTTTCAATATAGCGTTAGATTCTGGATCAGTGAGTTTATTTGTAACAGTACATTTATATTAGATTGCTAAGGATATATACTCGTAGACTAGCATTTTAATGTTTGTGGTAGTAGTTTACTTGCCAAATGTTCTACTGTTTAGGAATATGTACTTACTGGTATACTATAGTACTTAACTTACTTCCTTTATTATATGAGTACCTAGATCATAGATTCTATTTTTTATTTTTTTAACCGTATAAATAGAATGTCATTACTTACTTTCTTTTTATACTGAAAAAAAACTTTTATTAACAAAAAATATTAAAATAAAATTATTATTTTTGACACACGAAAATCTTTAAATGTAAAAAATGACATCACGACTATTACAAAAAGAAAAAGAACACAAAATTCAACTATTTGAAAATTATCAGCTGTAAAGTATTTTGTTTTTATCTATTACTTAAGCCTTAGAACTATCTATATTTGTCTCTAGTTATCTACAATAAGTCTACTCCAGCCTTTTTGTACGCATACTTAATAGGAATTATATTATTTTAAATTATTCAAAGTTGTTTTTATTTTCTTTTTTATGGATTTTTAAGTGCCCGTAAGAGGGAGTTTGATGTAAGGCAGGTATTACCGAAGCGGTCATAACTTCTACTATAGAGGATAATTATTATGACCACTTCGTTTTGAAATGATCATGTAATAATGCATTTACATATGTTAAGGCCGAACACCGTGGGTTCGATTTCCATTCGTGGGATTTAATTATTATTAATTAATATTTTCATTTTTTCGCTCTGGTAATAAGGCAAAAGCACAGTGTTGAGTTACGCCATTCAATAAGCAATGCCTCGAAAATTTGGCGGAAAGTGAGAAACGGAGTGTCCTAAGACTAGGTAAGCAAAAAAATATTTATATTTATTTTAATTTTTTAATAAATTTGCATAATGCAAAATAAGATATGAAAGCCGGTTTTTTAAAAAACATAATTTGAATATGTAAGTATAACAATATTCAAAATTATCTAAGGAATTCGATAATATCTTTATATTTGCTTAATTATGTGTTTTTTCTCAGTATTGATGATATGTGTTTTTTTTATAATATCGCATACAAGTTCATGTTTAAGTAATAAATGGTACTTTTTTACTTATATATACATACAAATACTATATTAATATTTAAAATTAAGATAATTTATGAATAATTAAGGCGAAGCATATTATCTTAAGTATCTTATCAGTCATAAAAATTTAAGTGTTAAGCGCTCTGACCAGCCATACGTTTGGACAACGTTAAAAATAAAATTATTTTTTAAGATATTTATTACTTTTAATAATTATTTATGTTTTATGGTAAACTAATATACCTATACGTACATGATTAATGTAATTTATCCTGACTTTCCGATTCCACGCAATAGTAGGGTATACTCGAAAATACTCCATTTGATCCACTCTCGACTGCGCCCCAATTAGATTGGCTTCATCAATATTACATACGATTATTACATCCCTGTATTCAGCAACATAAGTTCATGCAAGTATTTCTATTATATAAATTCGAATAGTTATATATAAAATTCATATATTTTTTTCTACAAAATACTTTTAAATTCATGTTTTTGACAAGGTGTAATTGACTGTACTTGGTTTATATATGAATTGAAATCTCAGTTTTCTACTTTTTTATAGTAATTATATCTATATTTTTAACCGACTTCAAAAAGAAAGAGGTTATCAATTCGACTGTATTTTTTTATAGCAATCTGGAGCGAAACAATATTAAAAGGAAATGATGAAATGCGGGAACAGAGTTAGTCATTAGGTATACAACAGAAATTGTCTCTTGCAATATTATTTCTTTGTGAGATTACATTAATCATAATGTGCAATAGTAAAATTTAGATTAACATTTGACGTAAGCAAACATACTCCCTTTCATCCACAAAAAAATAACGATATTAATGTTTTTTTACTTTTAAAAGAGAATAAATAAATTAAAATAGTCAATCGAAATAACAAAATACTTATTTAAAGACATTTTTTTGTACTCTTATATCTTATATCTATATAGTAAACAGGTAATACTTTAATCTATATTGATAGGTCCCTCCTTAACCGATAGCGATCTGACCTCCGCAATCCGTAAGGGCGACCCACTAACAAATTACATTAGACTGGTTATCTACAAAACTAAACAGGATAACACTTTTATCAATCTTAAGAATTAAATATATAAATGTATGTATATAGAAATATATAAGTATATGTTAAGATTTAAATAAATACATATAGAAATATATAAGTATGTATTTATAATTCAGTGTATTTCGATTTGTGTGAAGTTAATTAAATACGAAATTAATAAGAAAAAATCGAATAGTCCATGGTCTCGGATAAACTGAGATGGCATTCGTCTATCAATTGATTAACTTAACTAATTCATTTAAAGATACCCCAAATATATTTATACAATTGACAAATACACATCGACATAATTATCCAACTTAATATACTGCAAATGCGCTTCCACCAACATTAACCTAAAACAAGCTGTAGATGAGACAGCAGTAATTACTAAAACGTTGAATTAACGAAAGTTCTTAAACAATGCAAACTACGAACACGAATTTCAATTATATGGCATGGTTAAGGTACAATTTAATAAGCACCGCAGCACACCGAGCTGAATGTCTGTACATACAATAAACTTGTAATTACCAACTTAGGAACGTAGGAACTAAACTGGAGTTTAAGAACTGAGAGAGAACTGCACAATAAATCCTGTTCCTGGTGATCTTTGCTTGCAGATACGTACAGGCTTATGACGTCACTAGTTCTATCTACTCTTATCACCTCTTGTAAGTATACATTTTATAGAATTAAAGCTAGTTTATAACTAAGGGAAGTCGGTTTAAGGAAAATTACTTTTCTGTCCAGTGTCATAACAGTAAAGTTGCTCGTAAGTGGTATTTCATAGCCTGTTCTTAATTATATAAGGTGAAGTTAAATGGTTAATAGTGAAAGATTTAATGTTATTTTTAAGATTTTGTTAAAATAATTGAAGATATTTATAGAAAACATATTATAAGACTCGAGGGTTTTGAGTGCTGCTCCTTTCGCTCCCTATAAAAAAAAAACTTTTAGAAGCTTTTTTTTATGGATATGGATGTTTACGACAGTGCTTTTTAATTTCATTTTTGTCCAAAAAATGCTTTACCTATTTTTTTTATATATTATAAAAAAGCCAAAAATATGTCTTCTTGTATGTCTTCTTACATCCATAGAGTAAAACTTTACATTACTAGGTATAACACATATGTATAATTGTAATTTATGTATATAATTCTGAGCGCAGTATACCAGGTTTACCAATTGAATATACATAATTACACAAACCAATACAGCCCTGCAATTAGTGGACATTTAATATGTACTCGTAGCTTGCATCTGTAAGCGATTCTAAAATTACTACAGTTAATTGACTAAAAATTATATTAATGTTACTGAAACTGAATTATTATTTATAGTAAATAGTGAATGTGTGAATATAGTAATTAGTTTCAGTATTTTGTGCGTCGAGTTGTTTGTTACTTTAAAATAAATGTTATCACTTTTGTGTGAAGCCATTCGTGGCCATATTTAATATTCCATTCTCCAGGTGGGAATCGAACCCACAGCCGTCGCATTTACAGATACACTTATACCCCTGCGCCACAGCGGTTTCGAGTTATGTAATATTTATAATTATGATTCAATAGATTTTTTTGGTATTTACAATAATTATACGCTTCACTCCAATTAGAAGGAAGGAAGGATTTTGTTTCACTTGGCTTAATTTAAAATTTGTAGTGTAGGATTTTAAAATGAAAAAAGATACTGTATTTCGAAATAGGAAATTAAAAGAAAAGATAAGATAAATATTTACAAATTATTTACATACATAGAAAATATAAATAAAACAAAATTAACACTTACATACAACCCCAAACTAATACCGTACTGTTTAAAGTAATTACGTGAAGCTAAGGAAATTGTTCAATATCCTGGCTGGCTCTCGTCTCCGCACACAGCGCTCCACACCGCAAGTGACGTAAATTCCCTCGATAGACACAGAGTTGTGCGCACACGTGAGTTAATATATTATTCCTGTCATAATAATATTTGGTATGTGATAGTTTTTGTATTTGGTTTTGCTTGGTTTATTAGACTAGTGTCTCAGGTGCGGCTTCGACCCTCTTAAACTTATTGTAATATTCTACAAAATCATCAAACTCACTCTTCTGCCTTATATAAGTAACTACCAATTAACTTTACTTTTGTTTTTTTATTTTATAATCGAAAGCAGTATTTTAACTGAATCTCTATTTAACATGTTTTCTCGCATTGTGGAACCCTATCTCCTTTTACCGTACGATTCTTCGCGTGTTCTTCATACAATTTGACATTGTCGAAGTGATTAGTGTCCCAATGGAACGCCATATTATAACCTAGAACGCTAAGAACAGAACAGAACAGAACAGATGTAATGAACTACACAATATAAAAGGAATTTTTCAATTCGAAGCAGTAGTTCCGAAGATTAGCACGTTCAACCAAACAATCTCTTCAGCTTTATAATATTAGTATAAATAACATAAATTTACATATTATTAATAATATTAAAAATATAATTTTTAAGATCTCTGTGTCTCCGTATACACAATTTTTATATTAATCCGCTACATATTTGATTATTTGAAAGCACTATCTATAAAAATGATCATATTTTTAAAATAAAGTAGGGTAAAGTTATTTTCTAACGTAAAAGCTTTGTAGCTAAGCTTATTAACTTAAGTTAGTTATTTTTATGGCATCGTAGTAAAAACTAAAAAAAAATGCTATCCATAGTTATTAAAGTATCGTCGTCTAGTTAATTGACATGTGCACACATCCTTAACAATAATTACAAGATGTGCAACGTGAACCTACATGCGGGAAATTACTGCCGATATTGGTTTATTATAGCGTTGTTTTACTAAATGTAAATATTAATTATTTTCTGTGTACAGTACAATTATTGAAATAACATTAATAAGGAATGTTTTTCATTACTAAATATAGAGGTTATCGATGGTTGTAGGTTCGATTCTCATTTCCTTGCTCTTGCTCTGGCATGACGAAGTGCAGCGTTAATTTTCTCCACTTAACACAAAATGCCTCATAGTTTGGCGGAAAGTGGAGAACGTCATTTAATTTTTAACTCTTGATTTTGCATCATTATCCTGCTATATATGGGGATACAGAATGAAGCTGAAAATAAAATACTAAGCATATAAAAAAGGCTATCTAAAATTAAATTTTAAATTCTTCGTATAGCTCTCGTTATGCTATAACAATTGAACTCGTTGAACAATAGGATAAAAGAAATATAAGAATGGAATCTTCTGATAATTCTTCGAAAGTAAACTGTTATCGCCAATTATATAACGTGCGTTATGAGAATAATAAAGTCAAGTTTTTTATTACAATTTATTGTTTAATGATACAATTAAATATATGAAAATATTTGTATCTACAGACGTTTAATAATATAAATATGACGACAGTTTTGACAATACCTTCTTCTTCATCTTTTTGCTTGCTTTTCACTTTGCGAAAATATTTATTTATTTTGTTAATGGCAAAAAAGATTTATGATGAAAAAGTGCGCGGTAAGAGATATAGGGGGAGACCTCGGTTGACTTTTGTCAGTGGACGAGGCGGAAGAGGTATATAGAGACCATAGAGTTTGAAGCTCCGTTTTCTCTGACTACCGGGATAGTCAGAGATAGAGTGCTTATAGAGTCAGAGAGATGAGTAGGGATAGAGCGTTAAGTTATTTAGTTAGACTGGTTAAAGATTTTATTTATTGTTTTAAACTGTGAAGTCCAAATCTAAAAAATCATTTTTTTTACTAGACCGACCATAAATTATATAATACAAAAATATCTTCACCAAAACAAACACAAATAGAATTCTATTGATTATTTATGTGTTCCATTTCTTATGAGGAACTTAGGCATCCCGCAAACGCATCGCGCGCATAAAATAAACATGTCCGTAAAAAGGGAGACGTCGCGTCGCTTGCATTCCAAAGGATGAGCCAGATAAGGACATTGAATATGTGAATACTAAGTAACGCCGGGGACTTTGGCTATAGTCCATTGCGTGTTGAAAAAAATTTAGATTTCATTTCATTCATTGGAATCGGAATGTATATGTGTATTTATGCAGTTTGCAATTTTTTGGTATATCGTACATTGTAATCATAATTCTTTAAATACATATATTAGGTTTAATTAATGTTTGAATTACATGTTGTAATTATTAATTATGTTAAAAATAATCATGAAATAACATAATTTAATTATTTAAAAAAGTTTTATTTGAAAGTAAGTGAAACATATATAAATTAATTAATAAATGTATAATAAACAATAATTTTAGTAAACCTCAAATAAACATTTACAAAGTAATAATATATTACATAGCTGTAAACAGTTCCGAATTTCTGTGAAAATAATTCTCACATAAATTGTTTGTTTCTAATGCTTTGTGGTAGCTTCAGCCAAACTGAAAGCTTAATTTATTATATAACGCCCGCCATCGCCCATACTTAGTTATGTTTTGAGGCAAGTTTTGCTCGAGCGTAAGCGTAAGTTGTCGGTTCAATTTTTCTACCATTTATCTTGAACATTGTAAGTCTATTATAGTAATTTTTGTTTTTTTTTATTTTGTCAATAACCTAATAAGCTATTGTGGTTCATAAGTGGGAATCAAATCTGCAACCATCGCGTTACACGCTTATAACCCTGCGCCACGAGTGCCTCTATTATTTTGTTTGTACATTTTTATTGATAAATATATTACACTTTTGAAGATACATAATTTCACACTTATATAATTCGAAGGGCACATAGGCATCTGTAACGAAGTTGACCACCGAACAATTAGAGGAAGCGGGTTAGGATCGGGGCTCAACGGATTTGTTCACGCTAAGTCCTTGTTTGTTGCCTGTAAACATTCTCTCCGGATATTAGCTTTAGACCGGATGCGCCCCAGGCTTTCTCTTTTTCCTCTTCTTTCTATTGTTTAATTTATTCCTGAACACTGTTTTATCACAGTGACCTATATTAGAAATATCTAACGCTTGTAGCGGCTCTAAAAATAGACTACGACCTTTTATTTTTATCGAACCTTGTGTAGGTTTTATTAGATTTTCTCGTTTCACTTTTGCACGTACATATTTTACCTTGCAATATAAAGAAAAAAAATTAAGAATTCTTTTATCATACTCGTAGTTTGGTTAACTATAATAAAATGTTTGAAAAATGTCTGTAAATTGAATATTATAAAATAATGCATAAAATTATATTGAAAAATTCATTATTTTATAATGCATTTAGCATTTCAATTTTTCGAAACATACGTGTTACCTGATGGAACTCAACGCCTTGGTACGAAAGCGAAGAAATGCAAATATTAATAAATAAAAATTCATTATTTTATAATGCTAAATGCATTATAAAATAATGAATTTTTTATAATGCTATTTATAATGCTATTTTATAATGCTATTTAATTTTTTATAAAATATTTTATAATGCTAAATGCATTATAAAATAATGAATTTTTATTTATTAATATTTGCATTTCTTCGCTTTCGTACCAAGGCGTTGAGTTCCATCAGGTAACACGTATGTTTCGAAAAATTCAGCGGGAACGGAGTGTCTTAAAACTATGCTCTCTCTGCTTACACTGCTGCGTGCGTGATACTGCGTGAAGCTGATTTTGATTTATTTATAAATGCCAGTCGTTGCCTCACATATTTTTATACAATAGAAAGAAAAGAACATTTTTGTCTATTGAAAATAGAAAAAATCAAAGTATAACTTTCAAACATTGCCTGCCTGACTGTCTTTGAATAAGGCAAAGCTCTTACAAAAGTTATATTGCTTCATAATAAGAGAAATAGGCTGTGTCATAACAAATAAATGTCACAGTTTCCGACAATAAAAACCTATCAAACGTCGAAGGATCACAACTTATTACTGAAGCAAATGAACCGATAATAAACTTACATGTTTGTATAGAGACAGTGTAGAGAGACCTCTAGAAACGTACGAAGATCGAGGTTCCCTTTGAATTTACAAGGATAGGCGGCGGTTTCAAAGGTCAGGTTAGACTGGCAGCTTTCACTGTAGAAATTCATACAAGATAGGGCGCCTTCCGCCGCGACGTTAGTTGTTATGTCGAGGAAATAGACCCCCAGTAGTGAACGGAAAAGTCGAACTGAAGATCCCCAGTCTCACTGCTCGCTGCTTTCATTATGGTGGATGTGTAAACAAGAATAATAATGATACACACGATCGTACTGTTCAAATAATTTTGTTGTACTTATTTTATTAGTTTCACGCTCTATCCCGTACACAGCAGGGTAGGCAGAGGGAATCGAGTGTTAAGACACTCCGTTACCCAATTTCCAAATTCCGAAGGGATTGCGTGTCGAGTGGAGAAAGTCATTGCCGCATTTTACCTCGACACCATAGCTTAAAAATGAAAATATTAATTTAAATTAATATTTAATTTCCTCGAATGGAAAATGAACCCACAACCGTTTGCATTTGCATCGTAAACATTTGTGGCCCCGCGTCTCGACATGCTTCTATTATATTAAATGGTTAATGTTTGCCTCCATTTATTTAATAACGTATGTGTGGTAATAACTAATGTAATGCAATTATTGTTTTGATTGTATATGAAAATAGGAATTAATTAATAGATTGTACTATAATGCAATAATATTTACGTGTTCTTCATAGTCTGTATATTTCCGAGTAGTTCTTTGTTAACATCTGTAGGTACTCTATTTCTTTTCTTATTTCATATGTTTTTCACCTCTTGTAGCTTAGAATATCGGGGAGAAAATAAGTTGGCAGTTGAAGTTTTTTTTTTATTGTCATGACATTTTTTGTACCAAAATAAAAGGAAAAAGCTTACAACACAACAGCCTTAGAACAGTTTTTCCTTTTAAACAAAATAAATAATTGTAGAACATTTCTAGACACGAACTAAGCTTCATAATAACAATAAATATACCTTACCCACCTAACACTTAAACACCGAAGTAAAAGGATATTAAATTAAGAAATATCATATAATACATTTCACAGAGTATTACATTGTTAGGTACTCCCAGCGTGGTTTTACTAAAATTGAACTAACTATTCGTCCGTGTGGAGCCGAATACGTATTAGTCAAAGCTTTGTGTCGCTGATTTATTTACTCTGCGTTCGCCTTTAAAAGCGGTGGTTGTGCATTTCTATTTTCACACTGTCATCATTTCCTTACGAATAAAGAAGTTAATCTGTGTGTTGAGGGAAATACGGTTTAACGATTAAATTAATTGATTCTACTGTTAGTATTTATGTGTGGCTTTGGTTAGGATTTTAGGTTTCCTTTCTTTGTTCTCATTATTTATGGTTTCTTTTGCGATTCATTTGTTTTTAATTTATAATAATTAATGAGGGGTTAATAAATTTATGTACTGTAATATATAGAATTTGTCATTAATTGTAGCTAAAATTATTGTTTATTTTAGCTGCAAATGTTTTGTTTTGTTATTTATTTAATATTTCTGCATTTCATGATATCTGCTGTGGAAAACTCAGAACTACATAGTTCTGAGGCTCAGTCTTGTGCCAAATGCAGAGACCGAAGTTTACCCGTCACAAACTATGTAGGTATTATAGTGTTTGTATGATATTTTTAAGATAGAAAAATCTAAAGGGGAAAATCTAAAGGGGAAATTATTTTTACCTTATAGCATCATTTCTCTTGTTAATTATTACAGTAGCAAGATATAAAGGATAAATTAAACAAACTGAATTTATTATAAGTTTTATATAATTATTGTTACATTATTATAGTTATTAAATGTAATTAGCAAAATGAAAACGGTGGTAAACATTTAAATACAAGAAGCCGATTTTCTTGTTTGTATATAAAAATAAATGTAAAATTAAAATACTTTTATAATCTAATATGGATTATACTAAAACTATTAATTTTTATACGCAATTGACTCCTCTTCTTCCTTCTTGACTGCTTGAACCAAGACTAAAGACATCACAGCGTTGATGACCTAAAGACAAAAAAATAATAATTAAGTTTTATTATTTTAATTCTTAATTTCTTTATTAAAACTTCATTGGCCGTTTTTTTATAAATTTTATCTTATTTCATTAAAAAATGGTGCTGTTTTACACTATTAACACCAACAAAATAATAAGGTAAGTGATTTAGCACTCAATTTTATTTTGTTTACCCCTTAAAACTGTTCACAGCGGTTTACCGCTTTATCTCCCGTGAAGAGTACTCTCAAAGGTACAGAAATGGAATCTGCATCTACTGCACAGCATTTCATCCCAGTATCCAGACACTATACCCATTTGCATAATAATACTTACGCAAATCATGCAAGCAGCTAGAACAATGCCTGCCAGCCACCCCGTTTTGCCTTCCAAATACCAGGTGAGCTCGTCAACACAGCCGTGGAAATATGCGTTGCCGGTAACTGAATCACGGCATTCAGATGGTAAAGGCTTGTTGAGATTTAGATAATCCATTGCGCCGTCAGCCCCGCAACAGCCGATCTGGTGAAAAAAATATTTATGGAAATGACTGTGAGAAATTTGGTTAAAAAATAGTTCCAGGTTTTTTCGTTTTAGCAGGATAGGCAGAGGGACTCCATTTCGCCCAATTTTCGAGACATTGCGTGTTGAATGGTGGATGTTAATGCTTTATGTTTGTTCGAGTCAGGAAATTGAAGTGGCTATTTTAATGTAGTTATTCTCTGAGCGGGAATCGAACCTACAACTATCACGTTTATAGTCAGATGGTGTCTAATTTTTTATATATATATTTGTGTATTTACTTCAATTTCATTTGTAAATAATTTTTACTATTGAAATATCCAGAATAAAAAAAATGTGACACAAATATTATTTACCATAACATACACTAATATCTTAAAATAAATAGCTGCTTTCTAAAAATATCTCATCAGGTTTAGCTTTCTAGTCACTGTTCTAATATAGTCATTTAATTATATAGACTTTGATAATTTCTTTAAACGATTTATTATTTACTTACAAGTGTCGTATCAATTTAAATCTGTTTAAAATATATTAAGTATATTATTAGCATTGAACCAGCAACCATTACCTTTATAGTCAAACGCCGCCTCACTGTCTAAGAAGGCTCAAGAACGTGATCTACTTTATTAGAAAAATAGCCTAATTACTTCAAATCTCCAACAAACAGGTGAAAATCAAAACGAATCGGATGTTGCCATCACCAGATTTTTGCTCCAATATTCAATTGCACATCGAACCGTACGAGCCGCCAGGGTCATTTGATTAGTACCGACGTTTCTACCTCGCTTCAACTTCCACTACCCATTTACCGAATGAGTTTTGGGCGACGTTTGATTTTCACTCGATACTTCAGAAAACATTGGCCAGATAAAGAACTTTATGGGTCAGTTTTATCTAATCCTGTATTTTTGCCCGGGTGGTTGAAGGTAGAGTAGATAATGATTTTGGGAACAAAGATATTGAAGATTTTGTTGGAATAGTCCATAATTTATATATTAATCTGATTTAAAATAAGAGGGAAATAGGGAACCTAGAGCTAAGACACTCCGTTCCCCACTTTCCCCCAAGTTTTTAACCATTACAAAAAAACAGGCTACCTAACTCTAATCTCTAATACAAAAAGATTTAAATTACATGAGTTTTTACATACCCCTTCTTGCACCATCCGAAGAATGGTCCTACTTCCTTCGTGCTGAGGGTTATTTATGAGTCTTACGATGACATCTTTAATGAGGGGCTGGATGCTTGAGTCGTAAGTCGAGAAATCCAAAACAACACACGCACCGACTAGGCCGAATACGAATAGTGCTATTTGCGTTGCTATATACTGGAAAATAGAAAATTGTGGTTTTTCATTGAATATATAATAGTTTTGAATATTAAGTATTTTTTCAGCTTCACGCCGTATCGTATGAGCGGGATAGGCAAATGGAACTTAGTTATAAGACACTCTCGACTTGTCTCGCTCTCGACTTTTGCTTAATTTTCAAGGCAATGCGTGTTGAAAGGTGAATCTCAACGCCGAGTTTGTTCGTTTGCTTGTTAGTCGTTACCAGATTAAAGAAATGAAAATATAAATAAATAATAATTTATTTCCCCGATTGGGAAACGAACCCACCACCGTTGTATTTACAGTCACTTGAGTTACTTTGCCACGATGGACTCTGCCGATATTAAGTTGTTTATGAAAAATTGATGTACTTTATTGCTTTATAAGAATCTTGAGCCCTATTCTTCTTTCTTTATCAAATATGACCCCCATTTTCAACGATACTTAATTAAAGACTTAAATAAAAATTCGAGAGACTTCTCATTTTCTTTGAAATCAGATTACAATTTAGACGTTCTAAGTTTGACTTTTTTATTATATTCTTGGAACAAAATGCGCTATAAGACATCATTAGTTACTAATTAGCAGTACTTAAAAACAAAATGTTGTTGATACCTACTATACTTTTACCTATTGAGGCCAGTCGTGACTGTAAACGCGACAGGTTGTGGGTACCACTTCCCTTTGAGGTAATAAAATATTTAACATTTTCACTTCTTAGTTCGAGGCAAAGCGTTCTAGAATTCACAGAAAAATGGGGAGCGGAGTGTCTCAACACTAGACTCCCTCTGTCTACCCTGCTACATGTAAGATACAGCGTAGAGCTACAAAAATTATACAACGTCAAGCCTTTTCAATATAATATAAATACCATGAATAGCAGCTGGACATTTTCCATGAGAGCGGACCCGCATCCTAGAAAAGCGACCACCATGATGCCGAGTGAACCGATAAGAATTATATAAATGCCGATGAAATATTTTTGCAGCTCCAATATCCTCATCCACTCGTTGAAGCCCGGTTCTATGCATATCCACAAACATAACGCGAATATTGAAACACCAAACAACTGTAAAGGAAATAGACAAGTTTAAATAATACATTTTTTAGTTTTTCCATCGGTGGTCGTAGCGCATTGGGAATGACTGATTGAAAACATGACTTGGCGGTTTTGGGTTCAATTCCAAATTGGGGGAATGAATTATGTTCATTTTCTCTCTTCGATAACAAGATAGAGCGCGACTTTGAGGAACTAGACGTCAATGAAATACAGATGCCAAAGATACAAATTTTACTATTATTCATTACTTCTTAGTTAATTTACGAAGTCAATTTCGTATGGGAAATAAACAATCGTATGGAAATTGACAGATTACAATAGTTATATATTCGTGTATATATACTTTTTCCACTTAAAATTACAATACAGTTCTTTTGACAGACATACTGAAAAACAGAACTAAACATAACAAAGTTCGAAAAATATCTACTAACAAATTATTATATTCCACAAACATGACAAAACTTCATTTAAATCAAACATAGTACATCCTGTGGACAGTTATGGCCCCGTTATTCATTTTTAGAACGAAATTTATTCATACAAATGTCGAAACCTTCAATTCGCGTATCTTATAACGGATAGTTTGACAATATAAATATAAAAGTAAAACTATATCATTTTCGTTTTTTATGAAAAAAACATGGCAAATGAGAGTAAGGGTTGCCTGACGGTAACTCATCACCGCCGCCCACGAAACCGTATAAGACCAAAACTTTAACTTATGCTTCTTAATAAGATCGTAATGTCCTTACAATAAGTTCCCAGGTTCCCTCTTCCTGTGTAGGATACAGCATGAAGCTAAAAAATAATAAAACTGTATTCCAGAAAAAAAAATACAGAATGTCTTGATAGCAGTTCCCTCCTAAATGGAAAACCTTAGAAAATTAGAGTTTAACAGCTTACTTTGAAAATACACAAGCCGTTATTCTCATGCAAGGTTGCTACAATAGCTTATGCAGCAGCAATACAAAGCTTTTACCCTAACTGAGTTTCCATATTGTACAATCAAACCATTGTACGACTGTCAGCCTGTCACTATAAATGAATGAATAGAAACAGACAGTCGAATGGAAAGTATTGCCTTACTCATCGAGGGGGGAATGAGATATTTGGTTATCACGTGATTTCATCTAATAGCCTTGTTTTTGCTTCAGTAAATTATATAGATAAAAGTTAGGCCTCTTGCCTCTCATATTTTGTTTACATCGTCGTGTTCCCTGATTACTTGTAGGATTTATTGCTACGTTATAGTTACGAGCCAATTTGTGTAATAACAATATTGTTGGGACGTTATATATTTATATTATATTAATTAGAAGTATAAGGTAAATATATATGAGAAAGTAAGTACGTGTTAATTATGAATTTTCTTCAGAACTGACATCAGAACAATGCGGCGGCAGAAAGGATTCTCAATTAAAATTGAACATTATATAAGTTTACTTAAAATATATATATATATAAAAAATCTTTTGCTGTATCTGTCACACTGGCGGGACTGGCGTTCGAAAACAACAAGAACAAATCTTTTAATCTCAAATTCCAATAGGGAATACACAATTACATTTTGGATTTTTTCTTCTCTCTATATATTATAATCGCCTTGTCTGACCACAACCGAAATGCCAAATTATTGAATTGAATTGAATTCTTGATATATGGCGTTATCTTTAAAAGTACGAAAGAAAAGTGAAAAAAAAAAAAAAAATTTCAAGACGCAAAACGTAACGTCCCTTTCAATACAATAAATTTGTAAAGTTACCTAGAATACTTCAGTATGCTAGAAACAGCTCGTGTAAAACAAAGTATCTGTTCTTTTGACAAATTATCCCACATCAACTATCAGCAAACTTTTTTGCTTTTTTACAAACTTTTACAATGTTAAACAATGTTGGCTGTTTTCTTCTTCGTAATAGAATTTTTATTGCGAGCATCACTCGCCAATACTAAAAATTAAAGTTACTGTGCTATTTTCAGAATAGACTAGATAGATTGCTTTTGTTCAGAGTTGTAAAGTTCTGGAATCAACTTAAAACCTAACCTACATTTTCTAGATTATTGTGTTATTTTGGCCATAATAGCACGAGCCTTGTATTGATTAAGCAAATACATGGAGAGAATTTGAACAATGTTTTTACTCCATTTCAGTATGACAA
Organism: Heliconius numata; assembly: GCA_016802625.1. Lineage (NCBI taxonomy): Eukaryota > Metazoa > Arthropoda > Insecta > Lepidoptera > Nymphalidae > Heliconius > Heliconius numata. The sequence continues at coordinate 243,964 of JAEBDU010000024.1, forward strand.
CCAACAAGATACTATTATGCTAGTAAGTATTAATTGGTTTTTTGTTAGGATATATTTTTTTATTTATTTTTACCAAGTTTTCTTCCAAGTTATAATAATAATATAATAATAATAATATAATTTATTCATAAACAAAATTACAAAAAAACTATTTATAACGTAAACTAAGTTGGATGCGAACTAAAAACCGTCGCGTTTAGAGACTTACGCTTTTGACCATAACAACCTCAATTATATTACAAATTAATTTAATTACAATGACATATTAAATAACTTTGTAAACGTAACAATATAGCAAGTATGAACAGTTTGTAATATTTTAGCTAGCACGTAAACACGAACAATAAACACTTCTGCGAGGCGGCGGCGGCGGCGCGATGTACCGCTGTAATACATTACTAAATACAATTACGCATCTACCATACATACACAGTGGATGTGAGATATTGCATCAAATAGAAACGTGCAAATATTTATTACATTAGTCGAATTAACTGCTTGGACTAAGGCTCGTATGTATAAATCTACAAATCTGGGATCTATCTTGAGAAGCAGTTTTTCAGCATCTTAAGATCGATCTCAGACATGAAAGCGGTTTATAAGTAGGAGCCTAAAACATCTCGCAATGTCTAAGCCGAAACAACAAAACAGTTGTAATAAAGCAAAAACTAAGAATCAGGTCGCTATACAAGCAGCGGGTAGTCTTTCAGAACGGTACATTATCTCACAAGCAAAAAAGAGCCATATCTACGCATCATTATACTTTGTCTGCAAAAACCTTTGTCGAGACAACCGCACTGCTCGCAATCCATTAGGGCCTCGCCAAATGACGCGGAAAGTTGACTTCTACGTTTGTTCGGTCTGCGCTTGGAAAAATCATATAATTCTGGGGCCAACCGCTGTTAATGCTCGAATACATGCTTGTTTTGATAAATGGGCCAATCTGGGAACGAAGCTGGTGAACAAATAAATTTAGAACTAAGAAAAATTATTACCGTCACGTTAAGAAAAGTTGTTTTAAAGGGTCGTGTTGATATACGTGTTTGTATTCTTAAACTGCTAGCATTTGATGGAACGACTTTGTTTTTTTTATACTTAATGTGAGGCGCGAAGAAGGAAATTTGAAGTTTTCCTCGTTGTAGAAGCCTTATTTGTGAATTCTAGTAGTGTGTGCTCGTATATTTCTTTATAAATAAATTAAGGCTTACGACGGGGTTTACAACTGCAAATAATACTCAGTGTGTCAAAAAACGAGAGGAAAAAAGATGAGATGAGAATTTATAACGTCGTGCGTAGAGCGTGGCAGTCGGCTTCTTGAATTACCTCGTAAGACATACGGAGGACGTAAAATGGCGAATATTTATGATGATGCTGTCGAAATAAAGACTAATGCTTTTTTAAATACGCATATGTACCTATCATTTAACATTAATTTAAATTCAACTATTTTCCCAGAATGTTTAAAAAAGGTTGTTGAAAACACAGACACATTTATATGGTTTTACTTTATAATATATTTTCTTTTTATAATTATTCCAATTTTCCAAGCTATATAGAATATATTATGCGCATTGTAGAAGCGAAAGAGAGACTTTTTGCGATCTTAAAAATTTATAGCATCATAAAAACCCACACCGCATTCGTCTGGCACACAAGCGGTGCTACGGTTCTTAGTACTTATATGACATTACAATGTAAATACATGAATATTTCGGACGTTAAATTTTATATTAAGCCATAGATTTTTCTATTCAGGGAGCTTAAGTGTTAGTATGATATCTCTTCTATAAGAATAGTGGTAAGTTCTAAAGAAAGTTTTTATTTTCGCGTTGAGTGTATTGTCAAGAAGCACTATACGGATACTACTAGGGATGTGTCTCGATGTCACTTCCAGTGTAAAGCCGTCACTCGGAGCACAGGAACATCGGTGTATCTCCTTGGAGACACCTGTGAAGCTGGAATAATAAAGAGTTTTACAACGTTTCAAAATGGGACTTTTTCTCGCAATTCAACCGCATCGTGCACTTAAGGGATTTGAATATCTTATAACGTCGGATTTATCTATTGTACGCAACTTTCTCAACGGTTTTGTTTCAAATTAAGTTTTTGAACGAGCACTTAGCGTTCATATTTGTTTTTTAAATTTGACTAATCGTATGCTGAAGTGTTTTTTTTGTAGAATTTACAATTTATTTTAAATTTGTAATTTGATCATATTTCTTGATAAGAGGTGAGGTATAACGGCTTTGAGATTGTTGAAGAATATGTTTATAACATAAAAATCTATATTATCAATAGCTGAAAATATAAAACGAGAACCGTGTTTCCTTTTTTTTCAGACATTTCCCACAAATCAATAAATGGTGTTAACAATTCGACATAAAAGGTTAACGAAAATTGAATTAATTTAATTAATATAACCTGAATATTTTCTGAAGCACGTAATCATCTAATTGAAAGCAACGAAGCAAGAACCTAAAGTTTTTCGGAGTTCAATGAGAGTTTCCTTTTTGACGATAAATATTAATTGCGTTTTGCATGGAAAATACATAGATAGCATTTGAGTTAATTGAATTATTGTCGTCTAAATTTAAATATTACAGAAATTTTGATAGATTGATTTTCTATGTCATTGTGTTTTTTGGTTATATCTGTCTTTATGGCAAACTGTAAAAAGTGATGTAACCTGACCAATTATCCTTGTGTAACATTTATATTTTATGTATGAGTTCTCGTAGCTCTAAAGAAAAACCTAAATTAATGATCTTAATTTCACCACACGTAGCAGGGTAGGCAAAGGGAATGCTCATTGTGTGTTTAGTGTGCAGAGAGTCAGTGAGTGTTTTGTTACTAAAACGAGGTAAAATATTAAATATTCCATTTCCTATTAAGGACCAATTCGATTATTCTAGTAAAACTATCTCCTCACAAAATGATTACTTTACAAAAGGTAATTTTAATTGGCAACATTATTCATTTGTTTCACACAATTTTATTTCTCGAATGGGGATTGAATTCCCTTAGATTTTTTTACAGACATCAGCTGTTCTTCTGCACCACTATGACCCCTAATGTCTATAATGCTGGTAATCCTGGTTCTACACTAGGATATAGCATAGCAATATTGGTTTACGGCAGCCATAAGTTATGATCTCATAGGATGAACCTCAGTTGAGTAATTGCTAAATGTGTGCTTAAATCAGTCGCAAATTGCAGTCAGTGAGGCATTAGGCAAAAGTGACTTTCTAAGCTACCTGTTGAGTTCTATATGAGACTATTAAAAAACTAGAAAATTCCCTAAATTTGCAAACATAAAATGTATACCCTAGCCGATGCTCGTGACTGAAACGGAGCCATATGCAGAGCTGGCGTTTTAAATTTGAGAATGAATTCATCTTGGCACAGCACCAAAAGTCAATTATTGTGAGTGACCTCGCGGGGTAACTCAAGCAATTATTTCTCATTTGTGCTGGAACACCTTAACGAGTGTTCAGGTTTGAACGACACTTGACGTTCAGCGTTTTTGGCGTCAGCTCGCTCGACACTCCAATTTATGGTGCTATTACGATTACCATTCGCTTCCGGATTTGTATTCGCGTGAAATGGCAGCAGTTGGAACTGCATACTAAGGTTATGATATGAAATCAACCTCACCCACTAAGTTCTCATGGATAAATGATTTATAGATCAGAGTGGGATTTTATTCTGATTAATATTTCTTCATTATATGGGCTGTTATATGTTTTATTTATTTTGCTTATAATTGATATATATTTTAATAGATTTTTTTAAAACTTTAATATGGACAAATAAATAAAACATACACCAATGGATCAATATTATTTCTTTCTTCATGGTGGTAGCATCATAATTGTATGTCGCTGTTTTAATATAAAATATTGGTGAATCTCATACTTATTACCATTACCATTTATCACTAAAAATATTATTACAATATTATTCTTCTCTTATAACAATAACAATAGTTGATGTTTAATTTTCCTAATTAACCGTGCTTAATAACCGCTGTATCGGGCAACTTGTGTAAGACGATTTACTGCTGACGCCGCGTGCCGCTAATGTTTACTTTAGATAACGGTTAAGGTGCTTTCATAGTGGGGTTTAACTTTTTTTTGGTTGAAAATAGTTTGTTTTACTTGTAAACGTAAAAATATACATAAATGTATATATAATATATACTTATATATGTAATAATATATAAATAATTTGCCTTAATATAAAAAAAAACTAAAGCTAATTCTTATTTCATGCGGTATATTAAAATACACACATATACAATTAAAATTAGCGAACTTATTTAAGTATGACTAATGTTAAACTGGTGTGTAAGCAACATTATACTAATTTTACTGAGTATATTTCTTCAAGTTATTTTTACTCTGAAAAGGAAAAGTGGTTTTGGTTTTTTTGAAAGTATACGATATGATACTGACTACAGATCTTATGCGAATTACACCATTTATAACATATATCTATTATACATATTCAAAAAATATAAAAACATTATTACTTTTTATAAAAAAAATATATTTTTAATACACGGGTAAATCTCTTTTTTTTACGTTTTAAAAAATCGCCTAATACGATGAAATTATTTAAATTTAAAACGCAATTTTACCTAAATAACTCACAAGTTTAATTAATAATACATGGTTAACAATGAGCAAAGTTGTTCAAAATGGACTCAGCCTTAGACTACCCCTGTCTAGAAAATTACCGACCCAAGCCCATAATTCGTCTGTCCATCTGAAATTATGTGGAGCATCTGCCTTTTTTACTTTCTTAAGCTTAATTTTGTTAGACCAGTACTAGTAAAATTAGTAAGTTCCTGGAAAATTTTAGTTGGAAATTCTTTTTAAAAATAGTAATGAATTGACGCTGTAATGGCTCAAATGGGATATGTTTGTTGGGATGGTTTTGCGTTCAATTCTGATTTGGAGAAACGATTATGAAAAAAAATATTGTGCAATTAATACTAACAGATTTATTCATCCACTGCATAATGTTTGTAAAACATAGAGAATGGAATAAAATGGACGTATTTGTTTGAAACGAAAATGTGCTTATATAAATATAGTATTCATTCTCTCATGAACTATTGCGAATATATCATTGCATTATTTTTCCTGTACATCAGGATAGACATAAGGTAACTAGTGTTGTGTCACTCCGTTCTCCACATATTGCTTTATTTTTCGAGATATAGCGAGATAAGTGGCGCAACTCAAACGCTGTGGTCTGTCTATGAAAAGAATTAAATAAAATAATTTCCACGAGTTTACAAGCAGCCTCTAATGTAAACTTTTGTGAGAAGATGTTTAGTTTCAAGAAAATAATTACTTATAAAAACTTCTAAATTATCATATCTCTATATTAATAAATATATCGTCAAAAGCTATTTTATCCAAACATTGTTCAAAACAACAAAGTGAAACAATTTATTCGTCATTTTATGATTCATTATATACGTATATACAATATATACTTGGAAAGCAGGACGAGTGGCTTATCAGCGTGATAAGACGTTAGGTCGGCCCTTTATTTTAGTTTTAGGTTATATTATATACACGTTATTAGTTTATATAGTTTAGGCTAAATAGTTTTTGTATTTTAATATCCTTTTTTATGAACGCATTATTAAGTTATTTATGTTGTCTATTCTATAGGACTAATAATTTGTTGTTTCTTATGAGTCATTTTAAATTGAAGCCTATATTTTTTTAACTTCACACTGTATCCCGCATATAGTAAGGTAGGCAGAGGGAACCTGGGAAGTGTGTAGTTTCTTACTAAGAGATTGTAATTTTATCATAGTCACGATTGTAAAAAGAAATTAAAATTAACAATGATTCACTGATGAATCAGATTCTTTAGCAAGTTTCACAAAGTATTCGTTACGTTTTTAAATATTTATTAAGTTTAAACATTGTATTGAAAATAATTAAATTAGAAAATTGATTAGGATATTTAAAATTAGATATTTTTTGATATGATATAATTAATGATTTTCTTATAATAAGCATAAATCAGTAAAATAAAAATATATTAGCTAAAAATATATTAAACCATAGTCCATAAAATGCATATCCAAACGGAAGTAGTATTATCATAATTCATAGACCAATATAGAATGACTGTACAACAGTGACTCACGACCTTACACCACTGCGCATCTACCGAGCAAACAATTTCCAATTTTGAAGTTGCACTTCTTGAAGTTTGTCGACCATCTGACCATAAAATACGTAGATCTAATTCAAAGTGAACATACTAAGATAACTAAAAGTATACGAAACCACTAGTTTCAATCTCAACACTCACCCATAGTACAACATTGAAGCAAAACAAAGTATATTTTATACAGTAAATCTGGGATTCCAGTTTGCCGACAGCCGGGCCCTGGCCGTCTCCTCTACCAACTCCTGGCATGGCACTTTAATATTTCACTTCACAAACTATTTTGTCTCGCAAAACTTATTTAGGGCTGTCCGTTCTCTAACGTTTGTATCGGTACTATGGCTATCTAAAAGATAAAGTGTAACGCATAGCTAGGTTATCTATATTTACTGAGATAAAAAATGATAGCATGCATTGCCACACCTGTATTTTGTTTTATATTAGCTGTGTTCCCTTTTTTATTAGAACTATGGTATAACTTTTGGTATTGTGTAAATAAGAAACGTAAGAAGATCGGCGTTTTATTCAGTTTCTTCTTATTTCATGTTAAATGTGAACTTTTTTTGTAGATTATATTCATAATCGAATTAGTTTGAAAGTGGGGAACGAAAATGTCTTTACGGGAACGGATTTTCTTAACACTAGGTTCCCAGGTTCACTCTGCCTACCCCGCTATGTGTGGGATGCAGTGGCTCAGCACCTAACTTTAAACATGATTGTGGATTCGATTCCCACTCAGTGCGAGTTAATTATTTTCATTTTCTCGCTCTGGTAATAAGAACAAAGCTCTTGAAAATTGGGTGGTGCGAATTCCCTCGGTCTATTCTAGTATTTGTAGGATATAGTGTGAGAGTAATAAAGATTATCAAATTATAATTAAATGAATTTGAGAAGCTAAGTAATATTTTGTCCTGTAACTTTTCCAATAAAATACCAATATAATATTTAGACAAAAAACCTACAGTTACAACAGTCATGTCAATATACAGTAGCGACATGCACGGCATTACTTAACTTGAGCGAGTGCAAATTTTACGATCCACGTGGAGTGGTGCGCTACTCAATGATTCATCTTGAGACACGCTACCTTCACTATGTATTAAGTATGAAAGTTCAATAAACTGAAATTCGATTGAAGCATTTCAATCAGGTGTTTAAAATATTGGAATAGGTTTGTTATGAATTTGAATGTTTAAAATTTTTTGATTATAAAAACAATCTAATGATTTTTGAGTATTTAGAACTTTTTGAAAAGTAATGAGTTGTTTTTTAAATAATCATGATGACATTAATGAATGTAATAGTATGTAGAACAATATTAATGAGTCATATAATTTTCTTTATATTTGAAGGCTTCATATTTTATCTTGTTTCTAGTAGTGTGGGCAGAGATAACCTAGTGCCAAAACACTGCGTCCTCCGCAATCCATCCCTATTCGAGACATTACAAATTTGAGCATGGAATTCAACACCGTTATCTAATTCTCAATTCTTAACTATTTCCTATTGGCCTATTATCAAAAAACTTTTACTTACTTGACAATGTATAGCTAAAAACAGGAAAATATGTTTAAACATAAATATTACATAAACTGAAAATCGAACCTACAACCATCGTGACCGCTGTATATTTCCCAATAATTTCCTAATAATGTTCAGTATAGCATAAATATTTAAGTTTACCTAATTTAAAACTATATAAGCACATAAATGAAGTTCCTCCTGTTTTCAATGTAGGATGTAAAGTTGCGGTGAACGTTGCAGTGAGTTTGCATCTTAGTTATTTGGTTGGCTGTTTACGAACACTACAAAGGAAGTACGAATTTAAGCATTACAGCTCATACGAATGCCAGACCTGCTGCAATATTGAGATGTTGTATGAGAAATTACTCAGGAACTACTTATAAACTATTTAATTTAAACTTTTTAAGTCGGTTTATTATGTTTGTTTACATAGTATATGTGTACGTCGGTGTTTTTGTTCAAATCTGGTGTAATTAACATTTTTTCTTGTATAGAAGGTTTCCAGTTTAAATGATTTTCGATGTATTTGTATACTTTCAACATTCTTTATTATATTTTTCTGATTCACTCTGAAAAATATAATACCGTATGTAGCAGGGTAGGGGAGCCTAGTGGTAAGACACTCCACTCCTTATTTTCCACTGAATTCTGGAGTCATTTAATGTTGTACGGCGGAACTCAACGCCACGATTTGCAAGGACACAAAATTAAAATATTAAATATTTCATTTCCTTGTTTGAAATCGAACCCACAACCTATCGCGTTTAGAATCACACGCTTATGCCCCTACGCCACAATTGACCTCAATAGTATGCTATGTAGAAAATAAAATAATTTCTATAACAAAATATAGTACACATAAGCTCCGACTCAACTCTGCAGATTCTAAAAGCGGTATTCCAGAAACTTTAACACCGAATGGCTTGGTGCGCTGCGATAGCAAGACTTGACGGCGAGGACCCTGGAGACCCGGCCGATTGCACATATCTGATGCTATGTTCTCTATGACACTGGATTTAACCACGAGTTATAGCACTTTATGGGATTAAAGTTAGGGAGACTTAATCTTAATTGGAAATAAATATGAATATTATCAATTTTAAAATTTAATCATGAGAATCCAAAATTCAGCAGAAAATGGAGAACGGAGCAAAGGATTTTAACACTACGTTCCCTCTGTCTACTCTGCTGTGTGTGGGATACAGCATAAAGCTAAAAAAAAATAACAGTAGAATTATTTAATCATATTCACGTAAAAGGTGGTATAAGAAAAATAACAAAATATTCAGCAAAATACCTTAACCCTTTTGCTATAAACCAATATCAGAAAATTCATTTGGATTCCATTTCGTAGTGACGTACGACGGTAATTTTTTTTCATATAATTTAGTAAGGGCGAACGCTTATACCTACATACATCAAGTGTATCGATATGGGCTTCGACCGAAACGTGTTCGAAATCCGATAAACGGATTCAAACTATACTGAAACGGGTGCTGCCCGTAAGCTGTAAACATAAATAAGAAAGATATACGACGTTTTAGAAAATAGCCACGCACGAAACGCCATCTGTAAACCTCACGTTCGAAATGGCATAAATTTTACAATTCCAAAACATTTCAGTTAAATATTTAGTTAAAGAACAGTGGTTAAGCTGAAAACGAGAATTACTTTTAAAACGGACACCCGAGATTTATTACACGGGAAATGGAAAAAACCTTAGCTAACCTAGAGGCAAATATAAATTACATTAGTCAGGGAGCCTGTAAACAAATTGCTGTTTTTAAATGTTTCAAACACAAAGCATTGGTTTTTTTTGTTAATTTTGCTTTTGCTCATTGAATTGTTATTTATGTAAGTAATTTTTATATAAAAAATAAGTTTTTGAATAACGTTGAGAGTTTAATTAGAATGAAGTATTACAAACAGTAGCGGCCCGCTCGCTGCTTCGCCCGCTACTATACAATTATTTATTTACTAATCTAAATTACTTTTGTATTCTAATATCATTATTAATTTAAAGGCAATATTTTATCGTCAAAAATTGAAGTTTTAGCCAATTCAGTAAACATTTATATACAAGTGCGACGTTGAAGTCTACTACTTGCAATGTTTCAGACATTGGGAGGAAAAATGGGGAACGGGGTAAAATAAAAAATTGTAAAATCTCTACCTGCCCTACAAGTAAAGAAGACGAAGATAAAAAAATTAAACAATAACTCTTATATTGATTAAATTCTTATTTAGTTTAAATAACTTAACTTAAAAAAACGTTAGAAAACAATATACTGTCAGTTAAGATTAATATAAGAGTGCAGTAATAACCGGCGGTTGCCGTTTCACTTTGAATAGTGAACCACGATGCACTCTCACTTGAAATTAATCAGCAAGAAGCCGTCGCGGTGACTGTTTACAAAGCGTCCTGGTTCCCCTTGCTTCATCATTCTGCTGGTGAATAGATGTAGGGTTGACACTGAGGAGACAATATACACAGTCTTATATCGTTAGGGTGTAGATGGAATAAGAGTGTAGGTTCTATTCGCTTTCGGGGGAAGGAAGATATTATTAAAAAAAACTAGGAAAAAACACATTTAACACTAGGTTCCTCCTACGTAATTGATAATCTTTTAAACTATTTATATCCACTTTAGTTTTTAGTTAGCTATCCACTTACCTGTGAATAAATGGTTATTGTTTATTCATAGTGAGGTCGCCAAACTAAAATTGGAAGTACATATTGCATTGGCTGACCGCTTTAAATAGTCTATAAATAACACTATTAAGTTAAAGGTTGTATAAGCTATAAATAAATTAATATGTGCATTGCTGAAAGTATTTAATAACTATTTTTAGTAAGCAATTTTTCACTTCTATTACCGAGTGATGGACAAACACTGCATAAATTAAACTACTTTGAAAGTTGAAATTTGGCAAGGTAGGGAGTGTAGGGGAGCACTAAGGCCTTCCTCAAAATTTCTAGGGCAACAGAAAAAAGTTGAATTTCGTCGCATTCTTGTATCCCTGCGTAATATTTAGACAAAATACATATAAAATAACATAGCTAAACACTAAAATAAACAAATAGCAAGAAAACTAGCAACCCTAGCACTACCAACAAGGCCGGTAGACGTGAGTAAATAATTTTCCTGATTACCGTGCTGCGTCTTGCTGTAAAGAGAGAAGTCGAGACCTCGACAAAAATATTAAAACCTTTCTTTGTTCACTTTTTTATTTCCATCAAAAGCAACTTGACGTTGCTCGGGCAAATTGATTTCCTGTACTTTACAACTACTACGAAATGTAGGAGATTGTCGATAGCGAAACCGTTAAATACTATATGGATAAGCTACTATTGTAGATTTCGATAGTAGTGCAAGTAAAATACTAGAATTTGTAAATACTGTTTTGCAAATTAAGAGGCGAAGTGTAAATAAACTTAACTAAACGTCGCGCGTCGTTAGAATTTCAAGTGCACTCGATTGTCTTACTCAATGGCGATTTCAAATAGCGATTTGGATAACTTTAAATTAAATACTATGCGATAATTCTTTAATCGAAAATTGTAGTACTTTTTGTTAAGTTTAATAAAAAAATATACAACTTTTTTACGCAATAAACAATTTTTGCTAAATAAACGTGACAAATTTAATCAAGTTTTTAAATTAAAATCTAAATAAATCAGCTTCACGTTGTACCCGGCGCACAGCAGGGTAGGCAGAGGAGACCTAAGGTTAAAATATTCCGTTCCCCATTTTCCGTCGAATTCAGGAGGCATCGTGTGTTTAGTGGCGAAACTTAACGCCGCGCTTTAACTCGACAACAGAGCCAAGAAATGAAAATTCTAGTCCCGTTTACAGTCACACACTTGTGCCCGTGAGCTATGATTGGCCTGTATTAAATTAAATGAAATAATATGTAGGTTATAGAAACTTTAGCGACTTACTGAAGTACAGAAAAACAAGTCACCAAAGACTTCATCATCATCATCATCATCAAACCCAAAAGTTCCATACTAATTTCATAATTTGCTTGGAAAAGTCAAAGAGTTGTAGCAAAGACGGACGGACAACAAAGTTCCTAAAAGGATCCCGTTTTTTTATGACTTACGGAACCTTAAAATAGATTTCAGACATTTTTAGTCACTCAAACAATATTAAAAAAAAAATCAACAGTATACAAAACTAAGTGAACGATAAACTCAGTAGGTAGGTACTGAATAAAAAGTGTTTCCCGAAACACTTCACATAGCATTGGAGTGCGCCACTTCGATTATTTGGCAAACACTTTAGCCAGCACCCAGCAGCGCTCAGTAAATACACCATAGACAGGATATTACAAAGATTCAATTAACAGATAAAATTACCATTAATATCATTTTAGCTGACTTGACTGTATTATGACATAGACTGTATTTACCTTTGTTGGGAAAAGCCTTATGGCATAGAAGTGTGGGTTCGAATTTCGTTCGAAAATATGTTGTAGTATTTAATATTATAATCGTTTATCTAGTATATCTAATTAATATCCACACGTGGTCTTGGTAATTTTTGCCCGTATTTTTTCTAAATGATTACCTATATATGTTTCATTTAATTTTGCTACTTATTACATATAATACATACTCGCACATGAAATAAGCTGCAAGTTAAGTAAAAAAAACCTTACAAAAGCTCTATATATTTCTTTTCCCTTCTATCTTATTTACTAAGAATATAAGCACAGGTGGACGGCACAATTAAATTGTGCAGGTAGAAACGTCCGAGTAAATGTAATAAACGAGTCGCCTCCAACCAAATATTTAGAGAATTGCCCGTGGCCACGACGCCGGCGATTAATCCATACTGATTTCGATACAGTACAAGTTACTCGTAGTTGGCTATTTTAATTTTATTATACTAATTTTAGATTATAATTAAGCTCGAGTGGGTTTAAATCGATATTCGTTATCTTTGTTGCTCTAGTTAAATATTTCGCCCATTTTCTATTAGGGTTCCGTACCACAAAACGAAAAATGAAACTCAGAGAGAACATGTGAGAGTTTGGTAAAAACAAGCTGTTAGATTTTCTCTCCGATGTATTATTTCTATTTAGTATTATATATTTATCGAAACCCGCTGTTTTGAAAAAATTGCAATAATCCGTGGTCACGGGTAGGCAAAAATCTAATAAAAAGTAGTATACTATTAATATTTTTTCATCCGCATCTTCCTATAACCTGAGACGGCAATTTACGCGTGGCTGACCACGGGACAGTAAACGTATTCGCCGCCCGCCCCTCGCCCTCGGCGCCGCCCTGATTCTATTAACGCAGCAATTTCAATCTCCTACGAATGTCTTACGGGTTATTTCTTGCTATCTTCATATGTATGTGTTCATCTTATATAAATATACCTTTTAATTTATTTAGGTCAGAGTTAATTAGAAAATAAACTTTTTGATTGAAAATATTTATCTGTTAGATAATTTTGTATTTCTATAAATTATTGCTTTATTAACTTTCAGTATAAAAACAAATATTTCTTTTAAAAATATTTTCAAATTTTCAGCTCCGTCACCTAAATCCTAATAAAGATACAATAAGAAATAAACATATAAAAGAAAAGGTTAAGTAAGTAAGTTAAGAATAATTTACATTGTGTTTTTATAAAGACATTCATACCAGAAACTCCTCATTTCAGAAATCATCCCAAGAAAAATACTAAACAAAATAAAAGAAAAACTTCAGCAACACTCGTAAATAAGACCTTTACAATTGATTATAGCCCGAATAACTCTAACCGTAATTTAAACGATAAAATTGGAGATGATATTACAATAACATTTCGTCCTACGAATCGGATCTTGGCTTTCCCAAAGGAAATTCACCATTCATTGCCGAATCCGACGTCAAACAATTCCCGGCATCTCTGACGACTTGTCTTTATAGGGCTATCGGGGTCTGTATTTTAGCAAAAACATAATAATCAAATGATATAAATTGTTAAATATTTACTTGTTACCCTTTGGGGTGGGTAAGTCCTTTGAGAAGGGTCAGTAGTCAGTACAATGTAAGAATTAACCAAGTAGCCAATTAAGTTATGTTATTAAAAACATATTATTTGTAATAGCACAGAAGGGTTAGGGTATAAAAATAATCCCGACTTTTCTCGCTTTCGAAAAATTTAAAGAACTTTTCTTGGCTTCTCTACATTCCCCCAGGGAACCCTACATGCCATATTTCAGCTCACTGTGCTCAATAATTTCGGCTGTGCGTTGTCTGTCAGGCTTTCAGTTAATAACAGAAATCAATCGTTCAATTTTATATAAGAAGATTCAACAAATAAGTCACAATTGCTTAATAAACATGGATTTAAATTGTGGTTTAAATCCATGTTTGTGATTTTTAGTAACAGAAGAAGTGTCTCTTTCGTCTTTTTTATATCTCAAGTTCGTATTGTTCGTATTATCTTTGATAGCTTTCAGCCATAAATATCAAAATTAAATTCCTTCATTTGACTAAGCTTAATACGATAGGTAATTGTCACGTCGATCTAATGCATCTGTTTGCTGATGCGACGTAACACAAACACAGCCGCTGAGACTTATGCATCGGTGCATATCGATTTGGATGCTATTTGCTTAGATACTTATTACAGGTTGCTACGTTCTATAGGTCAATTGTTAAGTTTAATTATAGTTACTTGTTTTAATTTTATATTTTTAGGGTTCCGTACCTAAAAAGGTTAAATCCAAACTCGTATAGAATCACTTTGTTGGGCGTCCGTCCATCTGTCAAGACCATTTATCTCATGAGCGCGTGGTAGTGGAAGTTTCATTATTTCAATAAGGTCATAAAATTTTTTTATGTTATATATTCTATTTTTTTTGCTTAGCCATCGTATTGACTTATACAAATTCATTTATGCCGTTAATACATTTTCACGATATTTTTCTTTGTTGCACATATTAAGCCATTCCTATTTGTTTATGCTAGGAACTTCCTGAGTATGCTTAATCGCTCGCTCTCACTGCTAATCCGTATTTGTATTATATATGTATATTTGTGTTTATAAAATTTTTCTCAACTAGCTTGCTCGAGGTATTCCGTGGCGGAAACGTTCCTCGTTACCAGAGCGAAAAAATAGAATTATGAAATTAAGTGTTAACTTATGAAATTTACCGATAATACACACATAACGGAAACATATTTTTATTGTATAATTATTTTAACAGTAGTGCTTAAATATTTTATATAAATAAATAAAATTTTAAAATAATAGTAACTCATATATATAATATTGTATTTTATGTATTTCCCGAAAACATTAATTATTTACCACTTCAACGGCTAACCACACTGCTCATCCAATCATATAATATAGGTTAGTGGTAATTGAACAATCACTTTTTACTATTTAAAAAAATTGGGCGTGGCTTTGTCATGGATATGGCAGTGTTTTGTACGCGAATTCGTTTATTTAACGAGATAGATCTTTTGAATAACCATATGAATAGCTCATCTTTTATATAGAATCAATAGAATTTAGCGATAGCTGACGTTTAAAAAATTAAACTAACGTCGTAGCTTCCCGAGTCAAATGTTATATGAATTGCATATACAGATATAAGGATCCTTTACCTCCATTTTGGAGGATAAACTGAAAGAACATAATATTTGATAATACTTAACAAGACTTAACATAGAACTATAAAGAAAAATCTTAAAATTAACTAGATATTATTTACTTTTTTGTAATAACATATAAATAATATAATATATTACAGAAACAGAAATTTTGCAGTGAATATTCGTACATACAAATTCTCAGAACAGCATATTCACAGTAATTACAGCAAGCTGAATGAACTCTACTCGATTATTCAATTTTGGACGTTTCTGATGGATGCATGTTTCGAAAGCCGCGCTTTACCCTTTAGCAGTGAACAAATATTTATGGAACCAGACCAAATATTTGCAATGTAAGAAAATTAAACCTACCAAGCCCTGTATTTATATATGAAGGTCATCATGGCACAGCGGCACAACGTTTGACTATCAACACGACATTGTAAGGTCGATTACCAATTAGGGGAATGTTAAGATTAAATTTATTTTCCTTTAACGGCTCTGGTACACAAGTGTGTCTGGTACACAATATAATTACGATCGGGCTTCGAACCTATTACTTTCGCGTTCACACTCTAAAGCTGGCCCATTTCACTAAGAGGGCCTCACACCACCTTAAATATTTTACGTAAAATTGAAAGGTCAATAGAACAACGGAATTCCGCCTTACTTTGTAATTTATCAATATTTTCTAAAGGTCGAGTATAACGTAGGTTCTTGAAAAGAAGACCAATAACGATATAAATATACTACACTAATAATATTCCCAATTGTATTACAATAAAGGTTAAAAGTCGCTAACTAAGCCTTAATAACTTTTATGTTTGCTTTAACTTCAAACATCAGCTACACAGTGTTTACCATATATGGTAGGGTATATCTATGTTTTTGTTTTCGGAAATATACTAAACCTATTACAAACTTATATTTGTAGTTAATTTAATACAAAATGAGTGTATACGCATGTAAACTTAAATTTGTCATACTTCCCGTTGACCTACCATGCTAAAAGAAATACGGAAGGTTTATTAAATAGGTATACCTTTCATCCAGAGTGTGTAGTGTCTACATTAAAACCAGCAAACAATATCCGTCTATATGTCTACAAAAACAATAATACTAATCGAACGTATAAATTTAAATACAGTCTCGTAAAACTCCATCCCTCTTTATTACTCCAGTCCTGAAAACCGCCCGTCTAATTCCAACCCAATTTTTATGTGCACTGAAGCAAGCTTCTTATAATGGCATCTATTCAATCGGTATATCAGTGTTGCCCTTTATTTATTAAGAAAATATTTTATTTTGACATTTCGAAATATTGGGGAAAAAATCTTTTTTGTTTTAATGTTGACTCTGTTATAAATTATATATAAAATAATTTATCGTCTAGGTGGGAATCGAGTACACAACCGTCGTGTTTATGTCTAACTTTATGGTCTCGAAACAGTGAATTATATATTTTTTGTATATTATAGTGTACATAGTACAGTGGCAGTGTAGTTCTAAATTTCTAATTATTATAAAAAAAATATTTATTTGAGGCAGTGCCTAAGCCTCCAGAATGCGACCGAAAATGGGGAACGGAGTGTCTTAACACTAGATCACTTCTGCCTACCCTTCTGTATACGACATACAGCGTGACACAAAAAACAATATTAATATTGACTAAAAATATATATATTTAAATTAACTAAAAAAGTATATCCAAAATCCTAATTCAAGTAGCTCTCCTGCGCGACTTAACTTAATATATGCATCTAGCTATGAATAAATATTCTAATCATGCCGTTCTAACGAACCGAGCTCTCATACATTTTTGTTGATATTGTGCTACATTGGATAAGGTGCTAATCCTTAAAATAATATAGAGATATTTTGAATGGACGACTTGCTTTAGAGATGGTATACCTATGAAAATATTTGCGGTAAAAATTGAAAAGCTGCTTTATTAAAGGTTTAATTTAGATAAATTTACACTAAAAAAATATTTTTCTCAAGTGTTTTTATAAAATTTTTTAATATTGTTAAATCTATTTTATATAATCATAGCATACTATTATAATTTGTGTAGCGTGGCGTTAAGTTCTGCTGTTCACTACGCAGTGTTTCGAAAACTAATATATAACAAGTTAATACAATAATAATACATATATAAAAAAACCAAATAAAAAAAACGAAAAAAAATATATAACGATAATAGTAATAATGTATTTTGTTATAATAATTTATATTTAAAGATGTAAAAATTATTCACTAATTTAATAAAAGTGTATTCGAGATAAAAAACTTAAAGAATACTAACATTTACGCCTACCCTCTTGTCGACGGCATATTTTATTATAGCAGTCAGTGCTTGCCGCTCGATGCGCTTTATATACGTTCCATTGTTTTCTCAGTTATTTGTTAATATTATTGTAATTATTGTGTTCTTTTATATATATTTGTTTGTGGTTGACTTTTGTATAAACTGTGACGTGATTTACTATTTGTGTTCAAAGTTTATGTACTTTAAAGTGGTGTTGGATATACTCAGTGTTAACCGTAAGTAGACTTTTTATTATTCACCATCAACACTACACCACTTACCTTCAAATTTTTATAATTTTACTAAAAAGTATTTTTCTTTCCTAAGTGAGGAATTAACCCTTTAAAAATGTTAAAAACATAACACAAAAGCTATAGGAAATTATCGACACTAACTCCACTATAGTATCGTTGTTCCGCGGTAACCAACCCGTATGCTTGGCACATCAATAAAAAACATCATAAAATATTTACCCCATACGTGTCGTCCATTGATGGCACGTTATAAACTTTATGAAGTTGTTAACTTTTATATCGACGATATTCAAGTTCGAACACTCGCAGTAATGTCTGCAATAAAGTGTTTTAAGAACTTCTGATTCTCTTACTACTACTAGAAGCTAAGACCTGGACTTTCCTGGTATCTAACTACAGTTAACTGTGTGGCCAGCTAAATAGATAGTTGTGTGTTTAACTCTAGATGGTCTTAAACTTAAATCGTTATCTGGATACGTATGGAATATTAATTGTTTGGTTTTGTTTTAATACTTGTGTTCTTTTTATTAGTTTTGTTGATTATAGTTGTAATTAAATAACAAAGTGGAGGCTTTGGTGACGCAGTGGGAATGTGTGACTGTAAGTGCGATGGTTATTGAGTCGATTCCCGTTCAGATTGCTTTCAGTTTCTCGCTTTTATAGACAAAGCGCGGCGTTAAGTTCCACCGCTGAATATTTAGGTTCCCTCTGCCAACCCTTTTTTAGCTAAAAGCTAAAAAAAAATTATCAGGTATAAAAAAAAGTTGTAAGTACCTACATATAATATTTTTGGAGTATGTAAAAAAAATATATTATATGTACAAACTAAATAAAGGTGAAAAGTGTACAAACAATTGGAAATATTTATTATTTAAGTTGTATAATCTAAAGATGTTTTGCAAAAAGAAAAAAAATATCAATTTTTTAATATATTGGGCTCCCATTTTTTACGAATAAAATTGTACTGACTTTCACGCGATAGCTGTAGATTCCATCGCCTTTCGAGCGAATTTAAATTCTTTCTTTTTTCCAGGTCTGGCAAGGAAGGCACTTCGTTGGTCACCCAATAAGGTAAGTCTTTAAAATTTAAGATATAGATTTAGTTAAGTTTTTAGATAGTTCATCATATTCAAAACACATCGTACCGTAAAGAATGTTACTTTTTTCTTCTTTTTTTAGCTTCAAGCTGTATCCCGCACTTAGCAGGGTAGGCAAACAAAACCTGAGAACCTATTTTTAAGACACTTTGTTCCCATTAAAATACTCCCGTTCGCCACTTTTTGCTGAATTTTCAAGACATGGCGTGTTGAGTGGTGAAAGTCAACGCCGCCGAAAGTCGCCTTCAATATAAACAAAATCAAAAACATTACAGGACAAGCAAAACAAACAAAAACATATTTTCCGCCAAATAAAGCTACGTAGAAAGCGATACCTTTCCAACAATCTTATATTTCAAAAGATAATAAGTTATTATTTGTGGTATTATTGTCCTCTATATATAAATAAATATACATTAGCTTGCACAGTTCCATAGTATCGTTAGGAATCGGCCACATAAATCCGGTTGGGCACTCTTATCGCTTGACACGTGATATATTAGAGCGCGTTCCCATTATTACGGTGCTTTGGAAAAAAAATCGTAATACCATTTACGCTTTTCACATATGCAATCTAAGTCTGAGTTTGAAATTTTAATTTAAATATTATGTATTTTATTATATTTTGTATTTTATAGTATTCTGTTTTAAGACCAGACAGGGTGCAGGGGCTTATGCGTGCGACTGAAGGACGTCAGTTGTGGGTTTGGTTCGCACTCGGTAAATTTAAATATTTAATTATTTTTACTCTCTCGCTTTAGTAACAAGGCAAAGCGCGGCGTTGGGTTTCGCCATTCAACACGCAATGCCTCCAGAATTCTATGGAAAATGCGAAACAGAAGCGTCTCAAATGAAACGGAGTGTCCAAGTTTCCCCTGTCTAGATACAGCGAAAAGAAAAATATAATTTATATACCTATATTTAAGTCTAACTGAGACAGACTTTCTGTATTTCTTCTATTAGTCGGCCTACAATAATGTGAACATACACTTATTAGTTCGGTGACTTCTCGAACAAGGTTTTATTATACAACACTAACGAGCCTAATTTATCGTGTACGACATATCGCTTTTTGCTGCTTGAGATATAAGACATAATCTATGTCTACGTAATGTCTTGCTTCCATTACTTATTGTTTACAGGACATGAAGACTGAATTAAGCGACAGTATATGTCAATATTTTGTATGAAACTATTAATTAGTAGTAGCAAAAATCATGTACCTATATCCAGCAGTATAAAATATATAGAATTTGACAAAATTTTTAAATATTTTCCTAATTTCAATATATTGCATAAAACACACTATTTATTTTATTTTTTGTGATAAGGTATGCCTATTACAAATCATAATGAACATTAATACATTACATAAAATTATTTTTTTATAATTATAAATATTAGATTATTTATACTTATTAAGATCTTATAAAACTATAAATATTATAATCGATATAATCGTATTTAATAAAAAAAAATACATAATATAAAAAAAAAGTTTTAGTAAAACACTCTCTTTTCGAACAACCCAAAATAATACAAAGTGCAGAAACGTAATCACTAAAATTATACTCTACGCATTATTCACTCCCAATAAATCGTATCTTCATGCATTAAACATTGAGAAGCTCTTAAATAATAAGAAAAGTTTCGGGGTTTTCGAAGGTACCATTGTTTACGTCTAAGATAAAATATAGATAAAAGTGGTATACTCGAAGATTGTTATATTTTAAATTGTTTCAATTGAATTTGAATCAATTAATTTAAAAATTGATAACGAGAGAGACTCCTAGACGAGCCTGACGTTAAGTTTCGTCTCTCACAACGCAATGTCTTGAAAAGTAGATGAAATATGGGGAACGGAGTGTCTTAACAGTAGGTCCCCTCTACGCACCCTGCTATATGTATACAACCGAAAAAAAACCTAGTTACAATTTCGATTATAATATCAGATTTTTTAATATAATAATTATTTTAGCCAAATGCAAGTTTTCAAAATAATTATTTAAAAACCATAATAAATACTGTAAAGTCCTTCCAATCCTTATTCTATGGGTATTCCTTAGATGTTGAGATTGGAAAGGCCCATTTAGTTGGTGTAGAAAACATTCACCGCTGTGACGAAAAAGCTTGGGGTCTTTGTCTCTACAGTGTTATTTTCTTGAAAGGTGCGCTATACTTATATAAAATATGCTTTAGCGTCAATGAATTTTAAATTCGGCTACCCAACCGTTTGATATATTAAACTATATATTTAATAGTAGCTGATAGATTATATTTTATTGTAAAATATTTTTTGTTACTTTTTATATTTAGTAACATTTTAGGTGTAGATTTATTTTTCAATTTTTCGCTCTGGTGTCGAGATACCGCTACTCAACAAGGAGGCATTGCGCTCCAGAATTAGGTGGAAAATTGGGGAACGGAGTATCTTATCACTAGGTTTCCTCGGCCTGCCAGAGGCAATCTGCCCTGTGTGCGGGATATACCGTGAAGAGAAAAATAATAAAACATTTTTTTTATAGTTTGTTTAAAAATATCACTATAATAAATGTAAGTAAGTATACTATAATGCTTTTACAAAACTAAATATTTACAAATTGCTTTCTTTAATAACACTAAATTATAAAGCTTTTTGTGTGAAAGCTCCATTGCAAGTTGAATCTATATTTTCACTTAACCCTGACCATAGACTTCGAATATAGACGCAGTATTCCCTCAAGGCGAGCCCCACACTTACCAGGATTACGTTACGCCGTACATATTGAATATCGATGAAAATCAAAAACAATTTTATACTTGTTGTCAAATTTATAAAAAGGGGAAGTATATAGCTGAATAAAAGAAACATTAAGTGAACGAAACAAATTTTCAAAAATTTCAACGACTATCTAATTAATATTTAGATATTTTGAAATAGGTGACTGTAAATTTAAAAGAAGAATTAAATATCTGCATATACTTAGTATATAATTAATTCTAAAATAGTCCAGAGCTCACAGTTTATCCAGGTTGCAAACTTTAATCGGATTTCAGCAAATCCATTTACTTTAATTGAATGGCGGAAGACAGTTGTCACAAACGAGCAATTGTGTTTCCACCGCTGCTGATTGCTAACAGATGAAACCATTGTTTTTTACGAGTAAACAATCAAACTGAAATAAATTATGAATTACTTTGTGGTTCAGAGAATTAATTAAATGTTATATATATATCAAACATTTATGTTAAAAGGCACAAACGAGTGACTGTAAGCGTCTGTCGCGTTGTAGGTTCGATTCCCACTCGAGGAAATTAAATATTTTGTACTTTCATTTATTTCGCTCTAGTGTCGTGGCAAAGCGCGGCGTTCACTCAAAGTGGGGGCAGAGTATTTTAACACTAGGCTCTCTTCCCTGCTTCATACGGGATACAGGGTGAAGCTGAAAAAAAAAAGAATATTAAGTTATCCTGAATATCTCTAAAATGTATTTCAAAAACGTATATACGTATATTATAGAGCGTTCATTTCACCGATTACCTGAGCTCCCTCGGGGGCGATAGATCGTTATCGCTTATAAATCGCTCAAGCTTATCGCGTACAGTCGCGTTCGGTAGAATTTGAAAAAGTACTTATATATAACACTGGTGGAGTGGCTTTTGAAAAAGGTATATAAAAAGGTAGCACCATAAGATTAGCTTTGATTATATTAACAGAATTAAAAATTAAAGTACAGTTACAGTAGAAAGGGAAGTATTTGATTGGACACGCGATTACAAAATCGAAGCTCAACGTAGTGTTTTTAGTTAAAAATATTTTTGTTTCCGCGTAGTGCTTAGCAAACAATTAAACAATTTAAATTCTTTTCAACACTCAATGTCTCTCTCTCTCTATAATATGAGGGTTAAGTAAACACGTACTAGATTTTTTTGCACGACCTTAAATAAATATAAAAGAAATTTTAATATAATACAATTTTTTTATATCAATTTGAACATTTGTATTTTACGTAATAATGTGCTTACACAAACACCCTACCCAACTACACAACAGGAGAAAAGTCCTACTAAAACCCAGTGAAAACCCTCTCCACCTATATGAGATGGAGTTCACAAAAGTCCAACTCAACCTAACAACACTTAATTTGATAAAAAGCTTTAACCAAAAGTTCTGGTATTTGTAATGTATGCCGCCTAACAGGGCCAGTGTGAACCGCAGCAGATGTCAAACACAGCTTTGCTCTTTCTAGTCTACATGTTACAGATGTGTTCCTAGAGACAGTTTCAAATTGTAACCAACAATGGCATGAATAAAAAAATAATTATTTATACATACCTACATATACATATATGATTAAATGATGTCGTCGAATGAATTAAAAACGTGACAGTTCATTTCTCATTCGGTGGAATGAAATATTTTATATTTTCATTTCTTCCAGACTTCGGCGGAAAGTGGGGAACGGGAGTGTGTTAATGAGGACAGAGTGTCTTAACACTGGGTTTCCAGATTCCCTTTGCCTATCCGCTATATGTGGGATACAGCGTGATGCTAAAAATACTTATATAGTAAGTAGTCATTCTCGTCGAGAAGGTTCAAGGGACAATACATATTGTATACTCACGTACAACTTAGTACTAAAGTTAAGTAATACCGTTTTTTTTTCTTAGAATTAATGAATTTACTCTAGAGACGAAATATGATAACGAAATATTGTAAAGTTATTTTTAAATCATTACGAGTCCTTGCTGGTTGAAGCAAAATAAACGTAATACAAGGTATTCTGGAAAAGAATACAATATGAATCTCCGTTAATTGCATCTTGGACATGGTAACTAATTAACTGGGATTCAGCCTTTTCATTGAAAATTGTATTTTAACATAAAAAATAACAATCTTATTTTATTAATCATTTTCCTTGTCCTAGTTATAATATTTGCTAACTTTAACTTAAAAAAAATATAATTAAAAATAATAAATTATTAATAATTTACATAATTAAAACCAGTTTCTTTTTGTAATATTTAAAAACCAATCAATTTCGTATTTAAATCTAAGTGTAGCAAAATTTTAAGTTGTGCTTAAGCCGCCCAAGAGTTCTAACCATTTATGAGCTTAGTATTCATCAGTAGTAATGCAAACAACATAATAATCGAAAAATAACCAAATATCTATCGTTTTTTAAGTTTAAAGTATTTTAAAATATGAACCTATACCCTTCGACCTTGTAGTGGGTACATCGCTTACTTATTTTGTGATTCGAATTCATTCAATGGCTTTCTTATAACGTTTCTATTGTTAACAATATAGAAGCCAATATAATTCAACCTAAAAACGAGACAATCGTACGGCCTCGCCATAATAAGATTACTTGGATAGGTCGATTAAGGGATAAAATTTAGTTGTTTATTGATCCCTTCTTTACGATATTGGGACGTGGCTGATGGTTACGAGTTAAAAATACCAATTATTAAAAAAAATTACAATAATGGATGTTATCTATATATGGACCGTTTATTTTGAAAGTGGTGTAAGTCCATTTTCTTTTGTTTCGAGAAAATTAAAGGTTAGTATGTCGATGATTATGCAATTTCATTTACCGACCGATTTTAAGTTGTTCAAAACATGGGTTTTTTTTGAGAAATTAAACACGGACTAGTTATATATAAAAAAATTACATTACATTAAGCATGAATTACGTGATAGCTCATTTTTCTCAAAAATGGACTTACACCACTTTCAAAATAAACGGTCCATATATAAAAGGACTTGTCCTCACTGACTGAGGTAAGACGCACGCACAGCCGTAACCGCTGTGCGCAGAAACGTGAAATTTGGACAGATGTTTACTTTCGTAATCTGGACATCCACTAAGAAGGGATTTTGAAAAAATTTAATCCTAAAGGGGTGAAATAGGGGTTGAAAGTTTGTATGAAGAAAAAATTAAATCAGCACCGATTTTTATGAAATTTGAAATTTATATTTTTAAAAGTATTTAATTGAACACGTGTTTCATCGTTTTCCAGAATTCTCCCCCTAAGGGTACAAATAAGGGGTTGAAACTTTGTATAGAATTTTTTTTAAATCGGCACCAATTTTTATAAAATTTGGAATTCAGACTCTTAAAAGTATTTAATTGAACACATATTTCATGTTTTCTTGAATTCTTCCCCTAAGGGTGCAAATAAGGGGTTGAAAGTTTGTATAGAAAAATCTTTAAAACGCCACCGATTATTATAAAAAATTAAATTTAGACTCTTAAAAATATTAATTTGAACATGTGTTTCATGGTTTTCTAGAATTCACCCCCTCAGGGTGCAAATAAGGGGTTGAAAGTTTGTGTGGAAAAATCATTAAATCACCACCGATTTTTATAAAATTTGAAATTTAGACTTTTAAAAATATTTCATTGAACACATGTTTCGTGGTTTTTTGGAATTCACCCCTAAATACGCAAGCGAAGCTGCGCGCGTCCGCTAGTACACTATAAATATTTCTTATAACATAGATATTATTTATATGCATATATGTTAGTAATATTTTTATTGACAAATATTTTTATTTTGCTTTATTTTTTTTATTTTCTAGGTTTTCAGAGAAACTAAACTCTATGCACTATCTAACCATATCTACAAAACATTTGCAGTACAAATAAGAATATTTATTCCATTTCTTCGAATTGGATCTAAACCTATAACCATTGCTCTCAGTAAAATTCATTCCAACTACTAAACCTAATAGTAACATTAAAGAGTTTTAAAATATTTTGATGGTTGTGTACACATATAAACTTCGGCGATAACAAACAAGATGAACGACATGGCATTTCTGCGAATTTTATAGAGGCATAAAACATGGTGAGGCGCGTACCGCGTGGGTGCTGGGCCACCGGTTATTTGCATAAAAGAGTCCCCCGTCTTTGCATTTATCTGCTTTTTATGTTTGTATAAAACTAGGGTTTCAAATGGATATTATATTATGAAATGGAAAATTTTATATGGATAGTGGTTTTTCAAATTAGTTTTTTAACCATAATTTATATGTCTGTCTCTACGACTGAAGTGGTTTAAT
The DNA here is from genome assembly GCA_016802625.1 of Heliconius numata. Lineage (NCBI taxonomy): Eukaryota > Metazoa > Arthropoda > Insecta > Lepidoptera > Nymphalidae > Heliconius > Heliconius numata. The sequence continues at coordinate 270,002 of JAEBDU010000024.1, forward strand.
TTTTACTATTATACTGACGTGGAGGTCCACGAGACACCTTTTTAATAGCAAATATTTTTATAGATTTAATTTATGCAGCTGTTTTATTTATATTTATTAGATTTCTTGCATATTTTTTGTATTTAATTTATTTAAAAAAAAGTCTTTTGTAAACATTTTGTCCGTCCATCTGTAGGTACGCTAACTTCAGAAACAGTTTAATTAATTAAATTGCAGTATCCATTATAGTATTATTTCACCAAAATCATTTATTTAAATATTCCCGATAGCGACTCAAATGAAAATAGAATGCGCAAGCGCTATCAATAAAATAGTAAGGGCGTAACATAAGTTTAGAATTCCATAATAAATCAGTCCTAAGAATCCTTTCAAACTTAATTCCACCTCCATTGATAATTAATACAGGTTGTTATTTCACGAACTTCATTGAAATCACCTGAGAATTGATGAGGTTGCCTCCCATTATGTCGGAGGCCGAGATTGAGAATATAAAATGGCTTCATTTGAATTGGGAATCATTAAAAATTCTATTATAGGATTGGATTTTTTGCATTTAATACTTTCTATTCGATATTATTCGAGAAAACTTAAGATTGTAGGATACTTAATGAAAAGAGTGGTTTAAAATTTATGATTGAAGTAAAATTTTGTATTTGATAATAATATGTTAATAAACATATTTTTCAGTACTTCTTTATTTTGTATAAGAACAAAGGATTTCATTTGTTGAACAATTATTTTAAAAAGAACATATCGAATGCAATGTCGTATTGCATTTTATCATTAATTTTTTTTCAGGTAGGCAGAGGGAAGCTAATGCTTCCATAACGATTGCGTTAAAAGCACCGACGATCTTGTCATTAGATATCGTTCACAAAGAAATATATTATAAATAAACTATAATTTAAAATTAAACATAATTATATCCTCTAAACATTACTAATTTAAATTGCAACTAAAAAAATAATTAATTTTCTCAACTTTTTTAGTATAGAACACCACTAATGCTAATTTACAACATGTCGACTTTAACACCTCTAGCAGTAAACATCACTAGACAATACTCGTAAAAAAGATAGCTGACACACACGCCCTCGCATAAAACACTGAGTTTATTCTCAATGTAACACCCGTAACGGCAAAGAGCGAGTTGTTCGATACTGGAATCCAATCTTCGTGGAATATTGTGGAAGACAAAAGAAATTATAACTGTGTTAGAATGTGTATGACTATAGATTGTTTTGATGTTTTGTTTTTAGTTTGTGACTTTTGGGCTTTTTTTTTTGTAAAATATAGGGTAGGCAAAGGGAACCTAGTGTTAAGACATTCTTCGATATTTTCTGCCGGATGAGGCAATGCGTGTTGAGTGGTGGACTTCCACGTTGCGCCTTGCCATGTTACTACAACGAGTAAATGAAAATAGTAATAAATAATAATGAATTCCTCTGAGTGAAAATTGAACTTACAACCGGCGCGCTTATAGCCATATGCTTGTTTGTGGCACTGCGCCACAACAATCTGTAAATCTCCTGTAAATATTTCTTTATTTTTATTTATCTGATAAATTTTATTGCTTAATAAGCCTGCTTGTAGTTGTTGCTTGCCATGAGCTCAAATACAACGGTTTCATTTATTTATTGTTAATTTAGTAAAAAATTATGGTTCACTAGAATATATAAAATAATTTACTTTAAAGTTATATTTTATACCGTTAAGTTATAAATAAATTCACAATAAAAAAAAATAATATAAAATAAATTATAATTATTAAAAAATAAATCATACAAGATTTACCGCAAATTAAATGTACCGTCATCGATACACCGCATATGCTTAATGCCATTTCTGACATGCGGTTATTCTGAGGTCACAAGTTCGCAATAGCAATTTGTACAGTCATAGTTGTGTTGTTGAGAGAGTAGATTACTATCGGACGAAGGTAACCAATCCCATTACAGAATTACCTCCTCCTCCTCTCCTCCTCTCTCTCTCGCAGAGATTTATGTTTCGTAATTCCTCCCGTTCCGATGCCAATTTTAAAACATGCATTCATCTTATCTGATCTGATCGAATTCTGTAGGCTTATTCGTGGTTTAATTCGAAATTGATTTCAATTTTCCATATTTAAGGTTTTATTATGTCGATTTCGTTGGACTTGAGTGGTTTTATGGCAACGTTTAAATTGCTGTATTTTTATAGTAACTTAAGTATGAAATATGTTTATTCATTATGTGTAATGTAATTGCATAAATATTATAGAGATTTTGCACCATCTTAGCGCAGTTGCAAAATATACAAACAGAACATGTGAATAAGTTACAGGTTCAAAAACCCCTCAACTATAATAAGTTTTATATTTAAAAATTATGTTCATTCTTTCGATCTTATTTCAAGAAGTAAAATCACCTCTATGAAATGTATTATATCGCACATTTTGAAAAACATTTTACTAATAACAGATGTCGAATGTATCTCCTGCATATTTCAAAGAGTGCAAATACGTCATTATTGCAACAAATGGATGATATATAAATATCTTTTTAAATGTAAAGTTAAAGATATGAGTATGTACTCGTATATATTTAAATATAAACTTTTATCATCTCCCTAAACTAAGCCGGAGCCCGACAAGTTGGTTCTGCTTTTTGTATTCCCAATATAAAAAGAGCGACTCTGCTGTAATTTGCCGTATTGGAAAAAACTATCCGGAGAGTTTAATTTTTACGAGGAAAAACTTTCAATGACCGTAAAGTTGACTCTGCCATTTTACATTTATTGAAAAACATGCTGTTTAACATGCCCGATGCGTTCTGTTTTGTACAAAAAAAAATGTTTAACCATATATTTGTAGAATGTGAGCTTAATTTATTTTGTAAGGCCAGTAGTGGCGCAGGTGCACAGAGAGTGACTGTAAACGCGACTGGTTGTAGGTTCGATCCCTACTTGAGGATATGAAATATTTATTTAAATTTATATTTCCATTTCTTGGCATTGAATTTCAGCACTCAAAGCGCTCTGTTCCCGACTTTCCGCCTCTAGAGTTCGGTGGAAAGTGGGGAACAGAGTGACTTAACACTAGGTTCCCTTTGGCCATCCTATCTATGAGTGACAGCATGAAGCTACAAATAAAACTTTCAAAGATACCTAACTATTATTCTCTCCGTAGTCTGCAGCATCAAACACCAACACGTACCAACAAATCCGGCTGCAGTCAGCACAACAATGGCTTCTCCATTCCTGAACACAAATCTCATCGACGACGTTGCCTTTACTTGAATTTCAGAACGAAATCTCCGCATCGTGTTTTCGGGATTATTCCACCGGATGCATTACCTAACCAACCAACAAGGATACAGTACATTTTCTTGTTAGTATAGTACGTGTGAAAAGTGCTGATATAAGGTTTCTTTAGAATTGATCGTATATAAGTGTTTTGTGAGTCCATTCGTGGCACAGGACTAGAAGCGTGTGTAAAGGCGATAGGTTGTATGTTCGATTCCTACTCAAGGAAACGAAATTTTTATATAAATTTATATTTCGACTCAACACTCAAAGTCTCCAAAATGTGGCGAAAAGTGGGGAGAACGGAGTGTCTTAATACTATTCCCACTAATATTCCCTCTGCCTGCCCTGTTGTGGGCAGGATACATGAAACTGATTTATTTTTTTATTAATTTATATATCCACTATCCACTTAAAATAAACATCGAAAAACTAACCAAACTATTTTTACAACGCACAAAAACAATCTTACAAATCCAATTAAGTCATCCGATGCAGAAAAAGATCGGTACAAAATATCTTTCACGTGACATTCTCTATTGTTCCTTGGAAAAAGTGTTAGAGTAATGGAATTAGATGGCGAGGGTCGGGAACAGATACCATCTACGGGTTCCGTGAAGATGAAGATACAGCTAATTAGCTAAATAAACCAGATAGGATATCAAAAGATTGTAGTAATTCAAATCTTAGTATAAATAATAGGCTTCTGAATATTTAGTATTAACCTTGACATAACGTGAATCAAAATGCCTCACTCGCAAAACGTTGTCTGTCCGTCCATCCGTCCATCTGTCTGTCTATCTTAATATTGTGAGGTTATTGTCGGTGAGGTTATATATTTACTCATCTTGTGCCGTCGATGGTATCGTCAAATCTAACTCCAGAAAACTAGTTACAATTAAATTTTACAATAAAATTAAGGAAATGTTGATTCGTCAAGCAATAGAAAGACAAATAGATGGCCTATGGCATAGAAAATAAATATAAAAAGATGGATAAGAAAATATTTATTGACTATCACCCAAAACCATAGTAACTGTACCTACATACTATGCTTTAAAACAAAACAGGTATTTTTTAAGGCGACTTTACGGCATCGAACCTACACCTTCCTACATCAATTCACCTTCCACTAAATCAACAGAGTCACATAATAACGAGTTTACATCACTGGCTGCATTATTACAGTGTTTCATCAATCACCGTCGCTAATACCCAACGGGTTGCCGCTTTCAGTGGATTCCTTTTAACATCAGCACCATTTACTATCTGTTTTTATGTCTATTGACCTATTCGTAATAGCTATCTGTGTACATCGATTTACTGCGATAGTCATTTTAGATGTTCTGGACGGGAGAAGCTCATTTATTTATCTTGTATAACGGAAATGAGTATTCTGTTGCTGAAGCGATGTCAGTATATTAGGTCGCTTATTTGATATTATTGTTGTCTGTATTTGAAGACAATAGTTTCATTTCTAAATATTGTTTATATATTTTTTTTCACGATGTATCCCGCATAAAGCGGGCTAGGCAGAAAGTATCTAATGTTAAATTACTAGTGTTAAAACATTCCGATCTCGACTTTCTGTGGAATTATCACGTGTTGAGCAGCTGAACTCTTATCGCTTTCACTTGTTACTAGAGCGAGATGTTTATTTTACTTTAACATAAAAATAATCATATTAATTGTTGAATTCCACGACTCAATATGCAATGTCTCAAAAATTCATCGAAAACCGGGAAATAAAAATGTCTTAATGGGATCGGAATGTCTTAAAATTATGTTATGTAATGTCTTAGCATTTTTAAATGAATTTACATATAATACAATGAAACTATAACCAGTAATTATGTTTATACAAATAAAATTAACTCATTTATTATTTACATTTTTAAATTGGTTAAATATTAATATGTTAATATTTCACATGAATATTTTATACTTTCATGAATGAAAAGCTTTTTAGATTCAAAATACATTAAACTTTGATTTTATTAATGAATAAAGTTTGGGCTGTTATTGTAAACGTACATTATCGGATTAGATCGTACCTTTTATGCCACAGCTGGCGCAGCTTAAATTGTAAAAGCTCTTAACGTAAAAGTACCTAACCTATGTGTTAGGACGAATCTTTGTACGTCAATTGATAAGTTAACATTATTTATGTGAAATCAGAATAAAATAAATATTTAGGAGAGCTCCCATACAACAACGTGTTTTTTTGCTGTTATTATATTTATGTTTATCGCTAATGGTACGGAATACTTTGTGCGTGAATCCGACTCGCACTTAGCCGATTTTTTTTATGTATTACGTAGTATAACACGTGTTACTGATATATTTCTTATCCATTTGTTAAATAGCAGTGCTTAGTTTGGTATAAAAATATATAAAAATAAAATAAAAAAAATAACAAAATTATAAAACTCGTAAGTTTACTTTAATTAAATAATTATTAGAATTTGCCCTTATTAGAAAAACGTATTTTTGAATCCATCAGTCTATCTAGTAATTGTCCTTGAATTTACTTTTTACGTACAACATAGTTAGAATAGATAAACCAAAGAATGATAAATAAATGAAGATAAGCAATTAAAGTGAAAATCCTCTGGAAAGGATCACTTAAGAGAAACATATGCCACCAGATGTATACCTACATCAGTTATCTCGTTTTGACATAAGGAAACTTCCAGGTTGGCTAAATGTGAGCTCGCCGTAATTGGGATCGCAGAGAAAATCCAGAATTAGTAAAACTGTTGCCCCGGAAATAAGTTAACGTAGCACTTTCTAAACTAGTATTTTTTATACTTAATATAAGTAGAAATTTACTATTCTATTAAAATGTGAATATTTAATTTAAAACGCTAAGGAACGAATATTAAAATAACTAAATAATGCAATTTTTTTTAATAAACAAAAAAAATATTTCTATAATAATTCGGTAGAAAATAGGGAACGGAGTGTCTTTATTATTATTAGGTATTCTCTATCTACCCAGCTTTATGTTGAAATAACGAAAGCTATGACAATTTAATTGATAATGGTTTTTTTTTTATAATTTTCGAAAATAGACTCGCACTCGTTTCAGCACTAGGTTTTGAACCTGCTACAGGCAGGATAGCTCAAAATAAGAGCAAAAATTATTATTTAGATCAGTATTCAAATGTTAATAAACATAAAAAGTTATCTTGTTTATCTTCCAACATTCTTTAAGTCCTGCATATAGCATAAGAAGCGTGATTTGAATCGTAGAGCTCGTGATAGAGCCTGTCAAGGCTGATTTGAATATGAATGGAATGCTAATGAAAAACTTACTCCCAACTACCTAGACAGCTTACTTTCCATTTGTTTTATCTAAAACGTATCGAGTTTTTCTTTGTTTAAAAAACACTGGAGCTTATGCAATGCCTTTTAAGTTTTTATATGTTTAAATGTCTCAAATGAAGTTTGTCAATTGTATTCACTGGGAGTTTTTGTACTACCGCTTGCAGTCATTTAACTTAACTTAACTTTACGCTTTATCCCTAGCGGGGTAGTCAGAGAAAACGGAGAGCTAGAGTAGCCATACGCTACGGTCTCTACGTACCTCTTTCGCCTCGTCCAGTGTTATTAACCTCTTCATGTAGTCAATTAGCTATAAAAATACTGCAAGCAAAGAACTTGGCTACTTTTTACATTACAGATCGTTCCTTCAGAGCTTTTATAAAACAATTTCAAAAGAGACACGTGTACATACGTTACAAACGGAACGGCATTAATAGGAGCTAGTATTAATTTATTAAGCCATGCCGGGCCTAAATGGGACAAGTTTGTTATACTAAAATATTAATCAAAATGAATTGGTAAAATTAGAACGTAATTAAGTTAAAACTAGGTAAGAAATAAATAAATAGATATTACCAGCAAATGAACAAGTATTTAATAACTGAAAATTTTAGGCAATTAAAGTAAAAATATATTCTCATTATATTGGAATATACACTTTACCATGTGAACTAAGCACAGTATAAACTTTGAGATTTAGAATTTCAATTTTTCAATTATAGCGTTTTGAGCGTGCTAGTCGAGCACAATTCATTTCGCAATGTTACGTTGTATGAAAAATACACGAAGGAAATTAACCGGTAAAAAAGAGATAGAACTGTACACAATTATAAAATGTATGAGTAAAAGAGAAGCAGTAGAAATACAGCCTCCAACTGTAAGAAAACCTAACTGCTTAAGCTCCATACCTATCCAACGGAACTTCTCACAGTGACAGACGCTCAAAATCGCAAGCACAATTGTGCTTACCATAACTTCAGACCAAATATTCTTTAGATTTGGCACTAAAAACCTTTTCCAGGTAGACGTTCAGATAAAAGATAACTCACGTTACACGGCTACGTCCAGATAGGTACAACAAATACCAGACCAATAAATCACACGTACTGGAACAATACGTAAAACCTAGTCATATTTGTATGCGACCCGCACGCCGAGCTCGTTTATCAATACCGTCGACCGCATCTCGGCAACAAATATCTAGAAAATGAAATAGCAAAATAAAAGCAGACGCTATCTCCACCCAATTATCTGGCTCTGCTTTGACAGCCAACGATAGCTTGGAAATATTCCTGCCTATTCCATGTTGTTGCGACTTGCCTTTCTCTTCTCGGTAAATTAACTCGATAGTTTACTACGTAGGAGCTACGATGCAGTGCTACGTACTTTTATATAAGTTTATAGTGATTTCGTTAGTTCACTTTTGTTGAAATATGTTTTGTATGAATATGTAGTGTTTTCATATTATTTAGTTTTATTTTTCTCTCAGAATTTTTATAGAACAATGAATTCCTCTAGTTCCTTTTTCCTGTCCTTATCTTTTTTTATGATTGATGTTTTTAATATAACCAATTGTTTAATTCTGAATCTATAACCACCGTATGATATATACACAAATACTTTGATCTAGATTTGTAGCGTGTAAAATCCCTATAAATCCACAGAATTTTATTTTATTTTTATAAAATTATTTTTTTTAAAATTTTTTTTATAAAATTTTTCAATTTTATTTGTTGTATTTTAGATTTGCAAAATGCAGTGATGCAACATTTCACTTCAATATTATTTTTATATAAAGCTTCAAAATCACTTCCATAAATCGTTTGGCGCACTGGATGCCATGCATCCATCGGCAGGTTCTAATAATATCACTATAGGTAAACTTTCTTGAGCGCCAAATAGAATTTATAGAACGTCGTTCCTGTATCAAAAGAAAATTTCATTCACGACTTAAAACTAAATTGGTTACATCTGCTGTAATATAAAGAACAAATTAAATCACAAGGCAAAAATTTAAATAACATGTGTGGAGAACAGAGTGTCTTAACATTAAGTTTCCTCTGCCTATTTTGCTGTGTGTGGGATACAGCAGGAAACTGTAATAAACAAAAATAATAAAAGACCCAAAAAAGTACTAATTGATTATAAATATAAGGATGGTTATGAGATAGGTGTAGTCACGACCTCATCCAATAGTAGCAGATTTCCCAATACAAATCAAGCCAAGGGTAAATGATACATAAAACAAATTTAAAAATATTTCTTAACCTCTTTAATTTCTTTTAGAATTTCCACACAAGTTTAAAAATAAACCTTGTTTTTTCTTGGGCACGTCACATCGACGTCGCAGTCTTTGTAAGGAGAGTGAGACCTCAGTGTAGCATCAATCACGCAGCGACGAAGCGGATTGCTTCGTTCAGCGAATACCTTTGTTAAAGCACAATCCAGGAATATGTTTTTTCCTGTTGACATCTTGTAAGGAATTGTATCAATTACACGATAATTGGTTGCGGTTAAGTTGTACAGATATAGAAATCTCTTTCAAACGATTTCTATTATATATGTAGGTACTTCTAAGAAAATATCTCCTTATTTTGAAATTGAAATATTAATTATTCTATTTTGCCGACTGGGAATCAAACTCATAACCCCATATTTAAATAGGTACGTGTGATATATATATATATATATATATATATATATATATATATTTTATCTTTCAAAATCATTCCCCAGATTCATGTAAAAGTTTCAAGTTGATTTTTTCAAGCAATTTAAAAGAATAAAATGAATAAAAAATAAGTTTCTCATATCTCAAAGATAAAGCGTATAAATAATTCAACAGTGTCATAAAATAATTGCAGTTGAGGAAGCGAGTCAGCAGTTGCAAAACGATTTCTAAGGAAAGTAGTTGGCAACTATCTTTACATTCTACACTAGCCAAACTTGGCAAACATTAATATTTTATGTATTTCAAACATTTCTGTTTAAAAAAACATTACTAAAATTTATATAGCATGGTAGGTAAAGATAATGGTTTAAGATACTTCGCTTTCCACTCTCCGTCCAATTTTCACGCTATGCCTGTCAAAGCAATGAAATGAAAATATTTTCAATATAATCCTTTCCTTGAGTGAAGATCGAACCCACGGCTATCGCTTTTCCAGGCAAACTCTGTTCCACGGTACTATAATTTCCTCTATTTTTGTGTAATTGAAGTGTATCCAAACAAAAACATTATCAATACAATATGCTAGCCAAATATTGATTTACAAATAAAATACAAACGTTCATTTGCCGTTTTCATTTAATTAACTATTACAATATATAATATTTCAATTAAATATATGAAAATGGCCATAGAAAAGTTATGTTATAAGTAAAAAAATTTGTTTGTACATTATTTAAATTATAACACTTTTTCTGATTATTACCTTTCGCTAAATTGTAGTGATTGAATTAGAATTTTAAATCGTTTCACTTTTGCTTTAACTTTATAGTGTGTTTTTCTTTTAGCATATTATCAGCAATAATAGAAACAAAGAGAAGAAGGAAAGCCTAGTGTCAAAGGTGTTCTCTGTTATGAAGATGTTCGAAATTACATTACCCATTACTGTTTTCGCAGTCAGCTTTTAGAAAAGCGCAAAAATCATTCTTAAAAGCATATATTTGAAGAAAAATAGTTTCCGCTATTTTTAGCTCTTAGCTTTAACTATTGTATAAATAGAAATTTATATGAAAAAGATAGAAAAGTATGATCAAAAATTGTATTAAAGTAAAACAATGACAATTTCCGAAGTGAACGAACCGGAATAGGCAGCGATACTTTTCCACTGGCTGTCAGGGTCTGAAGCAGGGTCAGATAATTGGGTGAAGACAGCTTTGCTTTTATTTCACGATGTCTTCATAGATATTACTTGCTATGATTTCTCAAACAAAGAGTTGATATGAAAATAGAAAAGTGGACTGAACAAACCGTATTCTTTGTGGTCTTAATAGAAAATTTCTATTTTTTTATTTTTAGACCTTCATAAGCATTTTTCGATTGCTAATAAATTTAACAACTACAATACTATATAGAATTTAAAAAATCAGCTTCACGCTGTATCCCGCACATCGCAGGGTAGACACAGGAAATATAGTGTAAAGACACTCCGTTATATAAACAGAATATCATAACAATAGGTTCCCAGGTTCCATCTGTCTTTCCTGCAATGTGCGGGATACAACGCAAAGCTAAATATTAATGTGTTAATTAATATGCTTACAATAATAATATTATTCTATTTTTTTTTGCCAAGTATTTAAAAGGAGCAAACCTTAAATAATACATGAATGGAGCATTAGTTTTAACGAATGCCTCCCATTTCTACCCTTGTTACGAGTTCGACGGTGTCATTGATTTATGTTCTTTGAGTAATGCTTTTACATATTTCCGCGAGTCTAAATGTATGTTTTACTATTTTATTCTTTATAGGTTTTAGCAGAGTAAGCAGAGAGAAACTAGTGTTAAGACACTTCACCCCCTAATTTCAGCAAAATTTTCAAGACATTGCGTGTTGGATGGAGGAGCTTATTTTATTTTTGAATAATGTAAAAATCAACCGTTTTAATTTCTTAATTTATTAGAAAAAACCCAAGCCCCACTCAGGGGAATGGATTATTATTTTTATATCTTCGCTCTGGCACCAGGGCAAAATCCCGGCGTTGAGTTTCGCCACTCAACATACACAAAATACGGCGTGAAACTCATTAAAAATTATTTAATATTTAACAAAATTTAAATATTTCCACCATCATACCCATTTAACCCAGAAGTGTAATTAAAAGAAGAACAGAACTGTGGCTTACATTGAAAAACGGCGAATAACGCTCGAATATACTTGAATCATAAATGTTTTATAGCTTTCGAATAGCACCAATGTCTACTGAAAGTAATGTTTCATTTGATTAACCAATTACAATACGAACAAGTATGGACGGACAGACATATTAAATAAATATTATTTCATATATTATCACACTGTTTAAAATTTTTGAGTACGCGTTTATAATTAATTAAATTTGTGAATAAATGGAAATTAAAATTTAAATAAAATTATAAGGATAGTAGTGCGATTGTAAACGCTACTAATTGTGCTTGTAGAGTGGTCGAACTCAACGCCACACTTTTGCCTTGATATTAGCTCGAGGAAATTGAGAATATTAAATATTTGTATGAGTCGTATGAGTGAGGGAATCGAACCCACAACCTGTACCGTTTACAGTCATACTACGACACCGTATTAATATAATAAGCAATCAACAGTCCCAGTATTTTCACGTAACCCTGCGGCCCCGAGCCGGTGGGCGTGCTCCTCCCTACGATAAAGGCTGTCGAAGCCGATTTGAATATGAATAGAATGTTAATGAAAAACTTGCGCCCCACTATTGAGACACCTCATTTCTCATTTGTCCTGAATGAGATCTATTTAGTTAATAGATAACTAGCTTAAGTTTTTAGTATGTCTTAGCTTTCTTAATTGGGACGATTAAAATAGATTTTTTTGTAGATCTCAATGGATTTAAATATATTATAGATTTTTTTTCACCTTCACGTTGTATCCTGCACACAACAGGGTAGGTGTTTTTTAACATATTACTGAAATTATTAGTTTTATTTCAGTAATATTTATCGTAGTAGATTTTTATCGTCTTTTTTTCGCTTGGTGGAACGTAGGCAGAACGTAGAGAAATTAGTTAAGCCATTCCACTGTTCGAGACATATGTGGCAGAGATCAACGGCGCGATTTGTCTACCAGAGAAGGGAAATGAAAATAATTTAAAAATAATTATCCACAATCGCATTTATAGATACACCCTGTGTCCCACGCCATGTGCCATATTAATAAAGAACCTTCCAAAATACTTTAATATTCTTTACATACATTTAATAACGTAAAAATACTCTCGCAGTACATCAAAGCTGAGTGCGCTTTAAATTTTGTTAAGACCTAAAATATTTTAAATGTAAGAGTAAAATCATTTTAGTCGCCCTACGCCAGCGACACTGAGCAATTGCCGTACTTTATGCTAAGCTCTGCATTTAATTACTACTGAGTACTACTTTCTTTTCCACGTTTTAGAGTGCAAGACTTTTAAAATAATCTTTGAATGGATTTTTACAATATTTCAACTTTATATTTGAAAAAATACAATGTTTCAAATGTAATAAAAATATAATGTAATGAGGGGTACCCATGTAACTCATTTTTTTAAACAACTGTATCCTCAATATTTTAGACATTTGTAGGTAGTAAGTGCATTTATTAACTGGTGACGATACTCAAAGTCAGAATTTATAAACATTACATAGACCGTGCAAAGTGGAGTAGTTTGAGTCGGGAGGCAGACCCTGGCAATATTCGGGATTAATGCCAGGAAGAAGAAGAGGACATAGACAGGTTTGAATTCACAACCATCGCGTATGCCATATTGTACGACAACGGCATTTAGAAAAAAGTATAAATTTCACGACTTATTTTACATAACATTACTTATTATTTCGAAACTTAGTAAATACGTGATATATTATTTCATATAGAAAATTATAAACTTAATTTGAACAGTTTTAAATAGCACGTCCGCAGCTGAAGTCCTCATATAGCGAAGTTTTTAAAAACTTCTTAGTCCAACAAAGTCCAATAATATTAGCTGTCTCCAACATAGTTTTGAAACTTTATGGACCTAATGAAATAGTACTACACTGAACATTCATGACATATAAACTTTGCACAAAGTATACTAATTAAAAATTATAAAAAATATATTTTATAACTGTTACGAGTGATTTTAGAGTGCAAGCCAGTAGTGGCGTAGGCCGTGGCTGTAAACGTGTTAGGTGTGGGTTTGATTCCCACTCGAAGAAATTAAATATGTAAACATTTATTATGTAAACATTTCATATCTTCGCGGCGTTGAGTTCTGCTACTCAACACGCAATGCCTCCAGAATGCAGCGGAAAGTAGGGAGCGAAGTGTATGGTTATATACAATATATACGAGTATACTGTTGTGCACAAAATAAACTATTTTTTTTGTTTATATTCACAAAAAAATGTTTGGTTATTTTATATTTATATTAGATATTCGTTACATTTCTCGCATAAACCCCAATCGCGAAGGAATTTTGAAATAAAAAATAGCTTATATATTACTCCACAACTTCCCCTATTTTCCGCTGAAAGTCACAAAAATTTAATTTAACAGTTTCTAAGATTAATGTGAACAAACAAGATTGTATAAGCTAAAAGTACAAAGTATATAAATATTTTGTATAATGAATAATACAAACAAGTAAATGTGGGTATTTATGAAATAAAGCAATCGTCACGTGTGCAAGCCTCAAACGTGCTCCGATACGTCAACGTGACTGGTACCACGCCTTGTTTATACTACAATAATATTATACTATACTCATACGAATAAGTTTATATTTCCTATATTTAAAAGATCTCTAAGATCTAAAATCTAGAAAATTAATAATATCAAATATGATTTTTTTAATTTTTTAGAAAAAATCATATATTCTAAAATACCTTAAAATAACTTACTTTTTCATAATCAACATTAATTTGTCTTAAGATTCGCGACTTTTCCGCCCTTGGTAGAGAGCTTTAGGTTGTATCGAGTTTCCGCCGAATTTTTAGGGCTTTGCTTGTTGATTTCAGGGATTGTAAACTAAACGCCGCGCCTTGTTACTAGAGCAAAGAAATAGAAATATTAATAAAAATAAATGGTGTGGTGTCGTGGGACACCAGGTAGGAACGAAGTTCCTTCGGCTAATGTAGAATCGACACAAATTGCAAAAAAAGTCGTGCTCAATTTTATGTAGGTTTTCTTGATTTTTCTCTTAAATTTTGCTGATTAGTTTTTATTTAAGTACAAGAAAGTATTTAGGAAATTCAGTATTTTAGGAAATAATAAGTTACTTAAAATAAAAAAACATCGTAATTCAAATTATCAATTAAAAAAAAAAGAGGGAGAAAGAGAAAGGCATTATACACTACTCGTCTGTGTATGCGACTGTCGCGCCTGCGCACGTCTCATTTAACGGTTTTATTCCACGCATTTTTCTTACGGTTTTACTCTTTTTTCAGTTCGGTCACGCAGCGAAATCCCTATCCCTTCCAAGCCTGCCGTAAGGTACTTAGTCCAATAATAATTCATTTCCCCGAGTGGGAATCGAACACACAACTGTCGCACTTACAGTGACACGCTTGTACTTCGCCACGACAGCATTTATTCCCAATAATGGAACTGAAAACTGCCTTCATACAACTCTACCACTACACCACAAGGTGGTCAATTAAAGGATTCAATCAATATGCAACGATGCGTAATTCTCAGGGCGCCAGTGTTTGTGCACCGCCGCATCCGACAAATACCGGACGTGGCTTGAGACAACGTGACTGTAATGTCTCACATGTATTATACACCTATACTATATTATATATATTTTGTATATTCTATGAGAATATGCTGTAGCGATATTAATATTAATAAATTATTAAGGAGTATTTTCATTTCTTCGGTCTGGTGTAGAGGTAAACCGCGGTGTTTAATTTCGCCACTCAATAAGCAATGCCTCCGGAATTCGATGGAAAGTGGCGAACGGAGTGTCTTAACACTAGGTTTCCTCTGCCTACCCTGCTGTGTGCGAGATACAGCGTGAAACAATTCACTGCTAAGACTTTCTCTCATCTAAGAATTGAGCAAAAACAAAATAAATAAATCAGCTTCACGCTTTATGCTGCATATAGCAGGTCAGACGGAACCTAGTGTTAAGGCATTCCGTTCCCCATTTTCTGCCGATTTCTGGACCCATTGCGTGTTGAGTGGTGAGGTTGAGCGAAGAAATGAAAATATAAATTTAAATAAATATTCACTTACCTCAAGTGGGGATAGAACCCACAACCAGTCGCCTTACAGTCACATTCTTGTGCCCCTTCGCCACGACTGGCTTCATAATAAGTATAAGATGGTTAACTATAACGTTGACGAATGGCAACGCCACACAAGTTTAATTAAAAATTGTCACGCGATCCTATTTACATCACACGACTGGCTTTTGTTTAAGTTTTTAGTCCACCACGCTTTACTAAAGCCATTTTTTAAAGTGATTTGATGGTTTTAGCGATTGCAATGGAAAATATTGTATTTTTTAAATGGTAAAATGGTTTGTTTTTTTTATGACATTTCTTGAATGTGTAGTGTCTCTTTATATAGATTATAAGGTTGGTTCTGAAATTAAAATAAAACAAACCCTTTTCTCATTGTATTATTTAAATTATTGCTAAATTCTACGTAATTTTTTGAAATTTCTATTTTCTCGTGACGAACCTACCTTGGGGGGTACCTTGTTACCCCAAATGGGAATGCCTCATTTACGTTTTCTCACATTGCTAACAAAATAGACCGCGGCGTTGAGTTCTACCACTCAACAACAACGCACAATATTTTGAAAATTGGGTGGATAGTAGGAAAAAAAAATGTCTTTATTGTAGATTCCCTCTGTTTACCCTGTAAAGGTATATAATATAGGGATACTTCATTAAAAAACACTAATGATAAACGTAAAACGGTGTATCTTAACATTTATGCAACTGATAAAGCTAAAATACCTAAAGCTAAAATAATAAAAACGTTCATTTTAATGAAAAGATGGATTATAAGCGTTTTTTTAAATTGCAATTGCCGCCCGTAATTTAGTTGGTATTAAAAGCTGCAATATAAACCCCTATTTAACAGGGATGAACTCAGGTCGCACCGCGCTATATCCTGTGATACTCTCATATTTATTTTATGGAAGGAGGTAACTACATTTTGAGGTCCTAATTCTAATTAATCTAAATTAAGTGAAAATGTTATTATACGTGTTTATACAGTTTTTTTAAGGTTCAAATATTTTGTTACTTTTAAAAATAAAATATGAGTCTATTTTTTTAGCTTCGCTCTATAGCCCGTATATTATGATATGTATGAGGGAATCTAGTGCTAAGATTCACCGTTTTCGTAGTTTTTACCAAATTTAAAAAACATTGTGTATTGAGTAGCGGAACTTAACGCCTTGTTTTACTTTGTTATCAGAGCGAATCGAACTCATAACGTTGTTTTCTTGAAAACGCATTGGTCTCTAAAAACAATGAAAGAGGTAAAATAAAATAGAAGATGATTTTCTTTTGGTCTACCCATTAAAATAAATAAACGTATAACAAAACATAAATTAATTAGTTTTTATTTAAATCAAAAATGAGAAATAAAAAATCGAAAAGACAAATATGTTTAATTCATAAGTGTACTGAAGCAAAATAATTATAGAATGAATATCATATTTACCCATACAAACCATAAGCGTGTATATAAAACCATAATATAATCCAGAGATAAACTTCGGTCCTTCCAGCATCCGCGCAATATCGCATGATCTTCTCATCTTTATTCTATGATATGGAGGCAACTTCATTTTGGATATTATTTAGGTATTCATCGCTTATCTCGAGAACTGGTAGCTATGATGAACGACTTCACCTTTACGATACAATACATTTTATAATAATGGCATAATTTTGTTAGGATACTTTTAGTTTAATAAAAGTGAGACTAACGATGTGAATAATATTTTAATATTAGTGAGAAAAATATAATAGAATTGTTGAAGTTACTGATTTTAGTTATTTAGAGAGTTTATTTTCTGAATTAGATGTTATTATCGAAAAATATAATTTGATAATCTATCAATATCTATCTATCTATCTTTTTTCTAATATAATTTTGAAATACTTAAGCAGAAAAAGAAAAAGAAATAGCCTAGGATTTAATTAACCGATTTCAAAAAGAAAAACCAATAAGTTGGTTTATAGGTTCGACGGTACATCTTTTGTATGCAAACATATGATGAAAATATGAAGTATTTTCCATTCAATAGAGCAGACGTCGCAGAGCCAATATATGTCAATTCCTTACAGGAAGAGCATTACGTGTAGATATGCAATGAAATTCAGTCCATTGATAAAAATGTTTATTATCCTTAATTTTTTTATTTGTAATATACTTTTTTAAATGAAATTTCCGTAATTTTCTTTACGTGTATTTTAAGATGTGAATGAAAAATTCCGTTTTTTCCGTCCATAGGAATTTTGGGAAATCCTCTGTTACCGCTGTACTTAAATGCCAAATTTCGACTGTTTGTGCGTTGTAAATCAGTCACTCAGTAACGGAAGATTTATATATAAGTAGCAGTAGTCAAATGTATATATATAAATTTTGATTTTATTCGTAATAATGGTTTTCATAAATCATAATTAACATTTTTTGAAATTAAAAAACACTTGAAATGACTAACGCATTTGACTACAATGAATCGATCGTAGTGCATTGGTTGTTACCTGAAACAGCATTGTAAGAATATTTAGACTAATCATATTTATAGGTGTTTCTTTAATTTCAGATTATAATATTTCTCATAAAATGGAAAATATCTTGGTAAATAAAAGAAACTGTCATCACAAATAATAAATGTTCACTTCAGACAGTGATTTTAAATAAACATAATGATATAACACTACCAGATGTTCAGCTCTTTTTTGCAGCCAATATATATTTATATCACATTTGTGATATTTCACGTCTCTCTCACTTTATTCTTATTGGTAAGTTATTGACAATTCTAGTCATAAACATTCAAATAAAAAGAAGCAATGTCGATAAATCATAAATATAACAGCACATATCTACCGTTTTAACCGTATATCACCGCTTGGATAATATAGTGTTATGGATTTTCTTTATTTCCTTTTTTTTATGCAAAAAATGGTAAGATTTTTAGTTTCATTTATGAGATCTTCGTATCTACTACGCGGAATTTCAGATTATGTGGCGGAACTTAACGCTGCGCTTTCTTAGTAGTGCGAAAAAATAGAGATAATTTATTTATTAATCACTCTCCATAGTGAAGATCGAAACACTTAAACTACTTTGCTTTGCATTTCGGAAAAATAGTAATTTTTGATTTCTCCAAATATCGATCGAATTCACTATCTCTTTTTCAAATATCTAATACAATATTTCAACGGTTATGCCAATATTTATAGACGTGTCTTTTTGTTTACTTTAAGTATTAATTATAAAGCTTGCAATGAATAAACTCCGACTCAAGTTTCGGTTGTTTAGCGCTGTGGGATTAAAAATACAAACCAATTGTTAAAGAAGAATATTGTCATCATTATTTATGGAAAATGGTTGAATCATTGCAAATTCTATTGAATTTAATTTTTTTATTTGATAACTGATATCATAATACGAGTATGAGTTCCACCACTCAACGCACGGCGGAAAGTGGGGAACGGAGTGTTTTAACACTAGGTTCTCGCTGCCTATCCTGCTGTGTGCTATACAACGTAAAGGTGATTTGGTTGTGATTTAATTTTATTTTTAGTCAAATAATAATAAAAAATATCTACCTAATATAAATAATTAAAATATTAACATAACAAAAATTCCCTTACACAAATATATAAGACGTATTCCTAAGCCGATATTCTCTGTATCGATAACCTATTTTGCTATTATAATAAGAAACGATATGAATTATTCAATGAGCAAACTTAGGGTTTTGTTCATTAATATTATTCAATATATTGTAATAATGTTTGCGGTAAGTAAACACGTTGCGTATAATTTATTATAGTACCCTAATCATATGGTAATCTAGTTGAAATTCTGTACCTGCTATTTAAAAAAATGTAGGTACATATCTTTTTATTTTAAACTATTTTTATTTAGTGTCTTTTCTACAATAGTTAGATTGTATGGAATATAACTTATGTACTTTATACATTGACTTTAATGACATATTATACTAAATAGACAAAAATACTCTTAGGGTTTCATTAATAGACATCCTAGGGCTTCATCCCCCACATTTTAGCGCCTACATCAGATCAGCTATAATTATATTATTATTGTACTGTCACCTTAGTTATGTGTAACTGATAAATTTTAAAAGTTATTACACGGGGGTGAAATTCCATTTCTTGTATTTTAATTCAATAAATGGTTATTATTCTTAACAATCATTAGAAAATCTTTAGATCTAGGTCTTAAAATTTATGATCATTGATATTTCGTTGAAATTGAAAAGATACAAATAAAAACCAAGCGAGTGTCGCAACACTCGTTTCGTTTGCTATGTTCATAAAAAACCTCCTTAAAATGTCAATTTCTTCATACACAATATTCTAGATTTAATACAGCATAAAAAATTACAGATTTTCATACAGTAAAAAAATACCGAAAACAAAAAAAAAATCGAATTACATATTACACGAGAATGTATGTATTTTCGCTAAAATCCATTTATTTATTTTCTCCTGCTCTCAACTGATCCCAATATAGCTATATTATGTATATTGGATTGAAAGTATATGAGCATGCATAAAATTTATGGCCGGCATCTAAGAAGGTTGCGTAAGCGAAAATGTACACAAATATATAAAATACGATTTTATCGGAGGCATAATTCTGGAAGATAAATAAGTTGTTATTTTGATATAGGTACCAAATACAGTGTGTTTCAAATTAGAAAAAATGTTAATTAAAGCTATTACTTGAATATATGGTATTTATTTAAAGTTATGACTTATTAATAGTATAAGATAGTTTCATTGTACTATTTTTATATTATATCTGTAAAAGTTATTTTTTTTCATTACCTCCAGAAATGCATGGAAAATATCCATAATTATCTTAAAAAAAACATCTGTTCAACTTTTGGACAAGTATACATATACTTTCGGGATGTAGGTCAAACGTTTGGGAAACTAAATATTAAAAATATAATAAGTTATTAAGTATAAAAATGTTAATAGAAAAAAAATCTACCCTCACAAAGTCGATCGTCAACAAGGAACAAGGCCAATACACATTTTGTTATAACAGAAATTACAGACGCTAACCAAGTAGGTTACAAAGGCTACAAAGTAAAACTTTGTTTTGCAGAGAATAAGGTATCAAACTACTATAAAATCTCATTTCACAGCAAAGCTGATTGTTTTTCTAATACAAAGCTTTAAGCTCATATAAAACCTTAACCAATTCGGTCGCTATAACACCCAATTCAATATGGGATTCCATACATTGTCAACCAGAACAGAAACTTAAGTACGGAACCAATCGAACGGAATATATTCCACTTATATTTGTTCAAGATATAACACTTAGCTGTAATGATTATAGCGCCGTTTACCCAACAAAGTCAAAAGAACTTCCGTAATTGGATAGCCATTTCGTTATTTAGGATTTTAAGCTCTAAATATTATTTGTATTGGGCTTAATTTAGATTGTAGTATGATGTTTATGATTTTGTTTACGTGCATTATGATTTCTAGGTGGCACGTTTCCGTTGTTTATATAATTGGTCGGTCTTCATAATAAATTATAGTGGTTGGACTGAGAAATTAATATAAATAATAATATGCTTGTCTTAGGTATAGCGCGCACTAGTGATTTTTGTCACCGTGACTGTTGCGTCACTGTCACCGTGTACATTACACTTAATGAAGGTGCGCGCATTTGGATACGTGACAATTGGGTGACTTTTTGTCCGCGGAGGACGGCAACACGCCGGTGACGCAACTGTCACCGCGTCCATAGATTTGTATGCCCGTGCGCGCATTAGCAACTAAATGTCACCTCCCCCTTGCGGTTTTCATACTTTCGTCTTCCCCATAAACATGAAACACCGAATTGCAGCACCGAATTATTATTTCAAAAATGGCGTCAAGTTCATCACCAAGGCAAAACGTGTGTTTTCTTGAATATGAAATAGACAATGACAATACTGATTGACGAAATTGAGTTCTCTATGACAAATCCCTAAAGGATTATTCAAATAATAATTTGAAAGCCAATACTTTCTACGTTTGCTTTTTTTTTCTATTTCTTAATATAAGTGCACAGACAACCATCTCTTCGAGATCCATTCTATCAAATGTAAAAAGTTTCGTCATTGTCATCGCAAGTGCGCGCAGTCGCGAAATATATGGTGACATGTCAGTGACAAAAAATTTATTGTCACCGTGACAAAAGTCACCAGTGCGCGCTAAGCCTTACAATGGTTGATTTGTTTAGTTTTGTTTTTAATATTAGGTATTAATTTTCTTTAGGTACTGTAAAGGGAAGTAGATTAAGTAAATATGTTATTTTTCACAGATTCATTTAAATTAGCAAAGATAGTTACGCGAATGTTACTTTTTATGACTATATATATACTACTACATATTTAATGATAATATGGCCAAATTCAGTTGATCATTTTCATGAATTGCTCGATGATATCATGAATGATGAAATAAGTTAATACTGTAAAAGTTTCAGTGAGAGGGTAACTTTAAAATATTTGTTAATACTAAGACAAGTACGTACCTATTTGTTGAGATTTTGTATATTGTTATCATTGTAACCAAAGAAGACAAAATTTTTAACACCATTATATTACTTTAGACAGACACTAAGTTAAGAGAATTCTGCATTCTATTTTCCATTCAAAAAAACGACGAAGAATATTTGTTGGTAGAACTCAAAGCTGCGTTTTGTCTAACCCAAGCAGAGAAATAAAATAATGTCAATATAATTAATTGCTAACTCGAATGAGCATCGAATTCATAACTATTATGTTCACATTTAAACGCTGCCCCAAAGCTTCCACTCTTCTATGATTTCTTACTTCAAACTTAAAATTGGTCAACAAATTTTATATTCTATGAGCATCGACGAATAATCAACACCAACATATCGAATTTAATATTAAGTTTTTCGATCAAAACATAAAAAATGTAAACGAGTAACTGGAGATCACCGGTACATCGATGCGGCCATAAACAGTCATCAGCCCCCCCAGGCTTACGACAAATTCTTTTGATCTTATTTAGGGTAAATCTTTCGATTTATATGTTAATTTGTAAATTTGAATCTGTTGTGGATTCGCGGCGTGTGGACTTTGTGATCTTGAATGTAAACGGAGCTCGGAGTATCGTTGAATCTTTGTATAAGTACGGAAGGAAGTTTTGTTTGTGGATTGGGATACTTTAGAAATAATTAAATTATGTATGAAATGAATAAATAACGTGTTCTACGATTAATATTTGTATCTTTTTGCAGTAATGTTGGTGAAATATAAATATCTTCTTCTTTTTCTTCAGCTTCGCACTAAATCCCAAGTGTAGAGCAGGGTAGGCAGAGGGAGTGTAAAGGAACTCTGCCCGTTACTTTTGGAGGAAGTAATTAGCAAATCCTATTTTTTCAAATCCAAGTGTCTGTTACAATATTATGGATTTTCCACCGTTGATGTAGCTTATGTAAAATTGTGTACAATTAAATTCCTTTTCCATGTCTTTAAAAGATAAGAAATATATGTGTCACACATATTTTAATAAATATTTTATTTAATAAATCTTTTACTTAATAAATGTTATTAGATTAATATTATACATATATACACCAAATAATCCATCCAAATGATTTCATTTAAGAAAACGTATATTTGATTGATTTATCATCACACATAAATAAATATATCACTTATATTATTTAAATAAGCTCGACATACTAACACCATAAATTTTATATATTATATTTTTTTTGTATTTTTTTTTATTGTAGATAGGCAAACATTTGTCCGCTATCTAACCTGGTGGTAAGTGACGATACGAACGATGGTGGAGCATGCTTACCAAGGTAGTGCCTATTCACTCGTTCTTTAAAAAAAAACAAGATATACTAAAAGACAATATAATATAATATTAATAGTGTTCAATCTACAGATTTCCATCATAAAATAATAGCATTAAAACACACAAACGAGGAAGTAAGTGGGATTTCTTTGCGCAGCGCAAAATTTTATCGAGCACTCGTAATTTTCTTTGATCCCTCATCTATATTCAATGATCCAAGGATCCTAACGCTTCGTAAGCGAATTCATTATATTTGCGTCCTCTTATACCTAAGTCACACGAATCATCCTTATGCCGTACTCCTTATTAAGTAAGATGGCTTTACCTTGTCTGGTGTGGTCATTAATTTTGTATGGCGTATGTTTATTAATCTCTTATTGTTATATTTTAAGTATTGTTTTAGGTTCACGCTGTATCCTACATATAGCAGAGTAGCCAGAAGGAACCTGGGAACCTAGCGTTGAGACACTATGTTTCAATTAAGACATTTTCGTTTCCCACTTCCCACCTAATTCCGGAAGCCATATTTAATGTCGCGCGTTTGTGCCCCTGAGCCACGACCGGCCTCTTCCATTTCTATTGTTATACAAGATAAAAACACCTTTTCAGCGGAAAGTGGAGAACGGAATTATTTTAATGGCATCTTTTCAATCCTTCATAATCTTTTTTTTACTTTTATAAGTATTTAAATATAAATCATTGAAAGCCTTGCAACACTCAAATGTAATATTTAATTAGGTCGCATGTAGCACGAGAGATGAGCTATCAGCACTCCCATATAGTTTTATGAGGAGTGCCGTAAATCCAGGCTGACACTTTCCAAACATCGTAATTTATGTACCGCTTTCAACACAACTGTCCGTTGCAGCTTCTGACTGTAACTTCGGACCAAAATCCTTGGGGACAAATTAAATTCTAAATATATTGCCTTAGTTATGAATTTATTTAACTTTAGATGATGAATTACATCTGTTAGTTTACCACTAGGATTGACATTTACTTTTTGTTTTTGTTGCTAAAAAGTAACCAATATATTAGAAAATATGAATTTAATTGTATAATAGCAGATATTTTTGACATTGTTTTTGTAATTTTGATATATTATAGGAATATAAATGTTACTATAGTTTTCATTTAGTTTACATTTAACATGTGACTAAGTCACTAGATATGACAGATCAATCTACAATTTGGAGCTGTTTACACAAAGCAGACATGTTGTTTAATTTCGAGTAGATTTCTTATTGTATCTTTAATATTAAATCAATAATATCTATATCTATAGGTAATATTAACAGTAAATATTATATTAAAAAATTAATCATATATTATTATTTAATTTAACAGCTTTCACGTATAAAATTTAACAGGCACATTTAAATCGGTACAAAGTAGTTTTACTGTAGAGCATCAATCTTTAAAGAGGGTCCTCGATAATTCACAAGAAATGGCTGATGTGAAGGTTTCCATATATGTTATAGGATGGAAGGTGATGCCGTCACACCTGCGGTTTCACAGATTGCGGCTTTTACTCTAATGCAGGAAATTATACCCTTTTAAGAATTTAAGACTCAATCCATGGCTTGCATATTTTAAATTTTAATTTTATCGTTTCTTCACATTATTTTTTTATATTATTGATTAGAATAAGCAAAGCAAATATGATATCTATATCACGTATGAATTCGATTTCTAGACCGTCGTGGCATTGTAGGGCGATTTGATTCCTCCTTATTGTTAGACCGAGTGCAGCGTTGACTATCACTCAATATGTAATGTCTCGAAAGTTCGGTGAAACGTGAATAACAATAGGATCTTGCTATTCTATACAGAAAAAATCTCGAAGCTCAAAACGATCTTATATAAGTAGGTATAAAGAGTTATTGAGACAGGAGACGCTTTCGATATGAAATTATTATTTTTTATAATATATTTTATGGTAAAGTCGAGAAGAACTGACAATACTTTAGCTAACCACTCGGGGAGATCATTAGATTTTTTTATATCTTTTTTATATATTTTAAAAATCTGAATGTGAAGTGCCTGTTGACATCATTGAATAATGTTTAATTAAATATGTATAAATTAATATTTTTTAATACAGTAATAATTACAATTTATTAATTTGCTTACCCCTTAGGATGCCACGGCATGTTAAATAGGTACTGTCACCTATGGAGCGGTGTTTAAGCTTGCGGTTTTACCTGAAATGAAGGAAATTATACCCTCTTAAGAATTTAGGCCCCCGCCTGCGGGA
This sequence comes from Heliconius numata, assembly GCA_016802625.1. Classification (NCBI taxonomy): domain Eukaryota; kingdom Metazoa; phylum Arthropoda; class Insecta; order Lepidoptera; family Nymphalidae; genus Heliconius; species Heliconius numata. The sequence goes on from JAEBDU010000024.1 coordinate 295,636, forward strand.
TAGTGGGGCCGGCTCGTTAAGAATTAGACCCGACTTGTGATGAAATTTTGCTATCAATTTATTAGAGTCCCTTTAATATTGGGGTTGGTATTTAGTTAAAGGTTATTTTAGTTTATTAGATTATTTCAATTAAGCCTTTCTAGAATAATCTACAAGCCTAAATATTTACCAATGTCGTCTTCTAAACGCCTGAACGAGGATATTATAGGAATAAATGTATACTAAATAATAGAATAGAATAGTAGAAACCGTTGAATTTACACATCGTAGTCGCAAATTTTATAAATATTTCACTGCATACATTACTCTTAGGATCAATATAATAACCTTATGAGGCATATAAGGACCCATGACATTATCCAATTTTATGTCCAAAAAAAAAAGAGCTCTACGTAGCCCACTGAATCGTTTTTGTGAAAACAACGTTGGCAATAAAGGGTCTTATTGTTATCCTTTGAATTTATATCCAGATATTATCGCTCTCATAAATTGCCAACACGTACTGTTCCTCCAAATCGGATGCTTGGTAAAGTGACCAAGGGATAACCACTGTCCATATGAAATCGCTTCTTCGATAAATTTGATGATATTATGATTATTTTATCATGATTTACCATATTTAATAAAAATAAATAAATATATTAACATAGCAAAGGGACACTAGCTTCCCTCAAATACGTTGCTGTGTGAGGGATAAAGCGTGAAGCTGATACGTGTTTATGCCCGGCGCTGATTTCATTTACTTATAGAGAATACCTACTTAATTAACTTTTGTCACTCTGTTTCCCATTTAGCACAGAATTCTGCACGTGTGTTGCGTTGCGTGTTGAGTAGTGGAACTCAATTCCGCGTTTTGTTGTCACCTAAATGAGCAACACTAATAACAAGCTCTACTGAAAAATTTGTGAAAACCCTGCCCTTTCTAAAGAAATCATATTAAAAAGCTTCTGCATGAAAACTACTCATTGACAATATTTTTACTAATTTTATTAAATAAAGAACTCAGAAACCTTTTTGAAATTGTGTAAACAAAAAAACTCGGCAATCATCCCTGACAGCTATAATAAAATCGCAATATTCAGACATACAAAATTTCAACCAAAAAACAGCAACAGCCCATCGCATAGTTTCACCAACATTTCCAACATTTTCATATTAAGAAATGTACAAAAATTATACGAGCTCACAAATTGGGCGCGCAGCATCTGTTTTCTAATTGAGACATTATGCGGGGTTTCGCTCAAATGGCTCGCCCTTAATAACGCGCATACGTAACTGATGGCGGGCGGAATGTACGACATTACACAGCCCGTCCGGTTAAATGATGGCCATTGCTGGCAATCGTCGCCGGGAAAACTCCCGGATAATTGACACGAATGTTGCGAAACGCCCGCCCCCAATACGTAGCGCCTTAGGTGGGTGGTGGTGTGGAAGTGGTATCGGTGTTAGTTTACGCGTGTTTATTGTTGTTATTATTAAAAAGTTAATGTATGATAAGTATTTAATTGTTTTATGACAATGAAATGAATTTAAAATATTATTTTTGTCTATCTGTGCCAAGACATTTTTTTTCTGAGTATAGAATACTAAACTTAAAATAAACAAATCAGGATTATTGGGGTTTAAATTTATTTTCTAAATGTATTTTCTAAATTAATTCATATTTAAAAATATAAAATTTATATCTTTTTCATAATAAAAGTAATATCACTTGTATTAAATTTCTCATATTAAAGACAGTATTTGTAGACCGGCCTCGATGATTTTCTTCCGGAGCGGCGGTCAAGGGACACCGTTGACATGTCCCCAAATATATTTTGCTAAATTGTCTCTATTAAAGGTCGAAATAACATTTTTGGGTTTATTTCCCTAAATACTTAGTTTTGTTGTGAGAATTTAATTTGTAATACCGTTTGGGGCGAATGTCGCACTTTTATTTAAATTTGTATATTTAACTTTTATTATTTTGCGTCCCTAAAGTTTTTGTTTATTCTGACAAAGTTTACTATTTAGATCTTTATCTTTCTGTCAATATTTTTTTATCTTAATTACTTCAAACATATATGTTTTGCGCAAATATTTTAAATCCAATGGCATATGGTTTAGTGGCGACCTGTCTCACTTAACGAGGTGATTGTGGGTTCAAATAGGGTTCATAGGGCATTGTCGTAGTGTCTGTCAATATTAAATAGAGTTATTTGTATATTGTTCAATATTATTCATATTGAAATATAAAGATAAAAAGAAATTGGCATTAAAAATAATTAAGAACTATGAAGATTTATAATATTTTTATAATTCAATTTTTGAAGTCAGAACATAATTAGAAAGTAGAATCAACGCCAAGATTTATCTCGTTAATGAAATGGAACCCGACCTGGCAATGTTCATTTGACATCATTTTTAGAGCTCTACGCTCTACGTCTATATCGTAGTATACGTAAATTAGGTTCCCAGGTTTTATCTGCGTACCCTGCTATGTGCGATATACAGCGTAGAGCTAAAAATAAGAAGAATATTCGACTGAATCATAGACAAATTGCAAAGTAATTTAATTTGAAAATATTCTGTATTTTGATATAACTATTTTAATGAAATATTTAAAATATTTTTAGTAAATTTTTTAATAATTTTAGATTAATGTTATTAGATTTTATTTCAAATGTTTTTGTCATTTCTAATAGTAACATCTAAAGTAATATATCATAAGGCAACAGTCTGTGGCTGAGATGGAAAATAAAAGTAATTCCTTTTATATTTGCCAACTATGTCTACGAGAAAACTCTAAATTCAAGAATAATAGCTCTTCTTTCCATCTGCAGATACTTATGACATGTATGTTCGCACAAATCGTTTGGTTTTGATGTTTAAAATTTTCATAAAATTTATGTGATATTTTATGATTCTTGCTTAATACAAAATTTTAACATAAATATAGTTTTTGTATGGCCGTAATGGGTCTCGTGGTGATGTTGGTTCATAAAGGGAATGAGTTCGATTTTAACTGTGAATCAGACGAGGAAATCCAATGGAATATTATAATATGGACAAAATATATTGATTTCTTATGCATAATTAATTAAATTACACTGTTTTACGCGTTACGTTCTAAAATATAAGAAAAAAGAAAAACAACAGCTAAATGTTTACTTTACGGTATATAAAAAAAACTAATTACAAAATTATATAATTTCTTAGTTAGAAAAATGACACCTAGGGCCCTATCTATTTATATTTGGTGTTCATGAAAAAGCCATAACAGGGTGCCCCAAATTTATTGTAGTCGACAAAGACCCAGATGGCTCGCCCCATAAAATACTACGAGTGGGTCTGTTGGTAGCAACGCTATACTTAAAGATAATCACAATTTACGAGATCCCTTTGCCGAAAATTTAGGAATACTTTCCTTTTAGCAAGACGTCGGGCAATTACTGAGCTCCTAATAATGTGTGTCCCACCTTAGGTTTTTGGTCCATTTAATGACGTACCCTGAGATTTTTCTTACTCAGATCCTATTACTGTTAACTTGATGTAGTGTTATTGCTTGTGTTTTTCATGTTTGTAATGTTAAGAGAATTTATGTAATAAGTATTTTTCATTTTTGTTTCGATTTTTTCAGCTTCACGCTGTATCCCGCATGTAGCAAGATAGCCAGTATTAGGGAATCCCGCTCTTCAATTTCCAAATTCTGGAGCCATTTTATGTTCAGTGGTGGAATTCAACGCCGCGCTATACCTCGACACTAGAGCGAAGAAAAGGAAAATATTAAATATTTTATTTTCTCGAGTGATAATCGAACCCACAACCTTTACAGTTCCTGTTCCAGTACAGGCCATGATTGGCCTGGTGGCCTTATAATTTGTTATAAGTATTTAAAAATGTGCTAGAATACCTTACCTTATTTCACAGTAGTACAGTTGGTCGGCCTTGAATGTGACTCTAAATACGTGGATTCGATTTTACTTCAGGTAATATTATATTTAATAATATAAATTACCTTATCTATAATAGAAACCTGTATAAGCTTTCTTTAGAATAAAATTTTGTACTTACGACAATGAAGTCTCATCTATTTAGTGAAACATTAAATTACCATATTCAAGAATTCTCAAGTAACAACTATGCTAATATTATTATGTTTTGGAATTAATACAAAAATAAGGAAGATATTCAGTATGTACTATGTATATATATTGAATATGCTAATTTCAAATTCCTTTTTACGCTTACCCCATATTCCTTTTTACTTGGCTGTGGAAGCCATCAAACAGAAAGCCTATATCTTCGTTTATATTCAGTAGAGCTTTATCAAAGCGCAACGTGTATCAACCCACCACTAAATTATGGTCCTCTCCAATTTATGAAGGTCCCGCCTTTATACGGAATTTTTAGGAATTTAGCATAAAATCTTCAAAAAACGTTGAGAGATTTATATCTAAATTTTGAAATAGCTGTCGTTGTATGTAGATTGAACGAAATTTAAAGCGAATAATAATAATTTTATTTTGACTAGATAATGTTCATATAGGCTCGTGATGGTAAATATTATAATGACGAAAAAAATTAGTACAAGTTTTGATTCAGATGATTTTATTCTCATCTAGCAGCTAGGCAGAGAGAACCTGGAAACCTGCAATCCGTTTCCATCAAGACACTTTCGTTCCCCACTTTCCGCCGAATTCTGGCAACATAAAAATATTAAATATTTCATTGCCTTGAGTGGGAATCGAACCCCCAACCTGTCACCTTAACAGTTACACGCCTATCCTCCTGCCCCACGACTGGCCTCAAAACACGATAATTTTAGAACATAATCTCTCTAATACTTTCCAATCAATAAAAGCTTAACGTAAGATCATCCCAGCAGTTCAAACAAAATCATTTCTCAGACATTACGCGGTGCAGTTGCAAATGTAAGCCGTTATTATCGCCGTCTGCATTCACAAAGGCCTTATCAGCGCGCTGCAACGTGACTGCATCAGCCTAATAGCGTATCTGTGTATAAAACGTCCACTTTATGAGACCCTGTCGCTCGCTATGCACTTAATTTTTTGATAGGATTATACGGGTTGAGCTTGCTGGCTGTTCCATTTTAGAGAAGAAATGTAGAGGTGAAATTTCTAATATTGTAGCAATATTTGAGTGTAACTTGGGGCTTGTGAACGCAACTGGCTGTGGGTTCGATTGCTACTCGAGGTAATTAAATATTTAATATTTTCTTTTATTTCGTTTCTTTTACATTTCTATCGTTGCAAAAGTTGAGTTCTGCTACTCAACACATAATGCCTACAGAATTCGGTGTTAGGTGGCGAGCGGAGTGTCTTAACACTAGGTTTTCCTCTGCCTAACTTGCTATGTGGGGGTCCAGCGTGACACTGAAAATAATAAAACGACTGTAAGTAATAGATCTAGTTATTATCTTACGAATCCAGATGGTATGAGGAGCTAATTTAACATTACAAACCGTTCATACTGATGACAGTTATACTAGAGGGAAAAAAGCTCTCATTAAGTCTAATCTTATAATTTAAAACTTTATGTGATTTTGAGAAAGTATACTCATTTTATTTCGTAACTTCATTTATGTTTAGTTACATATGTATTGTCGGATAGCACGTAGTCAAAGAGCTTTAAGCTCCATGACGAAGCTACAGAACTTCTAAAGGCTTACCATATTGACAGTAGCAGGGGGATTAAATTTTGAGCTGTATCATAGTGACCAATGCAATGCAAGTGACGATTACAGGTTCGATCTTCGCTCGCGGAAATCGATTATTTTTATTTCTTTCTATGGTAAGACATATTTCGGCGTCAAATTCTTATGCAATAATTTGTAATTTGTAGTCCCTTGTCATTTGTATGGCGAAATAAATATATAAAATTTTAAAATATTAGAAAATTTTTAATTTATAACTTTGTTCCTCAGTAAAAAATACATAAAGAATTCCATATCTTTAATTTTAAAATCGTTATCTTAGCTAATCTTATTAAGATATAAGTATTATATTTACTTAACCTGTAAAATATGAGATCCAAACTATGAAATTTTATGTATATAGACTGGCGACGCCACGTCTGCGAATTGGTCCAGACCACTTCGTGTTATACTCACACAATCTACTTATCAATTTCGTTTTGTTTATGAATATTTCTTCACTTTGAATTAATTTAATTAGATACCTTTTGCATATTCTAAAAATGAGGTAATTTATTTTTTAATTCAATTATCACCTTCATCTTCAGCTTCACGCTGTATCTTCTATATAACAGAGTAGTTATTAATCCTATATCTTATAAAACAAAGTCGCTTTTCGTGTCTGTCTGAACTTTCTAACTCTTCTTCTTCTAAACCACCCAACGGATTTTTATGCGGTTTTCACCATTAGGTCGAGTATTTCTCAGGGAAGGTTTATATATAGTTTATTATTTGTACATTCTTATGTAAATTAACATAAATACGATAAATATGTATAAAGTCCTACCCGTTGAGACACTTTCGCGCATGCGCTGCTTTAATGGTAAGTACTACATGAAAATAATGTATTGGAGTATTGTTCCTCTTAATAAGATCTACAAAAAAGTCCGCGACAGCATATTTTTATCTTTTAAGTATAACGTGTAGTGATCATATTTCTGTCTAAAAATAGTAATTTCAATATATTTTTTATTGTGAGGGATATTTTTCCATAATGGTATTAATCCTTATCCTTTAAAATACTTTATTAATTTTCTACGTTAAACGAAGATAAAATTTGCTATTTACACTATTTCGAAATTGCGAATAGTTTTAGAGAAAAACGCATTTAATTGTTGACACATCACGCCGTTGACTCATCAGCTGTGCCGACTCAAGTTTTACTTATCCCTTACTCTCAGCATATAATTAAGTATATTAGTTACGTTGGCTATTTAATGTAGATCAAAACTGTCTTTTACTGTTTTTTCATTTTAATAAGTACTTTAGAAGTTGTTACAATATCAAAACATCCTTGCTGCGAAACGCGCCCCGCGACGTTTTGCTTATACAAGCGCGTCATGAGCAGTCATCGGTGGTTCAGTGGTAGAATGCTCGCCTGCCACGCGGGCGACCCGGGTTCGAGTCCCGGCCGATGCATACTATTTAATTTTCCTCATAGGCAGCCACGTAGTGCTTGCTTTTCATCAGGGACAGAATACCCTCTTCAGCATTAACCACAAGCTCGAAAAAAAAAACCCGCCCGCTATAGAGGCATAGCAACAAAGATTTAGATGCGTTTGCACGTATTGGATAATTGGAGTTGAATGTATTATTTCAGCGCGATATATTTGGTTTCACATTTTTTGTAGTAGTTATTAGTAGGTAGGCTTTTGTTTACAATTTCTTCCGTTTAAAAATAGTCATTTAACTATCTAAAAATAGTCATTTAAATATATTTTAATAAGTACTTGAAAAGATTAGTAGCACAGATTTAAAATTACGGTACCTACTAAAAAATCCTTGCCGAGTATAACAATTGGAAAATACTTATTGAAACTACGAAAATGCGGGTTACCTTAGAGTTTAATTAATTTTCACATTATCTTAAGTGCTTTGCAAACATACATTATATGAATAATCCAGTAGTAAAAGCGGGCGAAGCCGCAAGGGGGTCGCTAGTAATAATATAAATTAAGTAAAATATTATAAATATACATCGTTATTCTATACTATTATATTATACATTTCGTATTAATATAAATAATAACAATAAAATGCATAACTAATATAAAATAAACAATTATTGAATCACAAATCGAGTCGAGAAACAATCAATGACCAAAATAATACTTGCTTATAACTTCGCCATTGTGCCCCAAGTCTGAAAGGGCTAGGTTATTAAAGAAAGTAATATGCCTGGGGCCGTCCTTTTGTTTCGTCCGATAGCCTCTGCTTTCAATTGACATGAAAATAGGAGTGTTTTGTTGAACTGTAGCCGACCTCACTCTGACCTCTTAATTGTATGGGGCTTTATGTACCCACTGTGTTTTTTATGAATGTTAGGTACGAACTGTAAGTGTTGTTTGAACTATTTATGTAACTTGGGGCATTTACTTTCTTTTTGTGTTTTATTTATATATTTATATAAAATATATTACATAGGGCAAACTGTAAGGAAATAACTAAAATTTAATTAGTCTGTATATGAATTTGATTTCGTGCTTCCCTCTCTCTCTCTCTTTGGATATAGATTTATTTTTTTATTCGAAATTTTGATATTTTTATAAGAAATGTGAATAATTTAAATTCTACTTTCTCCTTATTTAACAGTACAAATTCATAACAGAGCTAGTTATACGATGTCGTACGTCGTCTAATATATACTCGTATATTTTGGCATATTTTTATTCAAAACTAAACTAAAAATTCACCGTTAGATACCTTTCTAATACAAAACATTTAAAGAAACAGAAATAAATTTCAATAGTTTCATATTTTATTATCTCGTATTTTGAGATAGAGATAAGAGAGTATATCGAAAAAAAAAATTCGTTTTAAATTTGTTATGTTGAGACCATTATGGCGCAGTGGCATTGCATCTACCAAACGTATAGGTTGTGTGCTCGATACTAAACCGGGGGAATGAATATTTTCACTTCTTCGCTCTGGTAGGCACTGTCAGGTTTCACCGAAAGTTCTCCGTCGAAATTGAAGAACAAAATTTCTCAACACTTCTCCCGGGTTCTCACTGCGGTAAGTAAATGTTTTACACCTACATTAACCACCACCACCACAAATATCTTTATAGTACAATATTCTTGTTAGTAGATATTATAGTACGAATAATATACATACATAGTTGTTACATTCCATTTTTAACATCAAAAACAAAATAAATATTACATTTCAAATAAATGTATTCTGTTCATGAAAATAACAATCCATAAAATATGTATTTCTTAATTAAAACGTATTAAGTAAGGTAAAAATTCTATTACTTTTTCAATTTGTATAACGTGATGAATGGTTTTTTTATGAAACATTTACATTATTCCAATGAATGAATTTATATTTTCTTTTTATATATTTTCACGTTTTATAATATCAAGAGCTGTCAACCGCACTGATTAAAATTCTCCTTTTATACGGGGATCTCATAATAAGAATGGCCAAGTCTTATTAGAATATAACAAAGTATTTGTTTTGGCGTCCTTTTGGGGGTGAAGTCTAGGCCGGCTCGTAAAGTTCGGGACGGCGCGACGAGAGACGTTCGAACCCTCTCAAGAAGTATTGTGCGTATTATGAGGGGTCACAAAGTGAGTATGGTGATATTGGCAGTCCTTACCGAGCGTGAGAAGGTGAGGAAACTTCACATAAAACGTAAGGAGGCAGGTGCATTCCATTTCGAAGGCCCAAATGTGGCCGTATTTCACGCTTCACGCGTCATTACTGCCCTTACAACGAGTACAGGCGGTGTGTTAGCGAAAGGGAATGTGTTACAATAAAAATCTTACCGGCGAAGCGAAAGCTAGGGCTGCGAGCGAGTTGACAGTGTCGTTCATTATCACCTTGTGTGTTTAGTTTCTAATACGATATCGATATAAAATAAATATAGCTCCACAGAATTAATTATAATATTATTAAAATTTAATTGAGCTACATGTCATGAAAAAATATATAAGCCATAAGTAACAAGAAGTCCAAATATACTTCAAACTCCCTTCAAAAGAGCTAGCATCGTAATTAATTATGGAATAAATAAAACTTTCATTAACAGTAATATTTAAATTTACATGAAACCCTGAAGCGTTATTTAAGTATCTTTTTAATTAAAGCGTCTAACGACCTTTAGGAAGTTCATGGCTAGGTTTAATTTGATACAAACCTAAAGGACTATTCAAAAGCGTTATGTTAAATAGACCTGTCTACATACTTTAAGTGATATAAAATATGGAAACTAACTGGGTTGATGACCGAACAAAAGGAAAAGCCAAAACGTTAGCTTTTATATGTAAAGAGGCTATCATGGCATAAGGGTGCAGCGGCTGATTGTAAAAACCGACGGTGGTGGTTCGATTCTACTTAGGAGAATTAACTATACCTTGCTCTGGTAACAAGACAAAGACCGTCATACAGGTCCGCCACTCAACAAACAATACTTGGAAATTGGGCAGAAAATAAGGAGAGGAGTCTTTTAACACTCTTTTTTTATTTGTGAGTTATAATTTTATTGAAATAAATAATTATGAGCAATAGAATATTACTTTAAATTCAACTCAAAAGTTTTTAGTCTACACAATTTGAGCTAGTGATAAATAGAAATTTTATTCTCAATTTTCAATCAATTTAGAAATAACGTTTATAATTTAAAGACTCAATCAACGTGAAATATTTTATGATATCTTTATATTTAATTTTTAAAAGTTACTTAAGCACATCTAACATATTTTCTTTTAGCTTTATACTATCCCGCATAGCAGGGTAGCCAGAGGGAACATAGAGTTAAGACACTCCGTTCCCCACTTTCAGCCGAATTCTTAAGGCATTGCGTGTTGAAGGAAACCAACGCTGCGCCTAAACTTAAAATTATAACAAAGCAAGAAACAAAGCCACACCAGGTGACTAGTGTTTTATAAATTCGTAGTCACTCATCCCGGCCTCATTAAAGGCATGAGGCAAAAAAAAAAAACCAGATGGTCTCATTTGTCAACTGCCTCGCATCATGCACCGTCGTGAACCAAGTGGCCGACTTTACACAAGGTACTTTTACAAGGGAACTTTAATATCTCAAAATGAAAATACTTACTGATAACGTTTTCATTACGTCTTCTGGTGCGATTTTACTGTTACGACCGCGATAAGAAAAAGTTGTCAACGTAAATAATACAGAGACCTTTATGGGGCTTTTTAATTTTATATTGTTTGTTTTTTTATGTATTTTTTTTGGATGTTTGTTTTTTTAAAGTGTTGTTAAATTTATGGGTAAAAAGCTTTTTTTTTTTTTTGGAGCCTAGTGCTAAGACACTCAGTTCTCAATTTTTCGCCGAATTCTAAAGGCATTTCGTGTTGAACTCAACATCGCGCTTTGCCTCGTTTCCATAGCGAAAAAAAAAATAAAATATTGAATATTTCATTACCTAGAGTGGGAATCAAACCCACAACCTGTACCACGACTGGCTGGTTTAATCTCGAGAAACATTGGAATATGAATTTATTTAAGCTAAACGTTAAAGATGTTATTAACCTAAGAATTTACTTTGAAATAAAGCTAATAATTAGTTTATTTCTAATTCTATATTATAATAAAACAACTAAAAAGAATTTCAACAAAACAACAAGACATTAAAATCGGTATTGTTTAATATAATTATTATATAAAGATACCCTCGTACCGACCTAAATACTTGCGTAGAACACGCGATATAGCACTTTCATAATTCAGTGTCATAATTGACCGAGCTTTAATTAGTTGCACTGGCGTGCGTCGTAATAACCTTTTAAGCCTAACCTAAATTTTTACTTTTGTATGAAATATCATTTTAATTAAGCCTGTTCATTTATACTATTATTAGAATATGTGTGTATTTTTAATGTATGTAAATATGGTTTAATTAGTGGGATAGAGTTTTAGTACAAAGGCTATGGTTATTTGTGCGATCTTTATTTTATTTTATTGCAGCTTCATGCTGTATTCCGCAAATATCAGGATAGGCAGAGGGAACCTAGTGTTAAGGCATATCTGTTCCCCAGTTTCCGTGATATTTTGGAGGCATTGCCTGTTAAGTGGCGGAATTCAACGCCGCGCTTTTACCTCGATACCAGAGCAAATTAAATTAAATTTAAATATTTAATTTGCCCGAGTAGGAATCGAATCCATAACCTTTCGCGTTTATAATCAATTGGTTGTGCCACTATGCCACGATAGCTTCTATACGATATAATATCTAGCTGAAAGTATACCTAAATATATTTAATTTGAACTTTATAATCGTGTAAAAAAACTACAAATAAAATTTAGAAAAGCTTTTAAGCTTTTACTTTCTTTAAGAACAATGAACAATGTTGAATGCATTATGTATAACCATAAGCCCTAAAACAGGAATTCATTGACGCAATCTCTTGTTTTCAAAGCGTCGGGCGCGATTTAGAAAAAGATCTTTTGTTTCTCTTTCACTATGGCCAAAGGTTCTCAGAGTATAAAAATATTACAGCAGTGCTTTAAGCATATGATATTTAAATATATATAAAAACTAAGTATGTTATTTGTCGAGTTCATGCAGGAACTAAATGGGGAGCGGAGTGTTTTAACACTCCGCTCTCCATTTTCCGCTGGTTTGTGTTGAGTGACGGAACCTAACGCCGCGCTTTTCCAAATTGAAATATTAATAAATAATTATTTATGCACGTTTGTGCCCCTGCACCATGATGCCCAAATAGAGTGTCTTAACACCGACACTTCTATGCCTACCTTGTATAGTGAAGTTGCAAAATATGAAATGAAAACTGTTAAATAGACAGAGAGAGAAAAAATACTCGTATATGTGTTCATGTATGATATCGTGTATTCTTTAAATTAACTGTGGAATTGATGTTATTTCTAAAAAGTCTTGTTCTAAGATCAGACCCTCGTTGATTTAAGTATACAATGGAGTCTCTCACGTCTTCACAATAGCCAATAGCTTAGAAAACATTCACAATAAAAAAATACTAAACACTGAAAAGAAAAGAAACTTTTTAATTAATTTAATATTAATAATAAATAAATTAAAAATATTTGATTAAATAAAAGATAAGAAGACACAGACACTAGAACCTAGACCTGAAATGAAAATATTAACTATTTAATTTCCTTGTGTAGCAATAGAACCCTCGATCTCAATGAGCACATGCTCTTAGCTTAGGTCTACGACTGCTTACAAGTAATTACCTACAAGTAGAAATTAGAATTTTACAGCTGGAACGTTTTACTAACACGGCAGTAACACCTCATTTATAGCTGCTGTAACTGCTGCCAGTCACCATCAATATTATTTATGTGACGGCGCGAAGAGTAATTTCGCTTATTAATTTTCCTAAGGCGCTTGGAAAATTAAGGGTGCGGTAATCACCTTACGTGATAGCTTTTTAATCACGCACCGTCTTTATATTGTGGATGTATTGAAATTTTATAATAATATTTGAAAATTATAAGATTTTATATTTTTTTCCCTTTGCAAGTTACAGGCCCAGTGGTGGCGCAGGGCCACAAGCGTGCGACAACAGCAAATAAGTTCGATTCTCATTCGAAGAAATTTTATATTTTACATTTTCATTTTCTCGCTTTGGTTACGAGGCTTATCAAAGCGTTGAATTGCATTATTTTTATGCTTAACACTAGGTCCTCATATTTTCTCCGCCTACTCTGCTAATTGAAATTTTAGTGTCTACATTTATCATATTTGAACTTTGTCAATACATAAGGACCTTATGATAAGTTGATCACAAATAAAATAAAAAATATTATATAATTATAGTCCATAGTAACATTAATTATACGAGTAAATAGGCACAGGCAAAAATTTATATTACTATACAATAAATTTGAACAAGGTTAAATAAAATATTTCTAAAACAAAGCTATTTTTGTAGCTATTAACGCGTCGATCGATGTTCGTTAGCGCGATATGTTTAGCAGTTCGCTGAAAATTGCATTAGAAAGTTTATTGTTAGTGAACCTATCACTTATCTGTTTATTTTCTAGTTTGCTGTACGCTCAACAGTTTCATATACCTATTTAGTGTATTAAATTATTAATCTAGTGGAGGCAATTATTATAATATTCAGTAGCCTTTATAGCACAGCGTTTATCTGTTAGCGTGATGGTTGTGGGTTCTGTCCTCGTTTGAGAGAACGATTATTTTGTATTTTTTATCAGGCAATGCACTACACGGCGTAGTGTTCCATTACTCAAGACGCAATGTCTCGGAAAGCAGAGAACGGAGTATTTTGACAATAGGCTCTGTCTCTATCTGTCCTACTGTAGGCAGAAAAAGCTTGAATTTGGTTAGTCATAATAATAATTATACTTAGATAATTAATACTACGATTTTTTTTCTATATTTCGACCTTATTCAATATAAATCTATTTACTTTGCAAGACATTACAAATATGTAAAGAAAATATCATCGAAAATCATTTTGAAGCTTGTGAATATAATAAATAGAAATGTTTAATATATTTAAAATAAATCATACCTTTGTTAAACGTTCCATCTTAACAAGAACTCTGTCGGAGTTCACTTGTAAATTTTCAATTAGACATTTATATGCTGGTGTATTTTAATAAGCATCGTGATAGCGCTGGTCTCACGCGATACATTTGTTACCTACTTTTGTTTGGCCGTAGTTTTATGTTCCTTTTAAACAATATCTTAATGAATAATTGCACGCCACAACACTATTCTTTTGTTTTTTAGTATAAAATAAATAATGTATTTATTATGAAAGATAATATCTGGAAAGTGAAATGAACTTTAAAATACCTACCTACTTAATTTTTATGTCATGTATAAGCAAATATGAAAAGGGTTTCGTAAGAGAGGAAGTGAGGCAGGCAAAGAAAACTTAGAAATAGACCTCTTCTTACTACCCTACATCTATAATTTGTCTAACAAACCTTATAGAATTCCATAAATGACTATATTTTTTAATCTATAAACCTAAATCTTAATACTTTGTAATCCCAGTCCTGCAGGGGACGCCTCAAGCAGCCACGTAGTGCTAGCACATTTTTCAGTGACAGAGTACATTCTTCAGCAATTATCTCAAGTTCGATAAAAAAAGAAAAAATCTATCATGAATAGTTAAAGGCATCGAACCATTTTATCTTACAGAATATAAGCATATAGCAGCCCGTCCAAGCATTTAGAATATTTCAAACTTGTTTAATAGAATCTACGTAGCAACTCCAACAATTTCCACTCGAATCTAAACGTCAACTTTATACAATACTGACATGTTTTGTTACTACGAACAATATTGCTAGAGTGAAAAATGAATATGGGTATTATTCTCTCTAGCTATGTAAAAATATAGCATTTCTCTACTCTTCTCGGTCCTCGACGCGTTGTTAAACTCCCCACAGCGGTGCAAAACAATACATTTTGAACGGTCTCGTTTAAAAATAATGTGGTTCGAGCTTCGACACGCAACACCGCCTAAATATCGTTGAGCGTTGTGGAATAAATCCGTTGGAATGGAAATAGGCGACACTTTCGTTTAAATTTATTTATGTGATGAGTTTATTGAAAAAAATATATGGGGAAACCTCGTGAAATATAATTTCGAAACGAAATTTCGAAATTGTAAACGTGTAAATGGCTAGTGTTTTTGACATCAAATTTATATTTTTACAATATAGTCTATAAATCGGGCTTGATTTTTATGTAAAAAATTGTATGGATAAAGAAGTTATAGATAGAATATAGTATCAGATTGTAGTTTTAAGTAAGCTACACAAATAATGGAGTCTTAACACTAGGCCCTCTCTCTACCTACCCTGCTACGTGCGCGATACAGCTGAAGCTGAAAAAAAAATCTCTTTTAATTATTAAGTGCATGCAAAAGTCAAAGATCTCATTGCGTTGTTTCTTATTTGTATACTGAATAATCCTAAGGAAATAAAATCATTATTATTTTTAAAATACGGCTTGTTTATATAAATTTAAATAATATGTCTATGGAGAAAGAAAACGAATAATTTTAATCTGTTAAAAATAAAATGAAGAAAGTGGCCTCAGGGGCCGCATTGTCGCGTCTTATGCCTTGTGATTCACAGGGGATGAATGAAATAAAAATAAATAAAGGCAATAACAGTGGGGCCATTTTTAATTTCTTAAATTAATATCTAGTTTTTATAATTTTCTTCTTCTTAGACATTTTCTTATTTCCTTTATTGCTTTGTACTTATTGATCATAAGCGATAAGTGACTGTAACTTAAAAAAATATTATTTACCTAGGAAAATTAACCTAAAACTACACATTTGTATTCTCATCAAGAAACACACGGGTGTTTCCACCTTGATTTCATCTTTTTGCTGAATCCTTTCAGATCAAGCGAAAACATTTGAAATGAACTCACTCAGTTCTACGGAGCAGAGAGTAATTACGGAGTCCATACAAGTCACAATGCCAATCTTCAGCTATCTGCATCTAAAAAATCCATAAAGTAGGCAACAGCAGAGTGCCAACAAAATGCCATTTGTTAGCATTTATTCCTTTGACAGAAATATCTTGCAAGTTTCCCGTCAACAACATTGTAGATTGCATCTACCAGTCTATTTACAAGCGAACTACGAAACTCGACGACATTTATAGACAGCGTAATGTATTTATGTCCTTTTAATGGCGTTTCACATTACCCCAGCGGGACTAACGACCAGAGGAAAGAAAACATGACAATTGAAGTTATTTATTGGCAATCGAGCGGTTTTTATTTACAAACATACCTTGTGCGAACGCGTCGAATATATTTATTAGGCGTTTTGGAGGAAACGGAAAGGGAGGAGGCACATTACTCAAAGTATTAGGATGTGTTTGTTGCGTAAATATCACATACGTACGTATGTTTAGTGACGTTTTACCAATGAGTTGTTTGTGCAGCCCTATAATATTTATTTTGAATTTGAAATTAATTACGAAAAAGTAAAACGAAAATAGTACTGTTAATAGCTATTGTGCATATTTTTTTTGGAATATGGATATAGTAATCAAATTGACTATTTAAATTTTAAATTATCCTTTAAGAATTTGTAAATAACATTTTTTTTCCATTACTTACACATTATTACTAGAAAAAAATATTGATGAAGACTGATGAAAAAGAAATATGATATATAAAAAAAAATTCTAAGACTATCACGAACTTATGTCCAGAAGGTTTCTCGTCCCACACCCCTTTCTCGTGTCCAATATTAATCCAACAAAGTGATGTTTTAAGCTATTTCTTAACACTAGGCTTCTTCTGTCTACTCTACTACATGCGAGATACAGCGAGAAACTCAAAAGAAAAACATTATAATAGTAAATAAAAGATTGCCAAATGAAATGTCTACTTTTATATTACCAAAAACCCCAATATTCCAACAAACAATGAAATCAACGACAACGACTAAGTGCATTACAAATTAATATCAAACGGTCAACGAACGCCAGCAGAAATTGATGATGTGGTTTCCTTTGTAAGATCTGGCAAAGTACTTGTGCGTTATAGACAAAGCACGAATGTTGAGGGCACTCGTGACAAACGTATGTAAAGGGGCCCCATTCTTAACAAAGTATGGTTTGAAGTCCCATAATGAATATTTACGATGCCTCCCTCTTCATCCCCTTCTGATATATTGTCGAATATGTTTGACTAGAACAGGCTTAGGGTGGCAGGGTGTAAGGATAAATGCTTCCTACAACTTTAATGCACCCTAGTGCTTTGCATATTATGTACTTGGGAGAAGAATGAATGAATTACTTTAATGCTGAAACTTTTAAGGCTGTTCTGGCACAACTGTCTGTAAACGCGACAGTTGTGGGTTCGATTTCCACTCGGGGGAGTCAATTATTGTTATTAATATTTTTATTTATTTCTGGTCAACGAGTCTGGTAAAGAGTTCGAGTGTCTTAACACTAAGTTCTCTTAGCCTAGCCTGACGTTTTAAAAATTTAATCCCAAAATTTTTGTATTGAATATGTTTCTGAGGAATTCTACTATTATCTCTCTATATATATTTAGATACTAACATGAAAATAGAAGGTTAGTAAATCCAATAAGCTCCAAAGATTCCATTCAACCGCTATTGGATTGCTCCAACAATAAGCGTGGCGAATGCGTAAGGGTTTTCACCTATACCTGTACCTATAAATTTATAAGACCAAAATTATATACTTTATATACACGCTATATAGATGTATTTTGACTAAAAAAGGAGGGTGAGTTGGATTCCCACTCAAGAAAATTAAATATTTGCTGGTAAGGAGGCAAACCCGGCGTTGAGCTACGCCATTCAACATCTAATGCTTCCTGAAATCATCGGTAAGTGAGGAATGAAAGTGTCTTAATGGGAACGGAGTGTCTTAGCACTAGGTCCTCAGTTTCCATCTTTTGCTTACCCTGATTTGCGCGGGATACAGAGTGAAGTTAAAAAATATAATAACAATAAACGTTTATGCCAATCCGCTGTCCTAATCTCAAGCAAACAGGCTTGTACTAATTCGGCCACAATCTCCAAGCTTAGTGACGCCCAACCCCCAACCCCCAGTAAAATCAAGAATAAAATACGTCGCTTGTCATGACTTACCCAATTAATGAGGGTGCAATCCAAGATATCTTGCCCCCGGTATTAGACCTTTAGAACTAGTGCGAACATAAATTGTGATAGGGGGCGCTTCGGGGCCTGTTTAATTTCACGACTGAATAAATCCAAATGTTATACCGCGGAGACCAGCCGCGTAGTGACGTGCCTGTTGTCCCATCAATAAAATTCTGACTGCGTCGAAATTTCCATTTAGCGAACAGTTTTTAACATTAATTGTAGGTTAAATCGATTTATTCGTAGTAATTTTCATATTTTTTAAAAAACATTTATGTATTTCCTATTTTGGAAATAAGATTTATTTTAATCTAATCGCGACTTCACCCGCTTAAATATAATATAATAGTGAAGTTTCATCTAAAACCGTTCCCTAGATTTTGCGTGAAACTGGAACAAACATCCACCCTCACATACTTTTATATTTATGTAATTTTATATTGTCGTACACACCCAATCTGTACAATAACCATAATACCCACAACATTAAATAAATTCAATTCATAAAAGAGACGTATTGTACGAGAAAATAAAATAATTTATCTTTTAATATGAAGCTTACATTACATTATAATCTATATCGACCGAAGTAAATATCGTTTCATCGTTCATAATGGCACATTGGATGATTCCGCTTATACACGTAAATCTCTTCAATTAATATGAAACCCTCGGAAATTAATATGAAACCGTACGTATTACTCATTTTCTTGTAACATTGCTTTATAATGGCATCTCGGATATGGCAGGGATTTTTGTCATTTATTTTTTTTATTCCAATATAAAATTGATGTATTTTAATAAATATTATATTCTGGAGATATTGATAGTTGTAAGGCGACGTGGTGCAGGCCCAATTGATTGATGTGGGTTTGATTCCCACTCAGGGTAATGAAAAATTTAATATTATTTTCTCGCTCTCGTAAGGAAGCAAGGAGTTTAAGCTTTACACGCAATTACATTATTTTATAAATAAAACATTTTGAAAATATTTTATATATTGAATGTTAATTAATGCTTGGCAAAGAACTTCCTTAATTATTATGAATGAAATAATTATAAATGAAAGCTTTAGATCTATATTTGGACGACTTCAGTAAAAATAAATAAAAAAAAAAAATCTTTGCCGATATTTTTAATATTATGTTCTTTAAGTATTTTTAATGAAGTGTTCACAATTTAATTGAGGTTTTGGCATAATAAAAACATATGAAATTATTTTTGTTAAATTTGTTTATCGTAAAAAACAGTTAAATACGACACTGGATTTCTTTATTAATAATTTAATCATAATTTGGATATAACGAAGTGTCTGGACACTAGATGATCTCTGTCTACCCTCCAAGGAGGTATAGTGTGTAGCTGATTTTATGTTAATATTGATCGATGACAGATTACAAAGATTTTGTGATGCCTAAGTTACTATTATAATATAATTACATTTTTAACTTACATACAACTAAATACAATTCAAATTAAGCTTGAAAAGCAATAAAAGAAAGGCACCATTACCCAAATCCAAATATGTAGAGTTTCAAACGAATACATACCTATAAGATAAGGGAACCTCACAATTGCTTGGGAGACCGATACTGTTGATTCCGTTTTCGATACGACCAAAACAATATCGGTATATTGAGAGTGAGCAAACTGAATCGCGAGTGCAGTACAATACATGCTACTCTTATTGCATATTTACTCTAGCACTGGCTCGGGTCTTTAGTTTATGCTGACTTTTATTAAGATATTGTCTCGAATTGACGATGTTATTGCTTTTACTATATATGTATGTAGATTTATGTATATATATGTTATTGGGATAGTAATCTAAACTGTTCGCAACTGTTCTAAACTGTTCTTCGCTTTGGCTTCGAGGCAAAGCGCGGCGTTAAGTTCTACCACTCAACACGCTTGCCTCCAGAATTCGGCAGAAAGTGGAGAACGGAGTGTCTTAACACTGGGTTAAGCTGGTTTATTGAAAGTGTTTATGTAAGGGTAGTATATGACTGTAATATAATGACTATTTGTTTTTTTTAAGTGAAATCTGTTGTAGTTTAGCATTGTTTTTTATTTAGTTTTAGAAAATCAATGAAACTAAGGATTAAAGTTTGAAAATGTAAGATATATGTTACTTTTGGGCATTAAATTTTTATTATAACAAATAATATTACTTTACTTTCTTCATAATAATACTGCTACAGTATAGAAAAGACAGGTAAGCAAACTTAACCAACTAAACTATATTTCTTTATTTTTTTTTCTCTCTGTTTACTAGTGACTTATCAATTTCTTTCAACTGGCTAAGATGTCATAAATTATACCACAGCTGGGGCAACAAACTTACCTTCCAATAACCGCTGTAGGTGGAATATAGCAACAACACATGCACTTTACAAGAATGGTTGCTAATTACGAAGAGCTATGGGCTCGCGTGCGCCGCCTCCAGCAATTATGCTAATCTTATTAGTCAATCCAGTTCGCCCAGTTTTAAGTTTCTGCACGAGCGACGCTTGCCTGTTTTTTTAAAATATAAAACATTTTTCTGATAGCGTGACAAGTGCCTAGTACATTTTTAGTATCTCGAAATATAATGTAGTTTACTATTTTAGTTAAAAACCATGTAATCACATGTTTTTATGAAATATAAACTTGAAGTTATGTTATTTCTATATGAAATTTAAGTTAAATATCAATAAATTTAGCCTCCGAAAATTTCGTAGGATTGGTAAGCGATTTTTTTCAATCGCCCAACTTTTACGATGCAAAGAGTAAGTACGGATTTACAGCAAAAGCCCCGTCTTTGTAACTTGGAATATTTCACTTAAGAAACAAAAGTACTCTAATAAAAGAAGAACAATCATAAATAGAGACGCACGCCAGCGCTTTCTTTAAAAAGTAGAAGATGAGAGGTAAATTTATTTTATAGAATCGAAGTAATCTTTAATAAACTATAGGTTTGTAGTAAACATAACTATTGCATTTAAAACTTTAATGTCTTGTAATCTTTTTCGTGCCGGAATGCCTTTACTTTTGAGTTTACCCTTGCATAACTAAACGCCGTGCTTTGACTCGTTACTAGAGCGAAGAAATGAAAATATTAATAAATAATTGTTCTTTTCCTCGAGTGGGAATCCAACCCACAACCGTTGCCTTACAGTCACACACTAGTACTCCTACGCCACGACGGCCTAAAAACTCAATACTGAATACTTTTAATATATTTAAATATCAAAGAATCTCACACAATAACTTAATAATCAACATTCATTATAATTGAGAAGCAGACATGTTAGTACTAAATAAGTAAAATTTAATTAATATTTTATAGTCCCAGTATAGCAGGTGCACAATGCCGCTAAACATAAAGCAAGAGTCCAATTCAATCTCAAGAGCGTGTAAATACAGAACAAAAGGTAACGTAATTTCCTCAAAGAGTAAACAAGAGCTCGGTCGTCTAATTGAAAAATATTCTCAATGAGAAATATGAAAAAATAAGGTGGCATTTTCTACTGTAATCAGTGCTGGTGTGTGATAGCGGGATTAGTCGGGATGAAATTATCTCGTGGATACCTTCGGAGGGTGCGAATTGAGTTTTTTTATTAAAATGTCGAATATTATTTTGAAAGTGTGAAATTTGCAAAAATTGTCATAGATTTTTTTTTCTACATCTTTGCTTTTCTAATAGAGTCATTTCCTAGTCATTTTTTTCTGTATATTACTGTTTTTTATAAAAGAATTTACATTGTTTTTAGTTTTATTATTAGGGAGATATTTTCATTCTCTAATATTGATGTATAAGGCTAGGTCAAAGCTCAAGGTTGGGTTCCGTCAGCCAAAGTAACACAAAATTATTTATGCGGAAATTGGCGAAGCGGGTGATGTATTACTGGGCTCTTAGAAAATACACGAACGTATAAAAAAATCGAAAAAATTTGCTTGTAAAGATATAAAAAGAGAGGAAAATGTGGTTATCATGACGCAGAGACATGACTGTCAACGCATGGGTTTTATTTCCATTCTGGGGAATGAACTATTTTCTTAAATATTTTAATTTCCTCTCTCTGGTCTTTCGTTATTCAACACATACAATATTTCAAAAAATAAATAAAAAGCTAAGATAATATAAATCAGATTATAATATTTATTTAATATAAGGAACGTCAGTCAATCACTGAACTATGCGGGAGTCGAAACGATCTTCTGTTTTTTAACAAAAAATCAAAGAGCTCAAACTTGTAGATGACCTAATTAGGAGACCAGCAAAAAATAAAATTCCTTTTAGTTCTATGTTTATTACGAATTCCTTTGTATTCAAATTATATTAATTACTTTTGGTTTTATAACAAGTTATATTTTGTATATAACAAGTTTTATTTTATATTATATTTTGTTTCTGACCTATATAATGGACAAAGTAACTGATGCTATTTAATATAAGAACCTCACCATCAATGCAAATCAGAAAAAAAACTATATAACTATTTGTATTTTGTCTGTACACTATAATCTCATCTTTATTTAGCTTCACGCTGTGGTTAAAATATTCAAAAATGTCTGTCTGTCACAATGTCTCAATTTTTTTATGTCTAAATTTTTGAGACATTGCATAGTTTGATGAAAACATCTCTACAGTAATTCCTTTGCAAAAGTCGTACTTAGGATGTTTTGCGTGGACAATTGACTTTACATAATGCTAATAATTACAATGTTTCTTTTTTATCAGCTTCACGCTGTATCCCACATAATATAGTAGCGTAGGTCGAGGGGACCTAGTGTTAAGACATTCAGTTTCCCATTTTCCGCCGAATTTTTCTAGACATTCCGTGTTGAGTGGCTTAACTCAACGCCGAGCTTCTCCTGGGTGCCAGAGCGAAGAAATAAAAATATTAATAAATACCAATTAATTTCCTTGAGTGGGAATCAAACACGTGTCCATGCGCCACGGCGGCATCAGTGTTTCATATATAGAAATTTCAATTTCATTTCATCTATATTAACAGACTTATAATAATAGTTGTAGCACAAATTTAAAATTTATACCTTACAACATCTACTAGAAACAAAACTTACCCATCAGCTCACATATGAAATTTCATCTGCCATTCTCATGTCAGCATATGATTTTTCGTGTACCTTTCTGTCAGCAATCCTCTTATTTCATTTGTCACGATGTCCGCTCAAAGCTGACAATACGCAATCTGTCAACGCGAGAACACATCCCTGAAAGTATCAAGGTTGAGCTCTTCATTGTCTTTTTTAATTTTGTTAGATTCTAGGACGTCTTTGTTAGGTTAATTATATATGTTATTGTATATTAAGGCGCAGTGGCGTGTGAATGTAAAGTGCGGTTGTGGTCCGATTCTCGCTCAGGGAATTGAATTATTTTTTATTTATATTTTCATTTCTCGCTCTGGTAACAAGGCAATTCGTTGAGTTCTGCTACTCATCACGCATTGCTTCAAGAGTTCAGCGGAAAATAGGGTACGGAGTGTCTTAACACTGGATTTCCATGATCCCTCGGTCCACCCTGTATTGTGCAGGATATAGAGTGAAACGAAAAAAAATAACATATTGTTCTTCTGTGCCCTATTTTTCTTCATTTATATTTTATTGTCATTTATACTTTTATTCCACAAAAATGAGTAACAAAAAATTATGTGACATCTTTAAAAAACTTAAGCTTCTTAAACAAAGGAAATTTCTATACAAATATTTTCATTATATGAGTTTTAAAATAGTAATCTTCGCGTGCAAGAGGCGGTGTTTAACATAGTTACTCACAGCGAGTCACGATAGAGCCACTTTTACATGATTAATTCATTTTACATGGCTTTAAATCGACCTTAGACTTTAATAAAGCGCAATTTACTTTGGTAATTCACGAGGGAATCAACTTAGCTGAAAACTAATTTTGAAACAAGTGGCTAAAGTTGTGGTTTTAATACTGAAGAAAATATAAGTGAGGGTAGAATTAAATTGATGGGTTTAGAATTGTGTTATATTTTTAAGTTTTAAATTATAAACTGAATTATAATTTTATGTTTAAAAAAATATTATATTTAGCTTCATGCTGAATCGCGTTCATAGCAGAGTGGGCAGAGGGAACCTAATGTTAAGACACTCCGATCCCATCAAGTTACTTACGTTTCCCACTTTCCGATGAGTTCTGGTTTTTTTGTTGGGTTAACTCGCAGTGTCTGATATTCGAAAAGCGGAGTGCTTTAACCCTACGATCCTGTTATTGCGGGATAAAAAAGTGCGTGAAGCTAATAAATATAGATTTCAAACTTTCGAATAGATTAATATTTTTTTAACCACATACGACTGCGACTTTCGTCGTAGTTGTTATTTTATAAAAATGTTCCAATTTATATAAAAGTAAATAAATAAAAGCTTAATTTCATACTTTGAACGGCAAGGTTGATTTTTCTGGGGGTAAATATTTATATTTTTGCAGACTTTTATCAGTTACGGAAATTAACAATGTATTTTTAGTGTCGTGAATTTCATGGAACAGTTGTTGAGGATATGTTTGTGAGTTCAATTCTTACGAATTAAAAAATAGTATTAAAAATATTTTGTATACTGGCTGACTTTTATCTTTGCCCACCATAGATATACTTGTAGGATAGCAGTAGGCAAAGGGAACCTGGGAACCTAGAGTTGAAATATTTGCATTCTATACTTTCCGCAGAATTCTGATGGTTTTTGCCTATTGTGTACGAAACACAACGCCGCGGTTTGCATCGTTACTATAACGAAGAAAATAAATAAAAGTCTAGCCCACAACCTGTTAAGTTTACAGCTACCGGCACATGTGGCGCCACGACTGGCCCCAAATCAATATAATAAACAAAAAAGCATTTTATTTCTTGCACTCGTGGCTTATTACAATAAAGAAAAAAAAAATGATTTCCTATTTTTTCTAGAGTCAATACAGTTTATAGGTATAAAATGTGTATCTAAAACATGTAATTAAACTGCAGCTAACTGCAACCAACAGACTGCATTAAGAGGATTTAAAAGGATATTACAGTAATTATCCGCGAGACAAATTCGTACTTGACGCACTACTTGTCTCGTCTCGAGAATCGTGTAATAGCAACGGGGAAAAGAAAAAAATCTACGCTAAGCTTTAAAAGACTTTCATAGGGAAATTGTGAGTTTTTTAGTATATTCGCAAAAAATGAAATATATATGCTTAATACTGTTTTGTTTGATTTTGAGGAAGCTCTTGTATTTTGTAGAAAAGTCAGCGAGCACATGATGTTAAGTCACTTTTTTTATTTCGTCTTAAAAATAACTATGTAAATAAAAAATATATACTGTTAGTGCCAGTTATTTCTGCAAAACTAAAATGTAGGCGTCACAGTTATTATATTATTTCAAACTGAAATCTTGAGCACATAGATGATCTTTACAGAAAGTTTTTATTTGCATAACGCTATATCCTGCAAATAAAAAAATAGGCAAAGGAAAATAAAATCTATTATTCTTCGACTTTCAACAAATTTATGGAAAGCAACACTGCACTTTGCTTTAATGTCAGATGAGAGAGAGAAAACTTCAGAGTAGGCAGAGGGAACCTAGCGTAAAGTAGAGTAAGTAGAGTGCATCGTAACTAGTTTAATCCGAAGACTATATAGAGTTGACTAACTTAAATTCCCTCACGAAGACAATTGGAGAGCAATACAATCTAAGTCAAACCTAACACGTAGCGTGTTCTAGTAGAGAAGCTACTGAGAACAGTCTTTGTCCCCATTTACCGTGATATTCCTGAAATTCTCATCTCTAACACTCCCCTCACGCTTATACATTTTGCATCCGTTATTACACTATGTTGCGAAACTATTCAATCAAAGTATTCAATACACTATCTAACTTCGAACAGCTTATTAAAGCTTCTCCAAAGTAAGCTGTATCGGACCTTCCCAGCTTTAAACGTCTTATAACATTGTAAAGGATGAAAATAAAATGAATAAATAAATCAGCTTCACGCTGTATTCCGCACATAGCACGGTAGGTAGAGAGAACTTAGTGTTAAAACACTCTGTTCTTCTTCTTACGTCGAATTCTGGATTCATTCCCCCGAGTGAGCATCGAATAAAGAACCGTCGCGTTCCAGTCATCCCGCTACGCTCCTGCACCACGACGGCCTTGAAGAAAATGGGGGAAATAAAATGAAATTATAAATTAACTTGCGTGATTAGTGATATCATTAAGAGTATTACGTAGAGCAGTAATTTTCTTAAATAATTGTATCCATGGAGTTTGTTCGCGTTTATTAAAGGCCATAGATTTCGCGGGCCGCCCCGGCGAAATTACACGAACATTATCCCTAAATTATAGCTGCTAATATGTCGGTGGATTCCCGAGTTCGGATGTGGCTCTGACAACGGATTTTAATTGAATCTTCGTACTAATAGTTGGTTGTTCGTGTTGTTTTTCGTGAGTGCATTTGATACTGTTAAATGTTTTATGAGAAATGAGGTATATTATGTTCGCACATACATTATAAATACCATCTAAAATTATTAAATTAATGTATAATATTCAATTAATAGTATTGACATTTTTAAATCAAAGAATGGTAGCCAAATGCTTATGTTACATCAATAAAAACGCCATATTTATAGATAAACGCCATATTTATGTAGTATTTGTCAATATGGCGTCGTCTAATATAGTTAAGTGTAACAACTGCAATATAGTTATCTCTGAAATATTAGCATTCATTCAAAACAAAGTGGACGTTATGGATGAAGAAAGTATTGTGCGTATTTGCGTCTCATCCTTCTCCTCAACGGATATAGAAAGTGCAAAGTGTTTGTTGTTCGAATCTATAAAAACGACAAAGCGCAAAATTAACCGGAAGAGAAGCGGTCGAACTAATCGGGATATATACGATATAATTGCGCTGCTCAAAGAGATTGACCCTGATGAGACCCCGATTTTTGTTGCAAAGGAACTGCATAAACTACCTCCAGTGACCTTTGATCACCTAGATGCCACGAGGCTGCTAAAAGACATCATTTTAATGCAGAGGGAAATAAAAACACTGCAAGAAACATGCTTAACGATAGACCGTTTTGATGATATTAAGTGTGAACTGCAAGGCATTAAAAAACTATCAGTTGATACAACATATGACCGTTACGTAAATAAAAAGCGTGGCGGTAGTGGTGTGACAAATAGTTATTTTATGGATAGCGGGCCTACCGGCCTACCGCATTTTGCAGAAATAAATACAACGCTGATAGGTGGAGACCGCTTAAACAAAACTAAATCACCTGACAGAGACGACCTTAGCTCGTCCTTGTCACACATAGACGCCGTTCGGCAATCCGTCTCACTCGTTCAAACGCTTAACGAAAAGGAAGATGGACTCACAGGGGCCTCCGTCATCGCGGATTCGAACGGTGATATACAAGCTCTTAGGCAAGATAACCTCACCGTTCCGGGCGGCACTGCGGTTTCAAACAAGGAGGTACGACCGTGTATATATGACGGCCTCAGTGACGCGGCCGTAAGCGCAGGGGTGCGTCAACCGCGACTTTTGTCGGCTAAAGCGACGGAGACGGATACATTAGCGGGCATCGTAGGAGTTGGCGGGCAGTGGAAGAAAGAGAAGCGAAATCACGAGTGGGAATTAGTACAAAGAAAAAGACATAGAAATCGTTTTAATACAGTTGAAGGTAAAGCTACAACCAGCCCTAGCGAAAGATTTAAGGCTGCGAATATTAAAATTTCGTTATTTATAAACAACGTATCGAAAGAAACTACGGAAAGCGACATATCCAATTATATCTTTGATAGAACGCAGGTTACAGCTATTCCTTTTAAAATGAATGTAAAGACGCCTAGAGAATACAACGCGTATAAAATCGAGGTACCGAAACCCAAGGTAGCCCTTTTTCTTAAGGATAACTTTTGGCCGGAGGGTGTTACTTTCCGAAAATTTATTGATTTTAAGAAGAAAATAGATGAAGGACTCACCAATAAATAATAGTAACAGGGTAACTTGCACCCGTATGGTAACATTCAATTGTAAGTCGATTAAAAGATCTATAGACGGAGTGAGAATGTTATGTCGGAGTGCGGATATTGTCGCCCTGCAGGAGACTTGGTTATTTCCCCATGACCTGCCTTTCCTGGGGACGGTGGATGGAGATTTCGGCAGTACGGGAACATCAGCTATTGACACTAGTGCTGGCCTTATCGCGGGACGGCCCTTCGGAGGAGTGGCGCTTCTGTGGAGATCTAGTGTTTTTCCGTGTGTGTCTGTGGTGGAGTGTTCGAACCCTCGCATATGTGCTATTAAGATATCCCTTAGCAACAAATCCGTTGTTGTGTGTAGTGTATATATGCCTACGGATAGTCGCGAAAATCTGGCGGAATTCACGGACTGTCTTAGTGCGCTTAGTGCAATTATTGACGAGTGTGCTGTGGAGTCAGTTTTTATGCTGGGTGATTATAATGCCCACCCGTGCGAGCTGTTTTACGGTGAGTTAGAAAACTTTTGTTTAGAACAGTCATGGATTTGTGCGGATATACGCAAGTTACAAACTTTATCGCAGTCTTTTACGTTTGTTAGTGACGCACATGGTAGTAAGAGATGGTTGGATCACTGTGTGGTTACCGAGGCAGCATGGCAATGTATCAGTAGCATTTCTATTATATATGACATGTATTGGTCTGATCATCTTCCGCTTACCATTAATTGTAATTTAAATTTAACTTTAGGAAAAGTGAATGTCAACAAAATTGTTATTAATAAAATTAAGTGGGGAAATAGAAACGAAGAACAAATTGATTGTTATTTTAATATTTGTAACGATCAGTTAAAACATGTTACTCTCCCAAGTGAGTGTGAAAGCTGTTTTAAAAAGTTTTGTCATAATAAAAGTCACAGATCTATTATTGATAAATTATATGACACTTTGATATCAATATTGTCTAAAGCAGCTACAGTATCTTATGACATTAAGGGTGATATCTCGAGTGCTCGTTTTCTAGATAGGCTGAGAGGCTGGAATATACATGTAAATAATGCGCATAGGGAAGCCAGGTCTAAGTTTCTCATGTGGGTTTGGTATGGCAAGCCCAATAGTGGTACTCTGTACAATGATATGGTAAAGAGTCGTAAAATCTTTAAAAGTAGACTGAAATGGTGCCAAAATCATCAAGAACAAATAAAGATGGATGCGCTTGCCTCTCATCACAGTAAGGGTGATTTTAGTAAATTCTGGAAATTCACTAATAAATTAAGTTCTAGACCTGGGTTGCCGGCGGTCATAGACGGCGTAGGTGACCCCCAAATTATAGCGAACCTTTTTAAGAATCAGTTTACTGTACAGTCTTCACAGAAATGGTCAGTTAGGGTGCCTGATGCTGAGATTAATTTAAAAGACATTAACACTTCTGTACACACACATGATGTCAAGTTTATACAAAATCTTCTCTAAGATAATTCTAGCACGGATAACAAACGTCCTTGACGAAAATCAACCAAAGGAGCAAGCGGGATTCCGTAGTGGATTTTCGACAATCGACCACATACATACTGTAAAGCAAATAATTGAAAAGTATAGTGAATACCAAAAGTCATACTATATAGCATTCGTAGACTATAATAAGGCATTCGATTCTCTGAAACACTCGAGTATCTGGAGCGCATTGCTGAACCAAGGCGTACACAAAAAATATATACGATTGATTAAAAATATTTACAGCAATATGACGGCTAGAGTAAAAACAGAAAGATTAGGTCACAAATTTGAAATAAGGAATGGGGTGAGACAAGGCGATCCATTATCTCCCAAACTCTTTTCGGCTACATTAGAATTAGTATTTAGAAATCTCGACTGGAGTAGCTACGGAATCTACATAAATGGAACAATATTAAATCATCTAAGATTTGCCGATGACCTGGTATTAATCACCGACAATCCGGACCAGCTACAAGTAATGCTGAATGAGCTAGTCAAAGAAAGCAATGCAGTAGGGCTTCAAATGAACACGACAAAAACAAAATTAATGACTAATAGTAAAAAAATATCCATTGTTGTAAACAATTACACCATAGCGTATGTCGAGGAATACACGTATCTCGGCCAAATTATTTCACCAAAAGCAATGATCGACAAGGAAATTACAAACCGAATACACTCTTCATGGAAAAGGTACTGGTCCTTAAAAGAAATTTTTAAAAATTCATATATACCAATAGAAGTTAAAAGACAAGCATACAATTCTTGCATACTCCCTATCATGACGTATGGGTGCCAAACATGGGCCCTTACTAACAAAAATATTCAAAAATTAAAAATATGTCAACATAACATGGAAAGAAGTATACTGTATATAAGGAAAAAAGATAAATTAACATTAAAATCCATAAGGAATAAAACTAATATAATAGACGTAACATACACAGTAAAAAAATTAAAATGGAAGTGGGCAGGGCATATTATCCGGAGTGGGTTCGAGAAATGGGCTAAAGATGTCACAGAGTGGTACCCAAGGGAATCAAAACGGAAAAGAGGACGACCACTAAGGAGATGGGAAGACGACATAAAAGCATCAGCGGGAGCAACATGGACGAGGAAAGCACACGATCGTCAAGTGTGGAAGGATCTGGGGGAGGCCTATGCTGAAAAGCAAAACAAACAATTTACCGATGTCTAGATTTTAAGTACCTTATTATATTATATTGTAAATATTTAAGTTTGTTAATAAAGGCTATTTCTATTCTATTCTATTCTAACACTTCTGTAAATACTAAAATGGTTACTAAAATTATACAGTCAATGACTAGAGGCAAATCACCTGGCCACGATAGTCTCAGCATCGAGCACCTGCAGCACGCGGGGCCTCGCCTTGCAGAGTTGATAGCGCTTCTTTTTAACTTATGTATAGTACATTCATACTTACCTCCGAATTTGATGAGAACGGTTGTGGTGCCGATAGTCAAAAATAAAACAGGAGATTCGGCTAGCAGTTCGAATTATAGGCCTATTTCTTTAGCAACAATAATAGCTAAGATACTCGACAGTGTGCTTAGCGCTCAGTTAGACTGTTATCTTCATATTCACGAATTGCAATTTGGATTTAGGATCAGGGCGAATATGTTGGCTCGCAGATTTGCTCGTTGCTCAACTGCAGTGAAGATCACACTTTTTAAAGCCTACTGCACTTCTTTTTGTACGAGCAGTCTGTGGGTCAACTATACTCAGAGGTCGTACAGCGCGTTGCGTGTTCAATACAATAACGCGTTCAGGGCATTGCTGGGGCTGCCGCGGTACTGTAGCGCCTCGAGTATGTTCGCGCACGCAGGGGTCGACAGTTTCCCGGCCATTCTCCGTAAGAAAGCAAGCTCTCTTTTAAGGCGAGTGCGCGGCAGCCGCAACAGTGTCCTGAAGGCTATCGCCGACAGCGGGGACTGTCCGCTGATTCGGCACATGTGTGACATTACAATGTCACTATTAGTTATTAAGTACTAACACTATATATTAAGTTTTATGTATTATTACTAACATATATGGATCATGTGTTGTCCGAACAATAAACATTTTTATTTTTATTTTTTATTTTATAGAAACGAACCGTAGGACTTTTTTTTATCTTTACACTGTATTACGCATATATCAGGGCACACATTGGGAACCTAGTGTACATAACAAAGCGATGAAATCTCCCAGTGGGTGCCAAACTGACAATAAACGCGTTCACAGTCAATCCAAAATCTCAACATAAACAAAAAGTAAGCATAAATTTACATATTCCAATACTATTTTTAGTTATTTATTAGTATAGTTTATTCTTACCCCAGCACTCCACCACACGCTGTCAGCGATGCAGTAAACAAATGAAGGTCTTTGTGGAAAGTTAAGAGTGCTAAGTCCTGTAGCGGTAGGCGCGGTCGTAACTCGAAACAACTTCCAACATTAACGTTTTCCAATCCGATTTAAGTCGAACTGCATGTACTAGTGTAAGCTTTGTTAGATGAGAGCGGGTCGGGAACTGTAGGTTCATTTTTGTTACGAAAATACTAAGTTTCAGCTTTACAGTTTGTATTGGGGAAATTTTGTGGGGTGGGAATTTTAGTACTTTTTTAGCGTACCTTATGGTAGAGGCAACATTATGGTGAAACTCTCTGTTTCTCATTTCCCAGCCAATTTTTGATAGCGTGAAGGAACTCAACGCTATACTGTGTTTTGTTACCACGGTAAGGAAATAAAAAAGTCTACCGCGTTTCCAGAGAGACGTGCAACTGCGATAAAACGGATTTACTACTTTAAATAAAATTTTAAAATAAAAAAAACAGCAAATAATAAATCTAAAAAAATATTCTTTAATATTGTAGCCCTCAAAAAACGGTTTTTAAATTTCATAACATTAAATAATAATACGTTCAATATTACGAGTTACATATGCTCTGAAACAATTAAAAAATATGAGCCCTTCCAATTTAACCACCAAATAAAACACAAATGACTTGCAAAGTGAAATTTTCTAATTTACGGCTTTAGTTTAGAGATAGAAAAGCAATTAAGAATCCATTAACAATGTAACGTTGGATACTTGGAGTCAGTATCAACACCTGCTCTCCCATTTTCACGGATTTAATAGTCTATTCCAGGCCGAAAGTGTTCTGGTACCACTGTCAGTTGCCTCTGCTATGACTTTTGTAATGACTTCCTAAATTTCCTTTTTAATGTCACATTATTTTTTTTATAATGAGTGCCTTTATAATAAAATATAAAAAAAATCAATAGATACAATAGAAATAATATGGAATCTTTTTCAAGTAATTATCCTTACTTGAAGGATAATGTGGTAAAATAAAAAGTGTGTTTGCTTTCTCTCTTTCTCTCTAGAGTCGAAAGAGAGTATCTAATTCTATCTACCTGGCATTTTTCTAAAAAAAATATTTTTTTTACACAAAATATCGTCAGTCCGCTTTTTCTGAACATCGTAAGGATATTTGCTTGAACTGCATTTAACCCCAAAAACATACTAAACTATAGGTGCCATAGTTATTATTTTTATGTTCCTAATTAGTAGAATATAAACTACTATTGAGTATTTTATATTCTAGTTATATAGTGATTGATTTCATAAAAAATAACTTACGTTTACGTTTATTTAAAATGAGAGGGTTATGCGTTACCCCTGTTGCCATTTATTAGATACATTCCAATTGTATCACAAGGGCCTTAGTTAATATTAATATACTTAAAAAATCAAAGTAAATTTTCATTTGATGCTCATTCTACTAAAAATGAAACAAAAATAAAGCTGTATAAATTACACTCAATTGTCCATTTAAGATAAGTGTATTTTATATAACGTTATCATAATTAAAAAAATGTATACTTTTCATAATGAAGACAGGGCATTTATCTTCCTCATTTGGAGCTTTAATTTCCGTAATTTTTAAATGACGTTCTCCAGTCTGACTTAATATTCTGAATGGAAATTTAATGGACTATGCCGTGATTCCGAAATACTCGTGTGAAAACGAACGGATTGAGATAATATTAGTAATCCGTAAAAGTAGTAAGTTGTTAATTATTTTATTTTTAGTTTATACAAGTAATATAACTGTAAAAGGGGTTAATTTTGTATATCTTTATTTTGTTTTCTAATTATTTTCCAGAGAACTATTTAAATAAAGACAAAAACAATGATAAATACATAAGAAATA
Organism: Heliconius numata; assembly: GCA_016802625.1. Lineage (NCBI taxonomy): Eukaryota > Metazoa > Arthropoda > Insecta > Lepidoptera > Nymphalidae > Heliconius > Heliconius numata. The sequence goes on from JAEBDU010000024.1 coordinate 329,643, forward strand.
CCGTCATACAGACGATATTAATGCTAACATGACCTAAGGAAAACGCCGAAAGCCTCCTTCGTAGGTTGTCTCAATTAAAGTGATGTAAGATGCGTAATAAAGGGCAATTTGGCTGATTTATCACAACATTCATTATAATCGTTCGTTGAAGGTTAATTGTAGGTTTACTGTTACTGGAATCAGGAGAGAGGAATAAATCGGTTTAAATACTCTCAAGAGTTACGCCTTCTGCTCTAATGAAATAAGTCCTTAAGACATTTATATTATGACGCTTCTCACGTTTATTTATTCATAGATGTGTTTGTTATTTGTTGTTTATTGCTTTAGTTTTATATATGATGAAGTTTATATCATAGATTTTAATATGGATGCACATATTTTTATTATGGTGAACGTTTCTGCCGAGAGGTTATTACAAAAATTTAGTAAGGAACTATCCTCTGGGTACTAATCCAATGAGGTTATACTTAATTGTATTTTCTAATACTTATATGAACGTAACATATTTATTTTGGTTTCCAAAAAGATATACAAACTATAATTTGTGCATTCAACTAGAAGATAGAAGAAAGCAATTCGTTCCAATTTCCACAGATGTATTAAAACAAATGAAAAATCTTAAAGTTAGTTCATCCAATCGTTAAAAATGCAGATATTGAATAGCATCAGCATCTCTCTTGAGTGCGGCGCAAATAAACTTTAGTGGCTCTAAAACTTCGGCCCCCAATAAGTATCTATTCCGGTAGAATTATGATTTGTCGGCCCCTAAAGAGCGGGGCTGAATAAATTTTATTAAATCCGGGAATAGTTTACGAGCAGCCAAGTCAGCGAGCTCGTCTACGTCGACGGAGCCTGGCGTCTTTTAAATACAGTTGTTCTTATTGCTATGCTCCATTTGAGAATATTAGCTGACGCTTGCCTTCTGAGGTAATGAAATTAAACGCTTCTTGTCTTGTTTACTGAAACCTTAACAGGTATATTGCTAAAATTGTAGGAAAAGATTTTGGAAAATATACATTTCTTAGGAAAACGTAGTAGAGGAGAATGGAGTTTCTTGACACTGTCGTAAGAAACGACCTTTTTTTGTATTCTTATGAAATAAATTTTATTTTTTTTAGATTTTCTTTTGCTAAATTTCATAATTCTTTAAAACTTTATAATTCTCAACAGACAAATGAATAGCCTTGAAAATTGGGCAGAAAGTGGAGAATGAAGTGACTTGTTACTGGCATTCCCTATGTGCTAAGCAGTATCTATCCATCCCATGGTAGTGTTAAGACTCCACTCCATTTACCACCTAGTTCCGCCTACTTTTTAAAACAGTGTGTGCTGGTGAGGAAATTAACATTTACATTCAATATTAAAGAAAATATCAATAGTATTTTCTTCAAAAATTAAAAAACATAATATTTTATTATTTACTAATCGGCACGGTACAAAACAAAGTCCTACACTATAGCTGTAATTATACACAATTCACTAAATATGAATGAGAGCGCGGCCAGCCGGCGCCTGATCCGGACACACCGCAATTTGCCTTCAAATTCGCATTTCTACAAATTTTTGCAGCATTATTTTTAAATTACCAACGGTTTGATGGGACTTTTATTTCCTGCCGTTGGTGCAGAAAATGAGAGAAGTAATAAGTATTTTACGGATGAAAAATACTCAGCTATATTTTTGTGCCGCTCCATGATAAGCGACTTGAAATTATTTGGGTAACCCAGTTCGGAAATCTGAAAACAATAACAAGTAACTAGTTGTTCTAGACTAAGAAATTATGAATGCAGGCCACCAGGCCAGCTTATTGTAGTTGATATTGAAATGTAATGTCCCGTTTTTTTTTTCAGAGTAAATTTTACAAGCCTATTTTATGTTTTTCTTTTTAGCATCACACTGTATCCCGTATAGTACAGGGAACCCGGGAAGCTAGTGTTAAGACATTTCGTTCCCCACTGCCCACCGAATTCTTCTGTCCCTGCGCTTTATAATTTATATGCGCTTTTGTATTTCCTTTACGAAGTTAAACAAATATTGGTAGAACTTTTATAAATGTCTATAAAAAAACTTATTCTACAAAATAAAGTAAAAGCTCAAAAGAAGAAAGCATAAATAATTTATAATTCTTTGTAGAAGTTATTGCTTGCTAAAATTTAATTAAAGCCGTTACTTTCTTATATTTAGTACGTTGTATTACCTTATGTTGCATTTTTAACAACTGTATTAAAACATCTAAAAAAATATCTTTTACATAACAGTATTTATTACAGTTGCAATAATTGCAATAGTTGTAAATTAAGGAATGCTTTTACAATCTTCGACTTAGCTATGGAAGTTGTTGACCGAACGTTCCCGTGCCGCACCGAGAGACATAATTGACAGCAAAAGTTGAGTAATACCGAGTAGATCCTCTCAAGTTTTCAACTTTTAGTCGTTAAAGTATGATTTTTTGCGCAAACTGCCGCCATTTATTTCGTAACTTTGATAGTTTACCTGGAGTCTGAAATACCATTTCATGTGAACAAAATATTTCAGCGTACCTCTCTGTTAGGAGAAGGAATGCGTCTAACTTGTAAACTGCGTTTACCAACTCGCTTCTTTATAACCGACTTTCTTACTGGCAACTTATTCAATTTGGTTTTCTGTATTCATATCTGAAATATATGGCATACAGCGTATATTTTACTTTAAGTTTTTAATAATAAAAGATAACATTTTTAATATAACATAAGATAACACATATATCTATAAGACATATTCGAGGCAAAGCGAGCAACACACAATACCCTCAGAAAAGGGCAGAAAATGGGGGACGAAGTGTCTTAACACTAGGTGCCTTTTGCCTCTCCTGCTGTGTGAAATAAGAAGAAGAAATAAGACATATACTTCTTTCCAACAAGAATTGATTATTTGTCACTAAAACCTTTAATACGGTTTTTATCATTCTTTTTATATTACAAAATTTAAATCTTAGAATTTTCTAGAAGTTTTAAGAGATGCGGCATCAGCTCTGAATTAAATTAAATATTGCTCAAACTTTCATTTTAAAAGTATACATTAGCTTTTTATTAACATTTTCATTTCTACTCTGGATTAGGAAACTTTAATTAAGATGATAAAGTATTTTGGTATTCATTTTCTTTTTATTTCAGTTTTATTCATTCTAAATTCAGTTTTAAGAGGCCACATTATTTGAAAAGAAGCAGTATTTTTCAAGAATAAGAAGCCTTATTTCTTTTGAACTTTAGAGCTGCAAGCTTCTAAGAGCCGACCACATGATATTTACTTCCACAACAGGGTATTATAAACGAGCAACCCAAGGTTTTTAAGTGTGAAAATAAAAAGTTCCAGCAAGGTTTCTATTAATATTTTTACTAGCTACGTTTAACTTGTCTTTTAATTTATCTAATAATATTTTTATTAGAGAAATAATAGTGTTGAGTTTATTTAAACTTTAGTTTTTTTTTAGCTTCTCACTGTATCCCGCAAATAGCAGGATAGGAGGAGGGAACCTTGGAAGCTAGTGTTAAGACACTTCGTTCTTATTAAGACATTTCCGTTCCCCATTTTCCGCTGATTTCTTCGGAGGCATTGCGTGTTGAGTGGTGAAAATCAACGCCGCGGTTTGCCTCGTTACCAGAGTGACGAAAATATTAAATCGAATCGGTAATCGAACCCACAATCTTTTATGTTTACAGACACACGCTTATGCTTGTGGCCCTGCGCCACGACTGGCCTCCAGCTTTAGTTTAATCTAAAATATTCTTCCTTATCAGTTTCTTTCGATACAACTCTACATAAACAACTTTCTAATCTATAATAACATCGGAAGAACAATACCGTAGTCAGAAATAAAGTAATTTACGGCTTCATTATACTCTTGTAGAAGAAATTACGTATAGATTGCTGAGAATTAAAAGATCACAATCTAACACTATTACGTTACCGATAACGTGACATTCGGTTATACCAAAAAATATTATTGACTTATTTTTTTGACATTAAAGTATATATATATTTAGATACGTTTTTATGATATTTTTGTTGGCAAATGTGTATTTTGTTACTATTATATTAATTAAATTATTATATAATTTTATCTTATGATGGACGAAACAAGGTCCAGTGTAGACCAAAAGAGATTATCATATATTAATTCTCGAATTTACAATTTTCTTCTTGTCATTGTGACTTAACTATTTTATAGCTAATAAGTTTAAGAATAAGTCTCTTTTTTAATATATAACTTAAAAATAGGTAAATAATATAAAAATATTGTTTTCTTTTATTAATTTAAATAGAAAACAATAATGGCTTTCTTTATTTTAGCCAAACAAATAATAATTTATGATAAATTTCTATTTTATCTCTAAATATCCAAGTAAATTGCATAAACATGTATTAAAACGTATTTCTTTCAGCAAAACACATGCTACTATATTGCTTCTTACAATGTAATGAACGGTATAAAAACCCAAACATTTTTATAATAACATACTCAAGAAGCATTATTTATAAAACGGTTGCGGCTGTTTTTATAAGACGCTGTAAAAATGACGATGAAAGTTATGAGGGCTGGGGAACTCTCGTAAATAGCAAAAAGGGAGAATGGGATAAAGGAATAATATATCAATACGAATCTTTAATATTCGCACGCCAGTACCATAAATCAGGGTGAATGAGACCCCGTTCATAAATCACGTGGTTCTTTCCCATTTCCCCCATAAAAATAATTATTAGATTCCCTATTAAAATCTGTAATTGCTTGTAGTATGATAGATAATATATTATATTTAGGAATGATGATTTGAGGCCAGTCGTGGCGCAGGGGCACAAGCCATTGCGAACTCGATAGGTTCGATGCCCATTCGAGGAAATGAATTATTTAATATTTTCATTTAGTCGCTCTGGTATCGAGGCAAAGCGCGGTAATGAGTTTCACCACTCAACACGCAATGCCTCCGGAATTCGGCGGAAAGTAGAAAACGAAAGTATCTTAACATTATTTTTCCAGTTTCCTCTGGCATGTAAACTAAACATAGTTAAGAAGAGAAAATTCGAACGTACTATCTTCGAATGCAATCACCCATTTACACGTAAATTTAATTTATCCTCAGAAATACTATTGAAAAAATATTAGGCGGCTAGAGTAATTTATTTACTAAGGCTTAACACCTCAATACAGCATATATTTATAATAAAATAACATTGAGGCGTTAACAAAAATAATCATAAAAAAAAAATCGTGAAGTCAAGTGATCTAAGCATAGAGTAACTTCACATTAAAATTAAAAAAAAAAACCAAATCATTCTTACAAATAAAAATATAATGTAAAACTTATATTTGAAAACAAAATTTATATTTGATTTTGTAGAAATAAAAAGAAGTGATTAAAAAGAAATTTTATTGTTAGACTTCATTCACGGCGCCATTACAAAATAATGAGTGAACACTCGGTTGCACAACAATGCTCTATAATTATTTTAGGCGTTTTGAGTGTCGTACCATTTCATGTTTTGAGTTGAATTCTTTGAGCACTTAATATTGTTTAATTGCATATAAAAATTTAATACTGAATTTCAAATATATTTTTTTATTGTCTTAAGTGGTTTTTTTATGTAAATAGTATTCATTTTTCTTGTATTCGTGAAAGATTTTATTAAGAAAGTACTGTTAAGTAGATAAATTAACATAAAATAAATTTTGTTGAGGTTATGGCGCAGTGGCACAAGTATGTGACTGTAAAAGCGATTAGTTTTGGATTCGATTTCAATTCGAGGAAATGAAATATTTAATATTTTCAATTTATCGTTCTGGTAACACGCAATGTATCCTGAAAATTAAATGTCTTAATGAAAATCGAAATGTCTTAATAGGCCCAGAATGTCTTAACACTGGGTCCCCAGGATCCCTCTGCCTAATTTGCTAGGTGAAAGGTGCAGTGTTAAGCTAAAAAAAAAAATGTTAGTTGTTTTTATAAATATTTTTTACATAATTTATATTTGTTTTATTACAATGTTTATAGTATATAAATATAGAAATCTTTAAAACAATATATCAAGTAAATTTCTAAATTGCATATAATACTATAAAACTTTTGAGCTAAATTAAGTAATAAGTTCTTGATATAGTGGTTTTAATATGGCACAAGTTATGCAACACGTGCATTTTCTCTAAGCAGCGTACCTGGCTAGAAATTGCAATTTGTCGCATAGAATAAAATTTTAAATTTTGCATTCAACTTGAATATGTATAATTTTAAAAAATAATATAATAAACTCTTTTTGAATACCTTATATTTTGAGTAAGAAATTGAATGTATATTTATGAGTTTTTATTAGGTTAAATATAAAGAATATAAAACAAAGCACGTTAGCCAGAGGGAACCTGGGAATCCAGTTATAAGACATTCCGTTACCCACTGTGCGCCGCATTCTAGAGGCATTGCGTGTTGAGTGGCGGAACACAACGCCGCAATTTCACATCGTTACCAGAGCAATGAAATTAAAATATTGATGTATTATAATCGCACGCATATACGCCTCTGCACCATGACTGGCCTCTTTCCCTTTCATTTATTTTATCTTTAAGAATCAACAATGTATCTATTTAGAAGGATCAATTTCATATAAATATACTTTACAAAATGTTTAAATTTTACATTATTTTCTGTTATTTTGTTAGAAAATAACATTTGAATTAGTACAAAATACACCTGAACTTTACTTAACCCTTAATTAATCGAGTACTTCAGCAAAATACAATTTCTATATCAACAATTTCCCTCGAATTGGAACAAACCCTTCAATCTTATGGTTATGGAGTACCTTATTTCCCGATAGTCGACGAATAAATTTCTATTCGTAATATTAGAGAAGTTTTACAATAGACGTTCGCTGTTTCAAACCCAACTTCCAAATGTCGTTATTCTACATTTTGTCTTTGATAAGAAATTGAATAGATCTCATTCGTGACTTGTGAATTTGAATGTACCTATCGATTTGCTTTTAAGTGCGATATTATATAGTACAAGTTGATAGCTTTAAATGAAGCTGTTTTCAAATTTTAAAAAAATATATTAAAAAAATATATTTTTTTATCCGAGTACAAATTAAATAAATTTAACTTTGGCAACGTTCATCAAATAAAGTAGTCGCTGACAGAAAAATAAATTATAATATCCTCTTATAATGGTATTATTGAGAAAATCTTAGAAATCAGTAAAAGTTATCCAATAAATTTATTATATTCAACAAGGATAAAGTAGAATTAAGCACTTTGTGTAAGATTTTCAAGTGTCAGCGTTTATTTGTCTCGAAAACGTTTATTTTTCTTTTTTGTTACTTTTACATTGTATTCCTCACATAGTAGGGTTTCCAGATGGATCCTGGGAACCTAATCTTAAGACACTTCGTTCCTCACTTTCCACCGAATTGTCGAGACATTGCGTTTTGAGTGGCGAAACTCACCGGAGCGCTTTTCCTCGCTCTGGTCACAAAGCGAAGAGAAAATTATAAATATTTCATTCCACCGAGCGGGGATCGAACCCAAAGTCACACGCTTGTGCCCTTGCTGCGTCACGACGACCTTGTAATTTGCTTAACAATGAGTACTTTAATTTTTTTAAATAAAGGTTCATTTTACATGAATATTGTGGATTAAAATTTTAGTAAGCTACATACTATAAGTTTAAATAATGAAATGTTTTTTAGTAAGGACACTGCAAATATCCCTCGTAACTCATGCAAAAGCAAATAAAGCGTCTTGTTTAACCGGAAAAAATAGATTTATTATTGTTCTTCTTTGCAATCGACAGCGTTGCTACGAGGATCTATTTTTTGTTTCATAGAGTACCGTGAGGCCAATCGCAGGCGAAATACCTACTGAATTCGGCGGAAAGTGGGTGGCGGAGTGTCCTAGCACTAGGCATTCCTACATGCGGAATATCAATTCAACATCTTATTAACGACATACCACTTGACGTTAGAATAAAAAAGTCTTAGTATATATATATTTCTTATATACTACATCAAAAAGCAGTTTTCCAATATGAAAAACAGAATTTATTTATTAATAACGGTGACAGATGAGATTAAAATATAGATTCCATTCGTTACTACATTTTTATTTGTCCTGTAACGGCTTTGTCGTATCGGCCGCTTTGTTTTGTTCCAACAATGCAAGGTTCACAGTATAAACTTTGCAGTTTATCAGTTGAAGCTCGAGCTAAGTTTTATGTATGAAACTTACATTATAATGAAAGTTGGATAAATTTTCTTTAAAAAGTATGTATATTTTTGTATTTTTTTATGTCTATATATTATAAATGTGTGAACAGTTTTTCATTTTCTTTAACTTTACATTAATGATTGGAATGAAAATATCGTTGTCTGTTTGCTTACACAAATAGCAGGGAAGGCAGAGGGAACCTGGTACCTAGAGTTAAGACCCTTCCGTTTCCCATTTTGCGCCGAATACTGAAGGCATTGCGTGTTGAAGGGTGGAACTCAACGAAGCGTTTTGCCTCGACACCAGAGCGAAGAAATAAAAACATTAAGTACTTAATTCCTTCGAGTGGGAATTGAACCCAACAAATTTCGCGTTTACAGTTACACGCTTAAAGCACTACAAAGCTTAAAGGACACAAAACATATTATATACATCAAGATATATTAAATTAATACTCTTTTACTTTATTTGGATCATTTTCAAATATAAAATTACTTAGTAATTAGCGGTTGAAAGAATAATTTTCATATCAAAGTTACACATTTTATATTAAGGAACGAAGTTCTTAATACTGTAAGCTGTAAGATGACACCTAATTGAAATTAATTAGTTTTATAAGCGCGAAACCAAAACTCAACGATGGAGGAAAGAGGGTAAAAAATGAAAGTATATTATAAAAGGAAGAGCAGAGGGAAAAATTGACTTCAAAAAGACTTAAAGCTTTAACGTAAGATACTTTTAAGTAAAATTGTCCATTATATACTTAATGGTAGATATATTGAACGGGCGACTCTGTTTACATGCTTGTCATTTACTAAAAATCTGTTTTAAGTGTTCACATGCTTACTGACTATCACACTACCAATTTTTTTTAGCTCTACACTTTATTCCTTATACTAGCGACCCTCTTGCGGCTTCGCCCGCTTTGACTACTGGATTATTCATATAATGTATGTTTGCAAAGCACTTAAGATAATGTGAAAATTAATTAAACCCTAATGCAACCCGCATTTTCGTAGTTTCAATAAGGATTTTCCAATTGTTTTACACAGCAAGGATTTTTTAGTAGCTACCGTAATTTTAAATCTGTGCTACTAATCTTTTCAAGTACTTATTAAAATATATTTAAATGACTATTTTTAGATATTTAAATGACTAAGTATTTTTAAACGGAAGAAATTATAAACAAAAGCCTACCTACTAATAACTAAAACTACTACTACTAAAATATGAAACCAAATATATCGCGCTGAAATAATACATTCAACTCCAATTATCCAATACGTGAAACGCATCTAAATCTTCTTTGCTATAAAAGCAGGCGGGTTTTTTTTTTCGAGCTTGTGGTTAATGCTGTTAAAACAGCGACGCCGTTTGGGCAGGCACTACGTGGCTACCTGTGAGGAAAATTAAATAGAATGCATCGGCCGGGAATCGAACCTGGGCCGCCCGCGTGGCAGGCGAGCATTCTACCAGTGAACCACCGATACGTGTAAGGCAGGCGGGCGTGGCGGATGCATGGCGAGTGGCGAGCCGTTTCGCAGCAAAGATTTTTTGATATTGTAACAACTTCTAAAGTACTTATTAAAATGAAAAACAGTAAAAGACAGTTTTGATCTACATTAAATGGCCAACGTAACTAATATACTTATTTATATGCTGAGAGTAAGGGATAAGTGAAACTTGAGTAACATACAGCTGATGTGTCAACGGCGTGATGTGTTAACAATTAAATGCGTTTTTCTCTAAAATTATTTGCAATTTCGAAATAGTGTGAAAAGCTAATTTTATCTTCGTTTAACGTAGAAAATTAATAAAGTATTTTAAAGGATAAGGATTAATACCATTATGGAAAAATTTCCCTCACAATAAAAAATATATTGAAATTACAATTTTTAGACAGAAATATGATCACTACATCTTATTCTTAAAAGATACGAATATGCTGTCGCGGACTTTTTTGTAGATCTTATTAAAAGGAATAATACTCCAGTACATTATTTTCATGTAGTACTTACCATTAAAGCAGCGCATGCGCGAAAGTGTCTCAACGGGTAGGACTTTATACACATTTATCGTATTTATGTTAATTTACATAAGAATGTACAAATAATAAACTATATATAAACCTTTCCTGAGAAATAGTCGACCTAATGGTGAAAACCGCATCAAAATCCGTTGGGTGGTTTAGAAGAAGAAGAGTTAGAAAGTTCAGACAGACACAAAAAGCGACTTTGTTTTATAAGATATAGGATAGGATAGTAGGGTAGGCAGAGGGAACCTGTTGTTGAGAGATTTCGTTCCCCACGCACCGCCAAATTTTCGAAAATTGCGTGTTGAGTGGCGGAACTTAACTCCGCTTTGTCATCTTACCGTAACGAGGCAATGTTGCATTTACAGCTAAACGCTATTCACCGCGCCAGTCTTACAAGTTTGCTAAAATATCTTTCTTACTAATATTAATAAATATTAACACACAAGAACAAAATGCCTACTATTGGTGTTTAACATCTGAAGTAAGAATCAAAGTGGCGACCTTTAAAACATCAGATACATTCTAACAAACTAAGAGGGTCGCGACGGCAAGATGTCTAGTCGTGATGGCGCCGAACCACCGAATAAGTAAAAATCAATTAGCCCTTTGTAACTCTATGTGACTTGAATAATATTGAAAGTTATGTTTTTGCTAACATTAGTAGTTTATTTTAGTTTTAGTTAAGGTCTAGTGCTTCTAGGACTTTAGAGAAAATAGAGTAAATAGAGTAAATACTTTTAGTTTTAGAAATATAGTAGGCTGTGTAATTAATCTTGTTACTAAAGTATTGATTATTTATATTTCTTATATTTTTAATGGCTTTTATGTTGTTACCTACCTTAAATTAATTTTGATCTGTATTTATAATTCTTATTAAATTAACCACAAACGTATTCTACTAAGCAACAACTAATAACGGTATTCACTATAAGACTGTGAAATATGATTTACTCTCATTATATTATTTGTGACTACTATTCTAATAATAAGCTTATTAGGGCTGTCCCATGGAAAAGTAATAAAATACAAGAATTTTTTTACTGTTTTTCGGTTTCACGCTTTCTCTCCCATTCGGGTACGCAGAGGGTTTAACAACATTTCATTCTCCATTTGACGTCTAAATCTCGAAGCACAGCGTGTTTAGAATTCAACCCCTGTTTTAATTACTAGATTCAGGAAATTGAAATTACTTAAATAGATATGTTCCCCCCAAAAACACAGTGAATCTAACAATGCCGGATCATTCGAATTCTTATTTCTCATACAATTTGTAATACAGTTTTTAAACAGAAAGGTTCGATTTTTCAGAAAACTTAAATGACAACAATTTTAATAATATATTTTTTCTACTTTTAGCTAGGCTGTGGCTGACTAGCTTTCGCAGCGGCCGATCTTCCCAATATGAACAAAAATCAATTTTGTCCGTTCGCGGCTGAATGCGCCTTTTGTGTGACACTGAAAGGTTATCGTTGTTCATTTTCACGGCTCACTACGACGGGTGGGACGTACGCCGATTTTTTTGTCTAACAAGCCCTGTTGCGTTCGATGACGCGATTTTTTTTCGTCATTTTGCGCAACAATACCTTAATAAAGATGTCTGTGGGCTACGAAAAACGATTATTTGTTAGTTTTTCTCGATTCTGTTGTTCCTATATATCACTCGTATGTGGAAAGAGATATTTTTATTGAATATTTGTAACTGAAAGTGGACTGTGTGTTTTCAATCAACTTTTTTTTTATTGACTTTGAAAAAGTACCTTTCTATCGTACAATGCAATGATTATTTTTTTAAAATCTCCCTTTGAAGTATTAGTCAATTTTTTTATAACAAAATTTTATAAGTAGATTCCTCTAAGCTAGTAAAATTACGACGCTATTTTCAAAATAAAAAAAAATCTCCACCACTTTTAAATTTTCTAGTGCAAATATATTTTGGAGCTTTCCAGTCATCATTGACAACTATAAAAACAAAGTTCCGAATGTAAAACGAAATAAAAAACCCCTCGACATCAAACAAAGCAAACATATAGTAAAAGTTTTTAAATTAAAATCCCATGTCAGACTATTCACTGAAGATGTTAATTAAAACATGAAAAGGATTACGAATACAATCGCAGAAATAAAGATGAATGTTGGGGTGTACGTACACTGTCGTATAAGAAGTAGGATATGAGATTCAATTTTAGACTAAAGCGTTCGTGGTTGCAATGCGATTGTTGTAGATTCGATTTCCACTCAAGGAAATTATATATTTCATATTTTCATTTCCTCCTATCAGTTATGATGGGAACGGAGTGTTTTTACACTAGGTTTGTAGGGTTTCTCTGCTGCCTACCCTGCTGTGTGCAGGATATAACGTGAAACTAAAACAAAAATAATATAGGTGTTTACTTCATGTGGTTAAGTAAAACATATGTTTTACTATAACAAAAGAAAGAAGTGTCACTAATGAATTGACTTTTTGGATGTGTTCTATATCTTTTGGCGTAAAGAACACGTAATGCATATAAATTGGTAATATTAAATTGATAACAAATACTTTCAGCTCTGTAGCTTTTGTAAAGAAAATAAATAATTAAACACTACCGTAATTACGCATTTAAAAAATTCAATGATTCATATTAGTAAAAAGTAAAAAAAAAAGACACCACTACATGTCAAATTAAAGCCCAAAAGGCACAAAACTCATACATTTTCCTTTCATAAAATATAAAAGCGATATCAATCGAATATAATACCGTACAAAAGTCTTTCACAGAACAAATCGTAATAAATTTCTCCGTGTATATATAGGTACCCTATACCCTACTATTTATATAATGACGTCTGCGAGAAACTAATTTCTGACCTTTTTGTTGAAGAATGACACAAAGAGAAAAGTTATTCCCTTAGTGGGGCCCTTTAAACCTTTTGAATAGGACTGGAGTCACATGTGCTCTATTACTTTTGAGAGTTATGGCCCTGCATTATGACAGCCGTGGACGGATGCTTGTGAATTGATATTGGCGTGTGCTGGTGTATGAATTAAACGGTTTGTATGGAGGGCTGTTAGTTGGGGAGTTTGGGTGTGTTGTAAGGTTAGTATAGTTGTAGTTGATTTTAAAAAGTCTATAATATGTTTTTATATTTCAAAATGAAACTAAATTAAATATATCTCAATGAGTAAAAGTCAACACTAGATTCTATTTGTTTTTCTTGCTACATACAGAATAATGCTTGAAGATAAAGAATGAGATATAATATAAAATCCATCTAAATTGTGTAGTACACTAGATTCCCCGGTACCCCCTTCCTACCTTGCTATGTGCGGAATAAAAAAATTACGAAAAAAATCGATACGAATATTCAAACCTCTCTCCACCCAACATTTATAATGTTAAACATATATATACCAACATTAAGATTAGTATTACAAATTTTCCATAAACTATGTTTACCTGTAAGTACCAGCTATACTAGATGAATTCTTAAATTGAGCTTGAAATGAGAAAATCCCGTGAGAAATTCCCTCACTCGTCTGCCAGTTAGGGGGCTCAGTAAAGAGGTTACTGCTACGCAAATTGCATTCACCGTGGATCATCATACCGACAACCTTAAAAAATTTCTTGCTCGAATATTTCGTGTTTCATTAGAATTTCATGATTTATTTATGTATTTAATTTATATTTACAGACATACTGTCATTTTGTGGAGAGAAGAATGTTCAGATTGTATGCTTTTTGCTATTATATAACTAGAAAAATAAATAACGGTTTTTGGTCGTGAAAACAAAGAAATAATTGTTGCACTTTGTTTGTTTTATGTAATAATAAAAAAAAGATACATAAGTATACTTATTAGTCTAAACATAAAAAAAATAATAGTTTAATATGAGCTTTCGCAGCAAATATGTTAAACTATTCCCTCGAAAGAAAGTCTTCATAATAAAAAAGATATACTTTAAATCAAAAGCTACAAAAGAGTATACACAAATAAAAACATAATAATCAAATAAAAAATTCATTAATCAACATCGTTGTTTATTATTATTTGTTATTTTAATATTCCACCGTTTAAAATTAAAAGTATGACGTTAGTAATTTTTATGCAAGCGCAAAATATCTCAAGCGCATCCTCTGACCTTTTTAATCAAAGTTGCAATATAGCCCCGTTTTATTTCTCAGTCGCGAGTTTCATAAGACAGCCTCCTTTGATAGTAAAGTACATACCTATTTCGTTAGTTAAAATTAAATGGAAGGAATAAAAGTGGCTCGGATATTTTCTGCTACGTATTTCAAATTGGATGTGAAGTATTGTTTAGGATTGTATATAAATAACAGTTTGTTATTAATTTTGTTTGTTTTGTAGCTGTTGGTGGCTTGTTTTCACGGAATTAGAACTTTGGACTATAGCAAAATAAACTTGGACTCTAAAAGAATAAAAAAATCAATAAAAATGACTTGAGATTCACCAATTAACATGCCATGGCTTAAATTAAGAAATCAAAGTGAAAATAGAGTGTCAAGACTCTCCTTACCTCCTCTTTTATACAAGGGAATAGACGCGAGATTAAAAAAAAATAGGCATGTTTAGAGAATTGATGTCTCTGTATTCTATTTCACTGAATATTTCTCATACTATGATAACATTTGCTAGTATATTTTTAAACCTGGGAGATTTCTTTTCATGCGAGCGAAAATACGCCAAATCTGAAAAAGAAAAGGTGGTGGAAGAAACAAAAGAGGTGGTCAGACACCAGTACCCTTTAATTCCCATTATAGAAACAAACGGCTCGAACTTCAACTTGCAAGTACTTTAATAAAAACACATCAATATCGATTTTCCTCTCAATTCCACACATTTTCAGTTCGTTGCACCTTTTAGAGTGCAATAAAAATAATCCTCCTTGTTCAGTGGTCCGTTTGGAAACACAAACAGGCGAATGATAACAAAAGCGTTTCCACAACACTGTTATTTCAATCTGAAACTGATATACTGGTTTCAATATATTGATATTTTAATCAGCTTTACTCGAATTTACTTGATTGTATTGTACCTATAGATCTACAATTCTATACTTATAGTATAATTATGTAATTTTTTAGCCTTTCACACAGCAGGGTAGGCAGAGGGAATCTAATGCTAAAATGAGGTGTTACCGTCTAATTGAGTGTTGAGTGGCAAAACTCAACGCCGCTTTTTGCCTCGACACCAGAGCGAAGAAAATGGAAATATTAAATATTTCATTTCCAGTCACAGAGTTTGTGTTTACTGCCCTTACGCCACGACTGGCCACTTTGTGTATTTAATATACACCAATTAAATTTGAAAAGCAATTATAAAAATATAAAATAGAACATTCTAAAAATTAAGCCTTACATGGTCCTGGTCATACATTCAGTTCAGTTTAGTTCATACATTAAGAGTGGGTACATACATCAAAAAGACAGCCTCGCTTATAGAAGAAAATCTCTAAGAAAGAGCATTGTATTTAATAATAAATGTTAGCACTCAATATTGGTTGCATGTGTGACTTAAATTAACGTCGCGTTTTATCTCAAGAATCACAAAAACAATTAAAAAGAAATTGTTACCACGAGAGGGAATCGAACTCACAACCATCGTGTTCAGTCAGTTGATTGCCGATAAAATTTTGATAAAATTAATAGATATTTTATTATTAGATACTAATACTATATTATTAACAATAACAACATTCATATTATTTTATTACATTGTGGATATAAACTTGTTAAGAAAATTAATCAAAATATTATACGCGTCGCTATTAAATTATGTTTGTATGAATTTAAATTGCTGTCGCTAGCAATTGGATTTAAAATTACATTTAAATTTATATCTATCTTATTTTAATATAAATTGTATTTATGATTGTCAAATTTCAATGAATATTATTATATATTTTTATTATTTGAATTTTTAAAACAATGGTAAGACAGGGATCAACGGTAGTGTATAGGTAGGGGACCTAAGTATCTTTTCGTTTCTCCAGCATACCACCATATTCAGCGATTTTCTATGGCGTAGTTGATATTTGGAAATTTGATTTTTTGGAAAAAACGGATTCCTGAAGAAAATTGACAAGTAAAATCCGACTGTCAGTTCTGCGGTAGTAATTTTTTTTTCACAAGTATTTACCTAAGTGATTGCAATTCTCACCAGTCAACTATAGTCGGAGAGTGTTTGTAGGGTACAAATAATTTAATAATGTAAATCTATCCTAACACAGGCTGGGAATTGGCTAATGCATTTGAGTGATGGTGAATATTGAATATAGAGCTTGTAGAAATTATATTTCACTAGTATTTTTAATCCTCTTTTTGAAACAATTTATAAACATAGAAATATTCCTTTGCCTACCCTACTGTATGCCTTATATAGCGTTAAGCTAAATTAAATATAAAAGAAAAAATTTACACATCATTAATAAAAAGATATCAGAAAACGCAAATTAAATTTCAAAACGTTTAAAACAGAGCTAGAATCAAGATTTAAGATAACATAATAATATAATGAATACGCTGTTAGTATGCAAATACAGACGTAGAAGAAACCAATAATGTTAAAGTCGTTAGTGTTGGCATCGCTGCCGAGCTGTAATGGAAATTTAATAACGTTGAAAATACAGTAGTAGGTCTGTTGGTGGATATGTTTTAACTTTTATATCAACAAAATATAAATTGTCTTATGTTGTGTTTTTATGGTGCTTCACGCTGTATCCCGCACATAGCGGGGTAGGCAGAGGGCATTTGGGAACCTAGTGTTAAGATACTCCTTACCCATTAAGACAGAAACTTGCATTCTTGGCTTTCTATTGAATCCTAGAGTTTCGCTTGAAAAAAAGAAAAAAAAAACATATTTACATATAACATTAACAACCTTAGGACTTCTCTCCATCTTCACAACTTTAATAACTTAAGCCCCAGAAAACCCTTCAACAAACACAATAAAGTTTAAAACACTTAAATACACAAAATCAATTTCCCCAAACAATAACTGTTCGCAATTTAATAAAACAGAATATTCAACACAAAAGTCGCTATCGTTGTTACAACGACGTCTCGAGCCAGGCTGTTATTAGTAACTAAATTAACAACAAAATTCCCTACAAAATACTTTCATCAATATATTAGGTGCTATTGTTGCCAATTCCATCTAGATAAGACCGCTTTACTCTTCATCCATTTAATTTTGCCCTGGTACTGCCGATGGGCCTCAGATGCTTCCCAATTGTTCTTGGTGGTACAATTTACTTATTAAACAAACTTAGACAAGGCAATTTAGGTTTGTTATTCTATTTAATTTTGATTAAATTCATCTTTATTCAAATTAAAAAGGAGCAGCAAGCAATCCTTGTTGATTTAATTAAACACGTTTCGCTTATATTGTATAAATTTGGGCTGGTTTAATATAGCAACATGTTTTGCAATTGTAATAAATAATATGTACTTGTAATATTCTGTATTGCTATAGAACGAACGATGTGGGTGACTTGTCGGGAGACAGGAACCTCAGTTAATAAAATTTTAATGGGATGTGCTAATGAATTATTATGTTGAAACATGTTTGAAAATTACTATTTTACAATGTCATTATTTTTTTTAACATCACGCTATGTCCCACAGGGTAGGTAGAGGGAACCTAGTGTTAAGACACTCCGCGCCCTATTTGCAGCCGAATACTGGAGGCATTCCGTATTGAGTGGGTGAACTTAGCGCCGCGCTTTGCTTCGAAATTAGATATGCGTTGAGACGATGGAATAATATATTTAATATTTTTCTGTATCTTATATTTTAGCTTAACTTGGAACAATTTTTCATAATTAGTGGAGTTATTGAGTAGCTATGTGATTATAAAAGCTGGTAGACTACTAGAACTCAAACCAAAAAAACAAAACACTCCATTCTCTCCCTTCCTATCCAGCTCCACGACATAGCGTTGTAAGTGGAAGTGGAACATAACGCCCCATTTTGTGCTATGGAATTTAAATATAAACACCCAAGTGGATACATAGTCCGAGTCGAACCCATAACCATCGTTTTGACCTTAATTTGCTGTGCCATAAAGGACATACATCATATATGTAACTCTTATTATTACGGAAATTGCATTACCAAACAAATATGGCACATGTCTAACGTTAATACGTTATTAGATGAATGGATCTGCTAAATGCTATAGACGTAGCTGTGGCGGGCCGTGCCTGGTGATACATTGATTAATATACGATACAATATGTGGCTTTATATTGATTTAAACTTATACTATTGTTACCATTTCATAGTTTAATTTAATTGAGTTGGTATTACATGGGTAGTTGAGTTTGGACGGAAAGCAGAGAATCTTGTTACTTTAAGTTTCTTTTATCTTTCCTAACTTCTTTTATAAACGCCAAATTATAGTTACAATTCTTAAATTTAATATAGGAACTTACAACATACTTTTAAACCTACAGACAATATTTATTATTACAATGATCTGTATATTTTTTTATATAATTTATTTCTAGAATTTTGGGTAGGCTTGGGTCATATGAATAGAATTGTATTAAAATATAAAATAGAAAAAAAAAATTTTATTCGATCTGGAAAATACTAATTTCAAAATTGAGATCTTCTAATATTAATTGCTAGTCAAAATTGATGCGGTGAAAGAAAACTGCAAATAAAATTAGTTAACTATTTATAGAAAAATCAATAAACAGCGTAATTAGTCACAACGTAATATTATGTAAACTAGTAAAACATTACTAGCACTCAGTGCTTAATTATCACATAAACTATATATATGGAGTAAATTAACATAAAACGAGAACACATGAATATTTAACTAAAAATAGAAAACATAACTGAAAGGGTTAATTTTAACTGCGATAAAACAGTTAGAGCTACCTGCAGTTAAAATTTTCACAATGGAATATCAATTTTGTACAAACATCGCCATTATTCTGTCTAGTTCATTATTATTCAAGCGTTAAATTAACGAACTTTGCAGCTCTCGCTTAAAAATGCTTGTTCGGCCCAATGCGAATTTTATTGTAGACCACGTGTAATTAAAATTTCTATGAATATTTAATATGTAGCACTTTAAAAGTTTAATACATTTGTTTAAATTCAATCTAAAGTAGTAAATAATTGTAAAAATATATGTAATATATGTAAATTCATAAAAAAACTATACGTATTATAAAACTAAACAAAAATATCTTAAAATCATTTAGGTAACTAAAATAAAGGAACCAAATCTAATAACGCAATTATAAAATTCTGTTTCTTGTAAGCATGAATACCATTTTAAAATTTCATTCCCAGGTTCATGTCATCACATATTCATTTATAATTCTCTAACATTACAGCCATACATATGTTTCTATTCATTTCGACACTCCTCTATACTAGAATGCTTTACACCCGCTAAACGTCAGTCATTGAAGACGCGCCAGTGTATCTTTACAAGTCACCCTGTATAACGTCAAGAGTCATAACGTCAGAAATTGTTGAAACGTCTACTTACAATTCTGTACTGTAAGCTATTCGAATTATGAATCATCATATTTAGTGTAAATGGGTTTAGTCTTATTTTATACAAGCTTTTACTTGTGGCTTTGCCATTGTTGTTAAATGGATATAATTAAGTAGTTGTACATGACACAAGATGCATACTTATTGTCCGAAGTAGCTGTTACCACGGATAAAGTGGATAAATATGATGTAAATATTAATGAATCCTGGTCCTGGATAGACCTTTAGTGCTAGATCCTGAGCCCAGACAAGTGTATAGTGCTGGATCTAACTATCCAAATAAAAGTATTTTTTTCAATAATTACTGAGATTACTGCTTGCTGCTACTTATTTGTACCTTTATAATAGTACGGTGTTTGTTCATAATTTTGATAATCATTACTTTTATCTTTTCTCACACCTTAAGACAGATAGATAAAATGTATGTATTGAATTTAGTCACTATAATTTAATTAATTCATTTTAAAGTCGTGCTTAATACATATATTTATCATGTCTATCCAGTATTTTCAAACAAATATTATTACAATATAGATACAAATTTTTTACATTCTTCTACCCACAGATAAACAACCACACTTTCAATATAATTCTTTAAATGCTCATTAAATCAAATATAAATATCTAGAACCGATCTCGCCTTGCGTTGTGAACTTGACGGTTACCATGGATACTGTAATTCTATCAATCGAATACCTCTTCGTATCGGTAATGAGACGGGCGTCTAGCGATGCCAGACGTTGAAAATCAAGATTTACTGTTGAAAGGTCTTACGCCTTTTATAGTATGAGAATTGAATCAGTGGATGCAATCAAATGAAGTGAATTGCGATTTATTTCTTCCCGTAAAAACATTATTTTGATATATTTATATGAATTTAAATGTATATAACATTCTTCTGTTACTGAGTGTTTTTAAAAGTCCTAGAGAAATTACTATACTTTATATATAGGTGTGTTGGTGGATAAGGGAATGAATTGAAGGGGAATTGAAGGGGAATGAAGGGGACCATTTAAAAAAGATTTCCCAAAATTGCTTGCCTTTTTATTACAATATTAAAATATGTTTAGTTTGGCAAGATTTATCAAGACCCACCCCAAAATGTCAATCTGATTATCAAAACTGAAGTAAATTTAAGCGAAGTATTAATAAATGAGTAAGACACAAAAGGACGCTATTTGCGTACTTCCTTTGTCCTTGTTTGTCGAGTCCGCTTGCCCATGCAACTAACACATAAAACAAGGTTTTTGTTGCCTTTTCCACGCTTTCATACATATTTATTAGATTTCTTTATGGTAGTGCCTGTAGATGTCAACCTTTTCTTTATGTAAAGGTTTTATTATTTTATAATTTTTAAATATATATAGTATATGGAGAGTGGTCGTGGTGACGCAGTGGAACTGGTGCTGCTGATTTGAATGGAAAAGGTAATAGTTGTGTATTCGATATCCATTCGAAGGAATGAATTGGTTTTATTTCCCTGGAAATGGAATCTAGGGTATCTAAGATAAAAATTTACACACACTACATTTCAAAATACATCCACTTTTGTATTAATAAAGTGACATACACGTTGCTATGGCAACGCGTATTATACGCGTCAACGGGTCCTCTAGTACATCTAGATAGAACGAGCTATATACTATAGAAACCACAAATTATATGAAATTATTATGTAACATTAATTATAACGCATTTACACGTCTTCCGAATCGCAAGCACGTAAGTGGAGCACACAGCTGCTATTAAACAGGCTTAGCATGAAGCGTATATAGTACAATGAGATTAGAAGTGTTTAATTCATAATGAAACAGTGTAAGCATTCTTGAGATTAGAAATTGGATAACATGTGAACGCTGTACGGAATAAAGTAAATATATTGTGTTATATAAATATACCCTATCTTCTTCTTTGGATGTCTCTTCAATCCTGAAGATCGGCCACTAGTTTCCCAAATTCTATTCTGTCCAATACCAAATGAAATAGGTGTTCTATGGATTTGATACCAGTTCATTCCCTGGTATTACTCAGTCGCGACTATTTCCTAACAAATATTATAAAGCTGAAGGCTGGGAAGGGAGTGTCTTAACATTAGAGTTCTAAACTAGAAATCCCTCTATCTACCGAACTATGTGCGAGATGATTATATATTGTAGTAGGTATTATCATGGAATGAGGGTATTTTTTCAAAACATCGTTTTTTTTTCGATAAAAATATTTCCAATATATTATGGTTTCATATAGATTAGTCACTGATCCCATAGAGTGTCAACAATAGATAGGCTATTGTTAATATTTTATGAATAACATCCGCTATATCAAAATCACAAACTAAACATAATTGATTAAATTGGTAAGCAGAGTGGATTAGTGGTGATTGGTTTGCACCTAATCTATGCGTCAATTACGAGCTCTGCAATTCGTAATATATTACGAATTCTATGCATCATTAAAGATGTTTCAATTATTTTCTAAGGTGATTTGAGTTGAATTATTTCCTTGCTTTTTTGAATTATGAAAACTATCCTGTCTATTTTTCACCGACTTCAAAAAGAAAGTTATGAGTTTAAATTTATGTGTTTGTTTCGTATGTGTGCCTCTTGAATAATCAACCACTTATGAATGTTTATGTTGTATGGTAGGGTATGTTTCAGTAGTTCGCTTAGACATTTTCTATTTTTTAGTTCATATTACATCCTTTTTCATTCAGGTGGACTAAGATTGTCATATTTTTTGTCAAAAATATAGCTTTTAGGTTAGTTATCTGTCATATAAAAGTGACAAGAAAAGAAAAAATATCCCAAAATATTTATTTTAAGATACACTTGTGGATTCTTCGGTCTTGGTCTTCGGTGTACACCTTGCACTGTCCTCCAGCAGCTGACAAATTTAAACTGAATACTTTATTATGACGAAGCTTGTAAATCTTAGAAAGAGATTTACTATGAGAAAAAAAAAGCTACAAAACCTATAGGTGCTGCACTTCAATATACGCTTGTCTATTTATTATTAATTAGTATAGTTACGAACGCTGTAACTACTAAACCAACTTCAATAGCAGTTGAGTGTTTGCCTCGGACATTTGCATATTTGTCTAATATTGATTAAGACTAAACTGCCGCATCGGGCTTAATAAATAATCAATATTGAAATATTCGATTAATTCACAATAGCATGGCTCTCTATTTTTATCTTAAAATTCATATTCATTAAAATATTGAATATCGCAGTATTCTCTAGATCACTCTTCTCTTTTCTTTATTACGATAAAAATAAATTGAATATTGGTGCACAAATGTAAAACTTTTAACTATGCTTTTTTCGCAAAAATATTACAAAATGGGAACGGAGTGTCTTAACACTAAGACCATTGTGCGTCGAATACAGCGTGAAGCTGATATATACTGCATCATATTCCAAATAATTTTAAACCCTCACTTTTAAAAATGCGTGATCAAAGAAACATTTTATTGTTTAAAATCTACGATAAAACATTCCATATAATGATAACTTAGAACATATTAAGCTAGAAAATATTTCAAAAACACTTTACTTCAAAATCGACATTGTTCACTTCACTCAATGTTAATACTGTAAAAGATAGGGGGAGATACGTTTTATTACAAAGCCAGTCGTCCAGTGTGATGCTGTGCAGCAATTTACGAAGCGCTCGTCCCCGACGGCGTACTGGAATGATATCAACAATGCAACTATTTAGTGTTTATCAACTCAAAGATTCAAATTTTGTTTGAACAACAGACGTGACAAATTGTTTATGTTTGACCAAACAACAAACTTGCTTTATCATTGGAGATTGTTGTATAAAAGACTAATATTAATGACAAGTTTTAGTTGTGGATTTTCAGTATTTTAACTAAATAGATTGCGTACTGCTTCTTTATGTTAAATGTAGTTCACGAAATTAATAATATAAAAATATGATACTTTATTTTTTTAAAAAATAGTTAATAATAATTAGGTAGTAAATGTATATAAAAAGTGAAGAATGTTATTGTAATATTGAATAGAAAAAATGATATGCACCTAATTGTTTTTTATTATTATTATTTAAGGGTGCCATATGTGGCGTCCACATATAAATCAACATATAAAACTATGTTCATTCTATAAAGAAATAATTAAAAATCTTAATATTTAATTAAATTCGAACAGTTAATTAATATTTTATCATATTTAATTGTTTTTTAGTATTTCATTGATTGCTTAATAGATTGACATTGAACTTGACCGTTAATGATATCATCTTTCTATGATATCATAAGTTGTTTTTAACTATAAAAACTTCTAATAAAAAACTTTACTAATCATTTACTTGTTTTAACTATTTTTGTTTTTTTTTTTTCTTAAATTCTTGGACAGAATTAATACTAACCTATAATTATTAGTGCTCATCAAATGTGTTTGCATAACACAAAAAACGTAATCAAACTAAATTGGATATTCTTTAAACAGCACTTTGAACTTTATCTTTCATAAATCACATGTGAGGATGTTTTGTAAAATAAACAATGATGTCATATTTCTAAAAATAAAGCTAAAATATTGATCTGACCAATATATGTCACGAAAATGGGAAATGGAGTACCTTAGCACTAGATTCCCTGTGCCTACCCTGCTATACACTTTCACGCTGCAGGATACAGCGTGAAAGTGAAAAAAAAATATGTAAAAAACTCCATTAAAAGTGACGAAATGAGAAACTACACACAGTGATTGAAATCCTTCCACAAACCCAATAAATACATTAAAAATTGAAGTCGCTATTAATCTTTGAGTATGGAAATGGCCATCCACGATGCTGGCCTCTCAGGGGAGTCGTGAATACGGAATGCGGTAAAACGCTGCATAGTTAAAGGAAATTGGAATTGAACGTAACTGTCCAGCGATTAGATTCTATAGTTCTATTCCACAGCCCACCTGAATGGACACAATGTATCGGTTAAACCTGTGATTTTCCCCTGGGATTTTCTAAAGGCAAAATAGGTTTTTTGTGTGTGGAAAAGTCAGTTATTTCATTTACATTTTGATTAGATTTTTCAATCTGTAAAATATATTTGTAAATATACAGATATTAAGACTTAGAGATGCTATTAAGCATTAAGGACGCTTTTTGAACATTTTTATATTTTTATTGCATTTTCTTTGTCTTACCTTGGGTGTACAATAAAAATTTTAATAAATGTTTAAATAAAAAGTAAAATTACTACACTAGTATACTACGGCAACCGAGAACAGAAAGATCCCATAGAAATTTCGAGAAATCCTCTCTTAGCGCACTCTACCCTACTTACATGTCGAATTTCAACTTTCTTTGTTCAGTTGTTTTGTCTGTGCGTTGTTGTCAGTCTCTTACTAATCCACTAAAACTTTATATTGTATTTAATTCATATTTTGTACCAAAAGAAAACGCATGTTGTTTTTGAATGAGCATTTACAATTAAAAAAAAAAAATTTTACCCCGTATCTAGTTAAATTTTTTTTTTTTAATTGTAAATGCTCATTCAAAAACAACATGCGTTTTCCAACTAGCAAATAAAAAAAGAATAATCGTGTCATTTTTCACTAAATTATAAAACTATTATTAATATAATAATAATTTAAATAAACGATATAATTCGAGTAACCATTGACAAAGAATATTATATGTCACATCAATATTTCAATATATCTCTATTGAATACAACAAATTATTAAACGCCTCTTAGATTAAGCAACAACATGTTTAATACCACATTCATTTCAATATAAACTTCAATAATGCAAGTAATTTTCTTCATTTATATTGATTTTGAGAAGTGCATTAAGATTTCTATAGCAGCGTTCGTTGATTGATGACAGAACTTGGTTTCTAACAAACGTATATCACAAATACTGTTGAACGTGACTGGTTTCTTAACGGGGGGTCTCGGTAATTTAATTGCAACGAGCACACAGTGCTTCCTTTGCGCGCACATGTTACCTAATTATTTGTAAGTTGAAACAATTTTACGTTTATTATTATTATTTGTTAGCGTTGTGAATTTATTATAATGTAAAGTTATTTTTATTAGTATTTTGTTGTTAAACTTTATTAGAATTATGGTATAATAATTCTAATAAAGTTGTTATTTTCTTTGGTTTAAGTTTTTAAATAATATTTTGTGAAGTCAAATGACACAATTTTGTTATAATTGTATTTGTCAAGATAGTTGTTGATTTGACTAATAATATAAAAGGCATGGAATTAGTAGTCGGGATTCATTCCTTGCCTGAGTCTCGACAAGTACACTTACTTTACGGCACAGTGGTATCAATCAATAAAGTGTTGGAACCGAATGGTTGTTTCTATTATTAACCTGACGAAGCTTATATATTATTATTATTTGTGTTTTCTTTCTCTGGATTTTTTATATTATTAATAATCAAAGTAGGTAAAGTTAGGGGGTGACGTGGAGCGGGTGGTGTTGGCTGTATGCATTTGGTTGTGGCTTCGATCTCTTTTCTTCCATTTTTATTTTGACGGCCTTGCATTGAATTTCGCCACTTAATACTACGGTTATCGGCGTTTGGGAGTGTCTTAGCACTGTGCTTCCTCTTCCACCTTATTATATGAGGGTTACAATGTCGATATAATTATATTCTTATTTTTAAAATCACTGAAGAATAAAATGAGGGTAATTTTTTAGGCTTTCACTTCCTTGAAATATATACCTATGTAAAATATGTAAACACAGTTTTCACACATAATTCAAAAAACAATAAACGTCTTTTAGTTCTCTTTTCTTGAAAAAAAAGTTTTCATATCTTTGAATTTTAATATCCCAAATGGCTACATTTCAATAATATTTTTATTCATAATGACTCATATGTAATTTTAAAATATACATACATATTTGTACACACATTAAGCAAAAATAAAATGTAATAGCAAATAACCAATAACTTACGGTCAATCTGGCTGTCATCTAAATGTCGTATCAAACAATCTACTGACATTAGTACTTTGTATATACTATGTTTGTTGTTGAATCCGCATAGCTCCCTTATGTATATTCGAACATCGATCCATTGTTACGCTGATAAGGTATTTATCGTAAAAAACACTATCGTAGATCTACTCTTTATATGTCGATCTCACGACCTACGTATGATATTTTAATTTGTTTACCCGTTGGCGAACAAAAAGTTTAATTGACAATGTATATGTCCTTGTATCTCTATAATAAGAAGTTAAAAGTATGGATACTTTTTTTGTTTTATATGAGATCCTGTATTTAAAAGCCCATCGATTGTGCTGTTTTGGAATTAGATTTGTGGCCTACAATTTCATTGATGGACGATGCAAATTTTTTTCGCCAATTCTCTTTTACTTGAAGAAGTCTCTTGGTATATGTCTCTTATTAGACACATGTACCTACGCCGTGCGTGCGACACCAATGTCGTGGTAAAAAATCAGGCATGGAAAATATTTTCATAAAAAAAATGATATTTCAAATAGACATTGATTTGAAAAGTACAAGCGTGATGACGGTTTCTGTTAAACACAACTATATAGAAACACAACTATATATAAAATATATATACAGTATATGCTATTTACTTAAGCTTATAAACATTCCAATTGTATACATACAGTGGGTAAAAAAAGTATTTGCACACCTTAATTTTTTGAAGTTACATCTACAAAAAAGCAGAATGATTTTAGTGAATTATTGTATTTAATAGCTTATTCTATATATATTTCGAATTGGTTAATAAAATTTCTTAGAAAATAGAAATTAAAAAATGAGACGATATAAACACATATTTTAAAGTCAAATAAATATTTGCACACCAACCAGCTTGTACGTATTTTGTAAATAATTCAATAATAAATGAAGGAAAAGACACTTAATATTTTGTGTGCATTCCATTAGCATCAATGATGGCTTGCAATCTCCCTGGCATCGATTCCAATAATTTGGACGTTGTTTAAATCGGGATTGTAGCCCATTTCTCCACCAAAGCACGCTTCACATAATTTTTATTTAAAAATTTCATTTTCCTCACATTTTAATCCAGCAGATGCCATAAATTTTCAATTGGGTTGATGTCTGGCGTTTGTGGCGGAGTTTTCAGCATTCTACGGGCATTGTACAACACCCATTCCTTACGATTTCATAGCTGTATACTTAGGATCATTGTCCTACTGAAAGTAGTATGTCTCACATACGCCTAATTTTGATGCGCTGCAAGATAAAATATCGCGCTACACTTTAACGTAATCTACAGCTTTCATTATTCCATCGATGAAAGCCAAGTTTCCGACACCATTTGCTGTCATGCAGCCTCAAACCATCACAAGACCACCGCCGTGTTTCACTGTACTATGCACATGTTTCGCTTGCAGTTCAGTATTTGGCTTGAGCCACACAAATCTTTGTCTGACCGATCCAAAAAGATAAAATTTGCTTTCGTCAGAAAAAAATAAAATTATTCCAAAATTCTAAACGTGTATTTACGTATTCTTTCGCGAAAGTTAGTCTTTTTGCTATATTGGCCTCACTTATGAAAGATTTTTTCCTCGCTGTTCTGCTGCGAAGACCACCATTACCCAGTACGTTTCTTACAGTTTGGGCACAGACAATCTTACTTGAACTTGACGCGATATCATTTGCTAAGCTTTGAGCGCTTGTAAATGGTTTATTTTGTACCGATTTTAAAATTTGTCGCCTTACTCTCGTACTGAGCTTCTTCGGAAGAACGGACCTTGCCTTATTTTCAACACTAACCATTTCTTCTCGGTTTTTTATAATTTACTACACAGTCGAGTAATTTAACTTTAAATTTGACCCGATTTGGTGATAACTTCAACCTTCATTACGGAGTAAAATCATTTCTTCACGCGTCGATAACGACAGTTCAAATTCTTTCGGCATGTTGGCTTCAAGATTTTTTCTGAACACTAAACAAAGGTCTCGATATTAGGAAACGTTTCCCGATGTTCACATGTATACAAGCGATGTTCATATTTTACCTAAAGTGACAAAATGTCGCGGGAATAACATTGTATAAAGAGAACGGTTGGTGTGCAAATACTTATTTGACTTTAAGAAAAGGT
>JAEBDU010000024.1:453528-476342 GCA_016802625.1 Heliconius numata
GCCGATGGGCCTCAGATGCTTCCCAATTGTTCTTGGTGGTACAATTTTCTTATTAAACAAACTTAGACAAGGCAATTTAGGTTTGTTATTCTATTTAATTTTGATTAAATTCATCTTTATTCAAATTAAAAAGGAGCAGCAAGCAATCCTTGTTGATTTAATTAAACACGTTTCGCTTATATTGTATAAATTTGGGCTGGTTTTAGATTTAATATAGCAACATGTTTTGCAATTGTAATAAATAATATTGTAATATTCTGTATTGCTATAGAAGGAACGATGTGGGTGACTTGTCGGGTGACAGGAGGACCTCAGTTAATAAAATTTTGATGTGCTATGCTAATGAATTATTATGTTGAAACGTGATTGAAAATTATTATTTTATTGAAGCCAATATTTAACATACATATTTTATATTGTTATTCATATTTTTTTAGTTTCACGATGTATCTCGCAGGGTAGGCAGAAGGAACGTAGTGTTAAGACACTCCACGTTATATTTGCTGCTGAATACTGGAGGTATTCCGTATTGAACTTAACGCCGCGCCTTGCTTCGACACTAGATGAATGTATAAATATGCGTTGAGAGGATGGAATAATATATTTAATATTTTTCAGTATCTTATATTATTATAGCTTAAATTTGAACAATTTTTCGTAATTAGTATAGTTATTAAGTAGCTATGTGATGTTAAAAGCACTTAAAAAGCGTATCAATTAGAATAAGACAAGGTTGGATCACTAATTACATATAAGCTGGTAGACTACTAGAACTCAAACAAAAAAAACAAAACACTCCATTCTCTCTCTTTCTATCCAGCTCCATGACATAGCGTTTAAATATAAACACAACCAAAGTTGATACACAATCCGAGTCGAACCCACAACCGACGTTTTGACTTTAATTTGCTGTACCATTGAACCACTATACCATTATTATTAAGGAAATTGCATTACCAAACAAATATGCCACATGTCTAACGTTAATACGTTATTAGATGAATGGATCTGCTAAACGCTATAGACGTAGCTGCAGCGCGCCGTGCCTGGTGATACATTGATTAATATGCGATACAATATGTGGTTTTGTATTGAATTAAACTTATACTATTGTTACAATTTCATATATTAAATAAATCATTATAGTAAAATTTTTAAATTTATTACTAGGGGCTAAATCTAGAGTCGATATTTATTGTTAACAGTAAAAAAAAGATTTTAATATTATCTTTTTTTTTAAAACATTAATTACTATGAAGAGATTATTTAGGGATTTACTAATAGTAGATACACTAGAAATAATGCATAGGAAGTAAAATTTTTAGATCCTAACTGGTGTAACCTTTTAATATTAGTTTCTAGTCAGAATTGATAGGATCTTTCAATTACATAAAAAAAATTGTTAACTATTTATAGAAAAATCAAACTGCGTAATTAGCCACAACATAATATTATAATTGGTAAAACAAGTCATTATTACTAGCACTCAGTGCTTAATTATCACATAAACCATATATAGAGTAAATTAACATAAAACGAGAACACATGAATATTTAACTAAAAATAGAAAACATAACTGAAAGGTTTATTTTTAACTGCGATAAAACAGTTAGAGCTACCTGCAGTTAAAATTTTCACAATGGAATATCAATTTTGTACAAACATCGCCATTATTCTGTCTAGTTCATTATTATTCAAGCGTTAAATTAACGAACTTTGCAGCTCTCGCTTAAAAATGCTTGTTCGGCCCAATACGAATTTTATTGTACACCACGTGTAATTAAAATTTCTATGAATATTTAATGTGTAGCACTTTAAAAGTTTAATTTATAAAACATTTGTTTAAATTCAATCTAAAGTAGTAAAAAATTTTAAAAATATATGTACTATATGTAAATTCATAAAAAAACTATACGTATTATAAAACTAGCTAAAACAAAGGAGACAAATATAACAACGCAATTATAAATTTCTGTTTCTTGTAAGTATGAATACGATTTTAAAAATTTCATTTCCAGGTTCATGTCATCACATTTTCATTTACAATTCTCTAACATTACAACCATACATATGTTTCTATTCATTTCGATACTCACTCGTACTAGAATGCTTTACACCCGCAAAACGTCAGTCATTGAAGACGCGCCAGTGTATCTTGTACAAGTCATTCTGTATAACGTCAAGAGTCATAACGTCAGAAATTGTTGAATCGTCTACTTACAATTCTGTACTAGAGTGTAAGCTATTCGAATTATGAATCATCATATTTAGTATGTAAATGTCTTTAGTCTTATTTTACACAGCTTTTACCTGTGGCTTTGCTCTTGTTGTTAAATGGAAATATATAAACACTTCGTACTTCTACTTTTCTCACTAATTTAAATATAATACATCCTAAGATAAATAGATAAAATGTATGTATTGAATTTAGTCATTCATTTTAAAGTTGTATTTATTATATATATATTTATCATCTATCCAATATTTTCAAACAATTATATAAATATACCTAAATATTATTATAACAAACATACAAATATCTTTCATTCTTCTACCCACATTATCTGTGGGTACATACTTTCAATATAATACTTTAAATGCTCATTAAATCAAATATAAATATCTCGAACCGATCTCGCCTTGCGTTGTGAACTTGACGGTTACCATGGATACTGTAATTCTATCAATCGAATACCTCTTCGTATCGGTAATGAGACGCGCGTCTAGCGATGCCAGACGGTGAAAATCAAGATTTACCGTTGAAGGGTCTTACGCCTTTTATAGTATAAGAATTGAATCAGTGAATGCAATCAAATGAAGTGAATTGCGATTTATTTCTTCCCGTAAAATCATTATTTTGATATATTTATATGAATTTAAATGTATATAACATTCTTCTGTTACTGAGTGTTTTTAAAAGTCCTGGAAAAATTACATATAGGTATGCACGTGGGTAAGGGAGTGTAGGGGACCATTTAAGAAAGATTTCCCAAAATTGCTTGCCTTTTTATTACATTATTAAAATATGTTTAGTTTGGCAAGATTTATTCAGACCACACCCCTAAATGTCAATCTGATTATCAAAACTGAAGTAAATTTAAGCGAAGTATTAATAAACGAGTAAGACGCAAAAGGACGCTATTTGCGTACTTCCTTTGTCCTTGTTTGTCGAGTCCGCTTGCCCATGCAACTAACACATAAAACAAGGTTTTTGTTGCCTTTTCCACGCTTTCATACATATTTATTAGATTTCTTTATGGTAGTGCCTGTAGATGTCAACCTTTACTTTATGTTAAGGTTTTATTATTTTATAATTTTTAAATCTATATAGTATGTGAAGAGTGGTCGTGCTGATATGAATATAAAATGTATTGGTTGTGTATTCGATATCCATTCGAAGGAATGGATATCGAATTAAAAAAGAAAGAAAGGAAAAGTGACATACACGTTGCTATGGCAACGCGTATTACACGCGTCAACGGGTCCTCTAGTATAATATCTAGATACCTAACCAGCTATATACTATGGAAACCACAAATTATATGAAATTATTATGTAACATTAATTATAACGCATTTACACGTCTTCCGAATCGCAAGCACGTAAGTGGAGCACACAGCTGCTATTAAACAGGCTTAGCATGAAGCGTATATAGTACAATGAGATTAGAAGTGTTTAATTCATAATGAAACAGTGTAAGTATTCTTGAGATTAGAAATTGGATAACATGTGAACGCTGTACTGAATAAAGTAAATATATATTGTGTTATATAAATATACCCTATCTTCTTTTTTGGATGCATCTTCAACCCTGAAGATCGGTCACTAGCTTCTCAAATTCTACTTTGTCCAATATAAAATGGAATGGGTGTTCTACGGATTTGATATTCCCTGGTTCATTCCCTGATGTTGCTCAGCCGCGACTTCCTGTATACAAATATTATAAAGCTGAAGGCTGAGAAGGGACTTTCATAACATTAGAGTTCCAAGCTGAAAATCTTATGGAATTATGAGGATATTTCTTCAAAACATCTTTTTTTTTTCAATAAAAATATTTGCCATATATTATGGTTTCATATAGATTAGTCACTGATCCTATAGAGTGTCAACAGTAGATAGGCTATTGTTAATATTTTATGAATAACATCCGCTATATCAAAATCACAAACTAAACATAATTGATTAAATTGGTAAGCAGAGTGGATTAGTGGTGATTGGTTTGCACCTAATCTATGCGTCAATTACGAGCTCTGCAATTCCTAATATATTACGAATTCTATGCATTATTAAAGATGTTTTAATTATTTTCGAAGGTGATGTGAATTTCAATTGAATTATTTCCTTGCTTTTTTGTATTATGACAACTGTGCTGTCTATTTTTACCGACTTCGAAAAGAAAGAAGTTATGAGTTTAAATTTATGTGTTTGTTTTGTTATATATATGTAAATTAATGTGTTTGTTTTGTTATGTAATGTATGAGTTTAAATTTATGTTATGTATATAACCTACCATAGGTTATGTTTCAGTTGTTCACTTAGACATTTTCTATTTTTGACTTGATGGATTCTTTGGTCTTGATTTTCGGTGTACACCTTGCACTGTCCTCCAGCAGCAGAAAAAGCTGAGCACTTTATTATGACGAAGCTTGTAAATCTTAGAAAGATACTATGAGATAAAAAATGGTTAGGAATATCTAATAAGACTGCACTTCAATATACAAGCTATTTATTATTAATTAGTATAGTTTCGGACACTGTAACTACTAAACCAACTTCAATAACAGTTGAGTGTTTGCCTCGGACATTTGCATATTTGTCTAATATTGATTAAGACTAAACTGCCGCAACGGGCTTAATAAATAATCAATATTAAAATATTCTATTAATTCACAGTTTTCTTCTTCTTCGTGTCAATGCTTGGAGAAGAGAAGGAGTTTTGCCAGTATTTAGCAATTCTCAATAGCATAACTCTATTTTTATCTCAAAATTTATATTCATAAAAATATTGAATATCGCAGTATCCTCTAGGTTAATACTCTTCTCGTTTCTTTATTAGGATAAAAATAAATTGAATATTGGTGCACAAATAAAAAACTTTTAACTATGCTTTTTTTTTTTGCAAAAATATTACAAAGTGGGAACGGAGTGTCTTAACACTAAGCCCACAAGATTTAAAATATTATTTACGTATATACTGCATCATATTCCAAATAATTTTAAACCCTCACTTTTAAAAATGCGTAATCAAAGAAACATTTTATTATTCAAAAAATCTACTGGATAAAACATTCCATATAATGATAACTTAGAACATATTAAACTAGAAAATATTTCAAAAAGATTTTTCATCAAAATCAACATTGTTCACTTCACTTAATGTTAATACTGTATAAGATAGGGGGAGATACGTTTTATTACAAAACCATCGTCCAGTGTGATGCTGTGCGCTCGTCCCCGACGGCGTACTGGAATGATATCAACAATGCAACTATTTAGTGTTTATCAACTCAAAGATTCAAATTTTGTTTGAACAACAGACGTGACAAATTGTTTATGTTTGGTCAACTTGCTTTATCATTGCAGATTGTTGTATAAAAGACTAATATTAATGACAAGTTTTAGTTGTGGATTTTTGGTATTTTAACTAAATAAATTGTGTACTGCTTCTTTATGTTAAATGTAGTTCACGAAATTAATTATTTAAAAGTATGATATATCTATTAAAATGTTTAATATTAGTTAACAATAGTTGGTAGTAAATTTATATCAAAAGTGAAGAATGTTATTGTAATATTGAATAGAAAAAATTATATGCACCTAATTGTTTTTTATTATTATTATTTAAGGGTGCCATATGTGGCGTCTACATATAAATCAACATATAAAACTATGTCCATTCCATTAAGAAATAATTATAAATCTTAATATTTAATTGAATTCGAACAGTTAATTAATATTTTATCATATTTAATTGTTTTTTAGTATTTCATTGATTGCTTAATAGTTTGACATTGAACTTGACCGTTAATGATATCATCTTTCTATGATATCATAAGTTGTTTTTAACTATAAAAAGTTCTAATAAAAAACTTTACTAATCATTTACTCGTTTTAACTATTTTTGTTTTTTTTTTCATAAATTCTTAGACAGAATTAATACTAACCTATAATTATTAGTGCTCCTCAAATGTGTTTGCGTAACACAAAAAACGTAATCAAACTAAATTGGATATTCTTTAAATAGCACTTTGAACTTTATCATTCATAAATCACATGTGAGGATGTTTTGTAAAATAAATAATGATGTGATATTTCTAAAAATAAAGCTAAAATATTGATCTGACCAATACATGTCACAAAAATGGGAAACGGAGTACCTTAGCACTAGATTCCCTATGCCTACCCTGCTATACGCAGGATAAGTCAAAGTCAAAGTCAAAGTCAAAATATCTTTATTCCATAAAAATGCTTAACATTCACTTGGACATGTCATAAAAGATAAAAAAATGCAAAACAAAATAACCAAAAAAAATATGTGCAATTTTGACTTGAAAAAAGCCCGTTCAAATGGTTGAGCTCATGAGAAGATACAGGCAAAGAAACTCATGGCCACTCTTTTTAAATGCCAACATTTGTTATAAATTACAATTAACAATTTTAACT
Organism: Heliconius numata; assembly: GCA_016802625.1. Classification (NCBI taxonomy): domain Eukaryota; kingdom Metazoa; phylum Arthropoda; class Insecta; order Lepidoptera; family Nymphalidae; genus Heliconius; species Heliconius numata. Next base: position 460,192 of record JAEBDU010000024.1, read on the forward strand.
TAGAAATAGAGCAACTCATTTCCAAACATCTTTATCGCGAACATAATCTTTAACAGAGTAATAAGCTTTTTGGCAGAGCCTGTGCTTAACCACTTTTTTAAATTTGTTCAGTGATAAATTAACCACGTCGTTTGGAAGTTTGTTATAAAAGTGTATACTTTGACCTACGAATGAGTGAGACACTTTATGGAGCCTAGAGAAGGGCACAGCAAGCTTATTTTTATTTCTTAAATTATATTGATGGAGGTCACGGATACAGCATGAAAGTGAAAAAAAAATATGTAAAAAACTCCATTAAAAGTGACGAAATGAGAAACTACACACAGTGATTGAAATCCTCACATAAACCCAATAAATACATTAAAAATTGAAGTTGCTATTAATCTTTGAGTATGGAAATGGCCATCCACGATGCTGGCCTCTCCGGGGAGTCGTGAATACGGAATGCGGTAAAACGCTGCATAGTTAAAGGAAATTGGAATTGAACGTAACTGTCCAGCGATTAGATTCTATAGTTCTATTCCACAGCCCACCTGAATGGACACAATGTATCGGTTAAACCTGTGATTTTCCCCTGGGATTTTCTAAAGGCAAAATAGGTTTTTTGTGTGTGGAAAAGTCAGTTATTTCATTTGCATTTTGATTAGATTTTTCAATCTGTAAAATATAGTATACAGATATATTTTTATATTATAGTGTATCAGTATTTTTGTATTTTATTATTTGTAGTAATATATATTTCAATCTTAATTTACTATTTGCTCTACCTTAAGGTTACCTGACTTAGAGATTGCTAATAAGCATTTATATATTTTTATTGCATTTTCTTTGTCTTATCTTGTGTGTACTTAAATGTTTAAATAAAAAGTAAAAGTACTACACGAGTATACTATCGCCCGCAACCGAGAACAGAAAGATCCCATAGAAATTTCGAGACATGTCGAATTTCAACTTTCTTTGTTCAGTTGTTTTGTCTGTGCGTTGTTGTCAGTCACTTACTAATCCACTAAAACTTTATCTTTATATTGTAATTAATTCACATTTTGTACCAAAAGAAAACGCATGTTGTTTTTGAATGAGCATTTACAATTAAAAAAATAAATATGTCTAGTACACAATTAAAAAGAGAAAAATTGTATAATTTGGCACTAAATTATAAAACTATTATTAATATAATAATAATTTTAATAAACTATATAATTCGAGCAACCATTTACAAACAATATTGTATGACACATCAATATTACAATATATCTCTATTGAATAGAACAAATTATTAAACGCCTCTTAGATGGAGCAACAAAATGTTTAATACCACATTCATTTCAATATAAACTTCAATAATGCAAGTAATTTTCTTCATTTATATTGATTTTGAGAAGTGCATTAAGATTTCTATAGCAGTGTTCGTTGATTGATGACAGAACTTGGTTTCTAACAAACGTATATCACAAATACTGTTGAACGTGACTGGTTTCTTAACGGGGGGTCTCGGTAATTTAATTGCAACGAGCACACAGTGCTTCCTTTGCGCGCACATGTTACCTAATTATTTGTAAGTTGAAACAATTTTACGTTTATTATTATTATTATTATTTGTGTTTTCTTTCTCTGGATTTTTAATATTATTAATAATCAAAATAGGTTGCATTTGGTTGTGGCTTCGATCTCTTCTCTTCCATTTTTATTTTGATGGCCTTGCATTGAATTTCGCCAATTAATAATCAATGTAACGGTTATAGGCGTTTGGGAGTGTCTTAACATTGTGATCCCTCTTCCACCTTATTATATGAGGGTTACAATGTCGATATAATTATATTCTTATTTTTAAAATCACTGAAGAATAAAATGAGGGTAATTTTTTAGGCTTTCGCTCCCTTGAAATATATACCTATGTAAAATATGTGAACACAGTTTTCCCACATAATTCAAAAAACAATAAACGTCTTTTTGTTCTCTTTTCTTGAAAAAAAAGTTTTCATATCTTTGAATTTTAATATCCCAAATGGGTACATTTCAATAATATTTTTATTCATAATGACTCATATGTCATTTTAAAATATACTTACATATTTGTACAAACATTAAGCAAAAACAAAACATAATAGCAAATAACCAATAACTTACGGTCAATCTGGCTGTCATCTAAATGTCGTATCAAACAATCTACTGACATTAGTACTATGTATATACTATGTTTGTTGTAGAATCCGCATTGCTCCCTTATCTATATTCGAACATCGATCCATTGTTACGCTGATAAGGTATTTAACGTAAAAAACACTATCGTAGATCTACTCTTTATAAGTCGATCTCACGACCTACGTATGATATTTTAATTTGTTTACCCGTTCATTGGCGAACAAAAACTATGATTGACAACGTATATGTCCTTGTATCTCTATAGTAAGAAGTTAAAAGTATGGATAGTATTTTTGTTTTATATGAGATCCTGTAATTAAATGCCCATCGATTGGGCTGTTTTGGAATTAGATTTGTAGCCTACAATTTCATTGATGGACGATGAAATATTTGTTCGCCAATTCTCTTTTACTTGAAGAAGTCTCTTAGTATATCTCTTATTAGAAACATGGACTACGCCGTGCGTGCGACACTAATGTCGTGGTAAAAAATCAGGCATGGAAAATATTTTCATAATAAAAATAGGTATTCCAAATAGACGTTGATTTGAAAAGTACCCACTCTAATCTATCTCTAATAAGCGGTTTCTGTTAAACACAACTATTATGAAAGTTATATATAAAGTATATGCTATTTATTTAAGCTTATAAACATTCCAATTGTATACAAATATGTTTGTATATACATAAATAATTTATAGAGCTTTATACCTCTATTGTGTTACTAGTGCTTTCCCACACGTACAGCAAGCCACGATCTCGTTCAAGGTCCGCCTCTTAAGGCGTATCGATATTTACACAGCGACCATAAAATCGATCTTATCTAATTAATTGTACAAATAAATTTTATGTTATTCCGTTTTAGTACTATATATTTGTATCTTATAGTATGACATTTCATATTTGTACTATATAAATTAATTTTGTCTTGTTTATTGATATCTTACAATCATATTATAATTTACGATTCAAATATTGTTTTTATCAGCAAAAAGTCTTAATAGACAGACAAAGAATAGAAAATATTATAATATACAGTAGGTACTTACTTATTTTTAACCCCCAACTAAAAGGAGTGGGAGGAAGTGGGAGTTTGAGTGGTATAAATTAGACTTGTTTAAAGTCTACATATGTGTGAATCTAATTTAGGATTTGTCCTAAACAAGATATTTATTTTATGGACACTTCGGTAGGAGTGTAAAAAGTTTCACAGACTTTAATAAATATTATACAAAAAACGTTGCAGGATTAAAATACTGTACCTCTCTCTAGGGATTTTGAAATGCTCGGCTTTTTATTATACCGCTTTGAAAATTTTGCATGTATAATACTGACAGATTTTCATTTATCATATTAGAAATTGTAAAGATGGTTTTTTGAAAACAGTAGATATATTTTCCATTGTAATAGAAGAAAGTTGTATAAGCTGTCCTTCAATAGACCTTACTTTACCTACTGCAATTTTTTTAGCTTCACGGTATATCACGCGTGTAGCAAGTTAGACAGAGGGAACCGTTAACAGTTACCGGGTTAAGACACTGTTCTCCGCTTTCCGTTAAATACTCGAAAAAGAGCCGAGAAATTGCTAACTGCCAATCCATAAAATAAATCATAAGTAACATGGAACACTCGGTTCCTATTAAGACATTTCCGTTCCCCAGCTTCCGTCGATTTTTGGTGGTATTACAGTAATTATTACATATTAAAATCGCATATTACCTTTGATGATATCTGTATTCATTTATTGCATCAAATCCACGACCAAAATACCCTATGAGATCGTTTGCAGTGTTTTACTTATTATAATCTTGCCGTTACCCTTACTGTTACCCTTTTAATAAGAACAAGCACGGAGTTAAGTCCCGACACTTAATACATAATGTCTAAAAAGTTGGTCTTAACACTAGGTTCCCCCTGCCTACCTGCACATAAAGTATCTATTATTATAGAAAATGCCAATATATTTTTATAAATATACATACCGGTACATGTTTCAGTGCTTTCCATTAGTATCCGAAATACATCAAACCAACGAAGCAGGAAATGATGAATTAATTGCACTGACAGCTGGTTGGCGTTACGTTATGTCCCATTTGGCCGCCTACATTAGCAATCCTATGTCGGTATCGGCGTTTAGATAATTATAATGAATTTTAGTTATCTAATACTTATTGTTTTATAAAAATAATATGTTAATTTAAAAAAAACTTTTAAAGTGTTTATTTGATACATTAAGGTGGATTGTGCATATGCTGTCATCAGAACTGAAATCGTTATTCAAATTTCAATTTAGTCGGATTCTTTATTAGAAAAGTCAAATTGAGCTTACAAGCTTCGCACATAGCTTTTCTAGACAGAGAACCTAGTGTTAAGACACTCCGTTACCCATTTTCCGACGAATTCTAGATCCACGCTTTGCCTCGAAACCAGAGCATAGAATTGAAAATATTAAGTATTTTTATTTCCTCGAGTGGGAACCGAACGCGTGACCTATTGTACAGTAACACGCGTGTGCCCCTGCCCCAGGTCTGGCCTCTTTTAAAAGATAATTACTGTATAATTTTTCTCTACATTAAATAATGATGTCACGCAATTCGGTTATTAACAATATAAGCTCGTAATTAAAGCAAACACGCTTAATTAACAAGCACGTATTTTAAATACATCCACAACTCATTACGTCATTTCATTATTTAAACCATAAATTCGCACATTAAAGTGTAAATAAAGAAATAATTATATTACGTCGGCGAAAGTCATTTTTACGTTTTTAGGTTCTACCACGAAAGATAAAAACGGAAATATTGAGTAGGTTCATAGAAAACACTATTATAACCTTATATTTGTTTGTAATTTCTTAGAAAATAAGTGCATGTGCACTCAGTTTATAAGACAATGCACTCGCTCTGCATTGCAACCGCAAACTTAAGTTTGGAAGCTTTTATAAATTGTAGTTCCGTATAATGTTAAAATTGTTGAAAAAAAATTGTTATCCTTATTTTTAAGTATATTAAAAGTATATTTTTGAAATATTATGTATTAACGATAATGATTTGGCTGGATATTTTGATACTGTAGATATCAAAGTTCTATATTTGCAAAACTCTATTTTGGGCGCTATATTATTTTTAATCCATAAACAAACTAATCTACTAACTTTTCATTAGTTACTTATCTTGCATCTCTCATCTCACAATAAAAGATAACAATGCAAATAAAAAAAAACATAACAAAATGCATACCATTAAATAACGCAACAATCTCGCTCGAACGAAGATTGAATTTGACCAATAAAAAGGTATTTGCTGGCATGCAGCGTGCATAGCGGAGTGCGGTGAACTATCCACTGATACAGAATAAATATCTTTAGCTCGGCGCAGAGACGTTGACTGAATTGAAATCAGGGTATAAACAAGTCTTGCAAGTCTACTATTTCTTTGTTGAATTGTTTTGCTTGGGTTGTAAAAAACAATCTCTTCTCTAGTATGCAAAATAACAGAGAATTCTTCTTATATTGTATTTGTATACGCTTATATTTTTTGTAAGATATAGTTTAATCCTCAGAATCGAACTTAGGACCTGTCGTGTTTAGAATCAAATACTTGTGCCTGTGCGCCACGAGTGGCCTCTTAATAACGAGATTCTAGTTAAATCTAAGATTAATAAATTAAAGGTTTCTGCTATTAATACGTATTGAAATATTATAAAACATTTATTATCGTATTCTGAAATAACATATTTCAGAATCCCATATAAAAAGGCTTAATTTGTCATCTCCGATAGCCGAACAATTTAAATTCCGGACGTTTCCTATTTGGATAAGAGCCGGTTCAATTTAAGAGTTCCCATATAAACTCAAAATGTGTTAGGTGGAATCACTTCTGAATATAAGGATGCATATGGAATGCAAATCGTCTTTTATTGGCAACCACATATTTTTAGTCACAATTCAAATTTAAAGTGGACGATGGAAAATAATACATGCATATAATATGCATTGGATGTTATTTTAATTTAAAATCTAGTTATACTACGTACGATGTAGATCAAATATAAATAAAATATGATTAAATTGATTTTGAACGAACTTTCGCTGCGTTATGTCAAACATCTCCCGCCTGATTTGTGTTAAGACACTCTGTTCTCCATTTTCCATCGAATTTTCGAGGCATTATGTGTCGAGAGGCAGACCTCAATTTTGCGCTTTTGCCTTGGTATCAGGGCGAAGAAATAAAAACATTAACAAATAACAATCCATTCCTTTGAGAGGAAATCAAACCCCATAACCGTCGTTAGAGTTCCACGCTTACGTCTCTACATTTAATATAGATCAAAGTAGCAAACAACTACTATTATAATACAACAATGACAAATCTCCCTTCCAAACATAATTTCGAATGTTTCAAATCGTATTAAGCAGATACTCAGAAAACTAGCAAAGTTAGTTGTTTGCAGAGTGATTTAATAATAAAATTTCTACGTAGAAGAGAGTAGCTGGTTATAACCACATTACTCTCCGCCATAACTCTATTGTTGTCGCCATGACTGATACGTGCATTGGATTCAAGTAAAATTCAGTTATTTAGTGCTCGGCCAATTTCATAATACCGGCGCTGCTCTGGAGAAAATTAAGGGCCTTTTGTGAGAATTACTAACTCAGTTATACTCGTATATAGACGTTTTGAATGTGTAATACCGTAATACGATTACTGCGTGGGTGGTTTTGGTAGTTCGTGACTCTTAAATATGAGGCCTGTGATATTTTGAGGGTAATTAACATTTTGGGCTTAAATATTTAAATTTAAACTACATTATTTAAATTATATATTAAATAATTAAATTTAATATATATATAAATTATGAAGTGTTGTTAATTTTTGTCAATTATGATCGACATTTAATTTGGTTTTATTTAAATTTTTAACGATATTCTTATGAACTATGGAATAACTTTTTCATTAATAATTTTGTATTTAAGAATCAATAGATTCGACACGCGACGGTTGTGGGTTCGATTCCTACTCGAAGGAATGAAATATTTATTTAATATTTTCATTTTTGCGCTACAAGGCGCGCCGTGGAGCCGTCACTCACCACGCAATGCCTGAATTCAGCGGAATGTCGGGAAAGGAAGTCTCCACGTGGGAACGGAATCGTTAAAATACTAAATTAAAACATAAATTTATAATAATTTTATGTGCATATACTGATTGATATATTGTGATAAGTGGCACTAGTGATAGTTACAGATGTTCTCCTCTCCTATTGACTCCATTACTTTTAAGAAAATAATTATAATAATAAATTATGTAAACCTAAAAAAATACTTTCGAAAGAATAAAAGCCTTCGAAAGAATAAAAGCCAAAACTGCATTTTTTTTCTGTCTATATTACAAACCGCTACTGTTACAATTGTTAACATAGTAGCCATCATTAAAAACTTTGTCACTGCGATGCTACTATAGCGTTTGAACCAATAGGTGCTTGTTGAAAACTTATACAACTCACACCTTAGCACGAAATATACTGAAATGATGCGTCTGGAGTCTGGACCAATACTAGTTAAGTTATCTTACTTGCTTCTACTATAATGTTGATGATCGTATTTTATTTTAATAAATATGTAGTATTATAATATTTGGTTTAATTACTTAGGAACGCGAGCGCACTACTAAAAGTAGTGTTTATGTAACTTCACAACCTCCTTTATTTTACAATAAAAATTATTTAAGTTGTTTGGAAGACTAGCTCGCACATACCAGTAAGACACACAGGCAAAAATTCCTAAATATTTTTTTGTGGTTCAGTATCATGGAAATATATTAAACTATATAATTATGTTCTTAATAAGATTGAGTTATTTTAACATCACCGACAAACACTTTCATTTTATTTATATGTATAAATAAAATATTTTCACTTAAGGTACTATTACTATTATTGATGTCTATGGCTAATAATGAAATATATAAAAATAATTTTATCTGTATTCTTTGACAATTTCTGCCAATTGTATCGTTCACAAAAAATGTAGCTGTCACTTGACATAAAAAATTCTAGTGTCATGAAAAATAAAATAATTTAACCAAAATGCTAGTGTACAAGGAGCCCGAGGAAAGGTGTATACACAAGATCGTTGGCTATGGATTGATAATGTTTTTATTATTATATATTATAAAGCTTATTAGATATCTAGGAAAACGTGACGTTTCAGAAAACCACAGATGTGGCCGAAAATCACGTGCTAATATCAATCCTCGTGGAAGGACTGGGAAAAGATCCAAAAGTCGTCACAGGAGCCGGCGACGTCATAAAACAATGTCTGCTGAAGGTCCAACACAGAAGTACTGGTCCTGCTCTTGCTCTATTCACGACCAACAATAAATATTCTGGCAAATAAATTTCCTCGAAGCCACTCAATCGAAAACTTTATAAAGAAATAACCTAATTAAAATATTGAAGTTAAAGTATTGTTATGTCAGTGTAAACTTTAGCGTAAGCAATTAAAAGTTTTTCCGAAGAAATTTCGAGTTTACAAATTATGGGATGCCTGAAAAATGACGAGTCAGTGTTAAAAGATAGTCCCCTTTTGATAAGTATTTTTAAAGAGTACCTGATCTTGCGAAAATCTTTTTCGTTTAAAATTTTCAATGCTTAAACTTTTCACAAAACAGTTGAATCATCTCTTACTATTATAAAGTTTAAAGTTTAGTATATTAACTTATAAAATTTATCCTTTGAAGTTTTATTCGTAGTTTGACATAAATGACTTTATAGATAGCTGGTGAGGTACACTCAGATAAAATAGTTCTATTTTATTTATATAGAAAGGTTATCCTCGACTTAAAATGAAAACTATTAAAATGATAATATACGTATCTATGTTATATACTTTCACGTTATAGGCTTGTATATATTTTACTGATAATATGCTTTTTTTTAGCTTCACGCTGTATCCCGCAAAGTACAGGCAAAGGGAACCTGGGAACCTATTCATAAGACACTACGTTTCCATTAAGACATTTCCGTTCCCCGCTTTTCGCCGTGTGCCCCAACGCCACAACTGGCCTGAGTACTGTCTATTTATAATAATTGCTTATATATAATAACAGACAGTAAAATATAAAATATTACATATATTTTATATATATTATACGAGCCACAAACTACATGAGTAGAGCTTAACAAAGTTAACTTAAGCGAATGAATAATTTGTGAATAATTCAGACGAAGAAAACTGGGTACGTAATTACTGCATAGCGTTTTGTGGTATGTTAGTTAGAATAATTAGAGGCGAAAATAAGATCATAAAATACTACCAGTCTAACTGTGTACTTACTTTCGTGAAAATTTTATTACATTTTCACACTTCAGCTTATTAAGTTTGCTGGTGAGTTAAATGAATAAGAATTATTATGTCTACTGGCCGTTTGAATTATGAATGTGCGGACTAACGTTTTGGAACGTTTTTATGCTACTAAATATTCCCATGTAATTAGTTAACATTGTGAAATGTGATATTTTACACTCTGAATTTCTTTATTGATAGAAATTAATTTTTAAAAGAAATTAAAGTTATTTTTTTTGTGGCCTTAACTAAGTATGATTTTTTTTGGGAAGATATGTCTATAAATTTACAAATTGGCTAAAATTTACCAGGAACCAGGTTCTCAAATGCTTGAATATAAAATAAAATGTTAGCAAAATAATAATACAAAAACACCTATATAACAAATACCCTGACTAAGTTCTACCTTAGTAAAACATAAGCCAAAGGCAAAACTTCTTAATACTTTTCCTTATTATTTTCTTTAAAAATTTAAGCTGATACAACATTTTGATGTTTAAATTAGTTAACAATATCGATGGAGTAATATCTTGTAGAGAGTTCACGTCAGGCGCAAGAAATTGTGGTCTTCTGATAACAACCGCAGTGCGCTTGACGTGCTGCCGGTTCCGATACAGTAGACGGGAACTGCTGTTTAGCTTAGTAGTATTATTTTCAGGGTATATCTGAAATAATCGCTAATGCGATCGGTTTTTCAAATATTTCTGGAAAATTGGTACAAAATGTATGAAGATGAAGAGAAAGAAGATGAAGAGAATTTTATTCGATGGTTTCACTACTATACGCAGTATTATTGGCTACAGTTTTTCCCTTGTGATATAATATGGTTGTATAGAACATCACCTCTGGTAAATTACACATTTGGCCTTGAATTTTTTTGGTCATCAATAATGTCTCCAATATCTAGAATAGTTACCATTCAAATAAGTCAAGCACAGCTTACATGTTCGTCGCTCTTTGCAAATATATCAGTTATTTTATGACTATACTGTAGGTAAAAGGGAAGGGAAGAAAAGCTCATATTAAGTTCTTGTCATTTTAATTCTGTTTAGCTTTTTCAACAAGTACAGTATAAATTAGAAATACATATTTCTTCTTCTCAAATCGATCTTGAGATGTCGTTGTCATTCATCGATAGTTTCAACATATGAATGAAAATGGCATCTCAATATTGATCTCAAACTTGAGAGCAGTTTATAAGTACAGGCCTTAGAGTATAGTATTTGTTTCCAATTATTTCTTATTAAATTTATTATATACATGTCTCAAGTATGTGTACTTATCAAAGACGCTTCGTGAATGACTATAATGCGGATAATTGCGTTTCTTGATCCACTCCAATGAGTTTCACGGCTTATTTCACCTAAACATCTAAGACATGAAGGTATTTAAGATAACATTGTAAGTCTTCCAGGCAATATAATATTATATATTATTTAATAGGTTTTTAATAAAAGTTTTTATGTTTATCTAGAAATATGAATTAATGAACCATATTTGGGAAAAATATATATATTACATTGGTACCGGCCTGTCTAATTTTAGCCAATGTCATGTAGAATTTTACACATGGGGTGTCCTTCGAATTAAGCTGAACGTAACATATTAGCTGGATTTAGAACAATCCCTTTCGAGACTTTTTTGTAATTAATGCTATATATTATAATTTTTATACAGTAAAAATCTAATGAAGAAATGTCAATTAAAATTGATACTTATTTTTTTTGTAGATTTTAAAAGGAAACTTGCACCGTTGAGTTCCGCCACTCCACAAGCAATGCAATTTCCAGTTTCCGTGCTCTTTGCGGGATGCTATGTGAAGTAAAAAAATATATACTTTCTAAGTATAAATACAACAACAAACACAACAAAAGCTAGCTTAACTGGAATATTAAGTTCCACCACCAATCTAACCATTAATGAGGCTTAACATCGATTCCTTACCACACAAAGAGAAAATACAAAACTTCAACGTAATCTCATCTGCCAGATACTTGGCTTACCTTTGTTTCAAAGCGATAGTTACAAGATACTGGACTATCTAACACGGGTAAGTTTAATTCGATTTTAGATATCGAGATTCGTGGTTAACGTTTAATCCTGGGTGAAATGTTTGTTTGTACATATATACAATATAAAAACAAAAAAGAACAACTATTGTTTTTATAATTCTAAGTTATAACATTTGGGTGGGAGCCTAATTCTTAATTTCATAGTATTTTACATAATATTAACATATATGAGATCGTGGCGCTAAATAGCGTCTAACTGTAAAAGCAAAGATTGTGGTAGGTGTTTTATTTTCACTCAATGGAACTAATTGTTTTAATTTTCTCTTGTAACCAGACAAAACCCGGTGTTGAGTTTTTTTCACTCAACATGCAAGGTCTTAGTAATATGGAGATGCGTGGGTAATGTCCTAACACTACGTTCCCACTGCCAATCTGCCCTATGCGGGCAGAGGAGACCTAATATTTTTTTTGGCCTCTATAAGTAATAAATTGCACCCCCTTGGGATTTGAATTGGCACCCGTCGCGTTACAGTCACACGCTTGCGCCCCTCCCTTCCAACAAATAGGTATCCCTCCGTTCTAATTTGGATCAACTGGAAAGTCCGCGATTAAATGAGACTTAAGCCGCGATCAATGACAGAAACTATAATTGTTCTGAACTAAAACATGCAAATAATCTAAATTCACAGTGAAAAACGCTTTAAGCATTATTATTAGATTCTAAAGCTTATTTTTGTATTAGGCCAGGTGTTTGAAGCCGTTGCCGTCGTTGCGCAGAGATACTAATGTGTGACTGTACACGCGCCAGGTTGTGGGTTCGATTGGCACTCCAGGAAATTAAATATTAAATACTTCCATTTCTTCGCTCTGAAGTGGATAGCAAAGCCTCCAGAATGCCTCCAAAATTCGGCGAAAAACAGGGATCAGAGTGTCATATCACTAATCTCCCTCTCTCTACCCTGTTAAATACGGGATACAGCGTGAAGCTGAAATAAAAAATATAAATACTTTTTAGCTCTTGGCGATAGTTTCTTTGTCGATTCATAGTTATGAATGTATTATGCTGTATTTTATAGTAACATAAAAAATATTTAGTATAGTTGATTTAAGTACAAAATAAATTCTAGAGAGAGAGCCTTGGTTGCTTACAGGTACTCGTAAGTGCTCTCTAGTTAAATTATTCGAAACCGAAGACAGAAGAACTCGAGCTTAGCCCAAAGAAATCACATCATCAGGTACTTTTATAGCTATGAAGAATTAACTTACAAATAATTTTAAAACTTAAATTGCTTTTCACTGATTATTATCATTGTATTTTAATAGCTTTGCTGTAGACGTTTTTTACATAAATGCTATATTTACATAATTTAAAAACTACCGCCATTTAAAAATTATGCATACAAGGTTTTAAGCTTGTGCTAAAAATTTACTGCAGTGCTAACTATTCATAGCGATTTTAAGCTGCACCCATTAATTGTGTTGATAAATTGTTTGGATTATACAAGCTGGAGGGTGTACCTAGCTATGTAGAATTTTAATGAAATTTTAAAATAAAGTAGCTTAAAAGATGTTCCTTGTTGAGCCTTGTGTAATCTTGCTTAATTGGAAAAAAAAAGTATTCAGTACATGCACTCGCTCTGGTATTCCATTCTGAAGTTTTTCATAAATTGATTTTCAATATTTATCATTAAAACTTTATTTATTTTCATTTTTATGTGTCTCTATCATTGTACAGGCATGGCTAAAACAGTTTATTTTAAATTCTTTATTTTTCAAAATCGTGTGTTGATCTTTTCTCGAAAAAATTCTTTATTTTATTAGCTTCACGCTGTTTCCCGCACGTAGTAGGGTAGGCAAAGGGAACCTAATATAACACTCCATTTCCCATACTTAAACTGGGTATTCGGGTAAAACTGAGCCATTTTCACGCGGATTTGATGGCTTCTGTAGCCTTCTACTATTAACGTATCAACAATCAATTTGAATTGTAAAATAAAAAAGTATTTATTTTATTGTAGTTTTATACCTACTATTTTCCGTATTTTTAACTGTTATTAGCATAATTTATTATCAAAACTGTAACATTAAAGTATACAATATACCTACTTATTTTAAAATAGTATACATTTTCATATAAAATTAAAAACAATAACATTATAATATTCACTAGGCACAGAGCCAACTGAATGTATTATCTTAATTTCATTATTAAATTTATCGGATGTCGAATAAAATTGATGTAAATTTTCGTAATTTCTTTCGTAACGTTATTTTATTTGTCGATTTAATGAAATATTATTAAAAGTAAAATAAAGACATAAAGACAGATCAAAATGTCAGCATTTAAAAATATTTATATTAAATAATTAATTTAATTGTCTTTATTTTTTTTAAAAAAAAAAGATAACAAGTTACCTCCCAGTGACCTGATAACACATTCTTAGATGCCTGAACCTTGCCTTATTAGTTACAACAATCTTTCGTCCATCGTTGCGGAAACCGGCCATGTTTTTCGAGGCCTGGATTCGCAAGTCTGTTCAATTATTCCAACACAATAGCTTAATCAACTCCCGCAAGTTTACTCTCGCTTAATAATAAAGACATTGCTCGCTCGAGTTAATTCTGTCGTGGAAACTGTCGTAGGCTGAATGTGTCAATTTAAAATTGAGGAGGAAGAAGCCCTTTTATATACTTACCAGTGCTATATAAGATCCCGTAGGTAAATCTCAGGTCTCCTGAAAGTAAGTCTAAGGTATTATGGGTTTGCCAGTATGATAAAACGTCTAATATACTTAATAAATATTTGTATTGATCCGTATTATGTTACTATGGAAATATTTTAAGAATTTCTTAGTTGTATAAGATACTTTCTATAAAAATAGAATAAATCTTTTATTATTTTCTATAGAAAAGTAAGAAAATATTCCTTATTAAGTTAACACATTACCTCAGCATAGAATCTAACATATTCAACTGAACATTGTTATTACAAATATCTTAGTGGAGATAAGAAAAAGAAAATATAAGAAAACTGTTGTTTTGACGTCAGAGAAAAGCATCTCTATTTCGCGACGCAGCTGTCTCCAAATATTAAAATATATGCTAACTCGCCCCTCTAATGACCGTAAGATTTAAATCTGAAGAAATGTTTTTGTTTCGAGTTTAAACAAGAAAAGTTTCTTTTGTATTTCTTATAACCTTTTTGTATTGTATTGTCTCACAAAAGCTGTCACTAGAAAGAAATTACTTATCGAAATTTATTCTAAAAGTTCTGTATTTGTAAATCTCTTTCAAGATATATTTTAATTTATCATTTTTTTTTCACTTATCTATCTTTTTTTTTTGTTAAAATGTTTATACTATTACTTAATATTATTATTTTATTTATGCATAATTATTATTAACAATTATTTTATGTTTCCATTTAAATAAATGCAAAAAATACAAAGAAAATTCTGAATATAGAAAAAGAATAATATCGATTCTTTAACAAAAGTGCACTTTATTTTCGTCAAGACTTTTATAGGACATAAAATTTTCCAATTGAACAGTTGGCAGTCCTCACTAGGTTTACATCGTGAAATCACAAATCAACTTCGCAAAACTTATTTCCAACGATCTTTTTGGTTTTTCGTAATTTATTAACCAGATAAAAGTATTTATGTTGTAAATATTGTAAATATTCGTATGTTATACCTACGTATTTGTAATATAAGCGTAGTTATGGGAAATTTGATGGTTATGGATTATCAAAAGTAATTATAAAATTATTTTTGGTTTCCCAATCTGGTTTTAAAAAGCGCAGCATTGAATTCCGCCATCTAACACTCTAAAGTAAATGATTATACTATTCTTATAATACAATAAGTAAATTATACTTTTTTTAGCTTCACCGGTATCCCTCATATAGCAGGTTAGACAGACTATTAGTATTAAGACATTTTATGCCCCACACACCCTATTTTCGACACATTGTGAGTTAAATGGCGGCACTCAACGCTGCGCTTTATTTTGTTACCTGATCAACAAAATTGAAAAAAAATCATTACCCCAACTGGGAATCGAATTCACAGACCTCGCACTTACAGACAGATAGTGCCGGTGCTCCTCTACTACACTATACTAGTCTATTCAACGATTACATTATATAAAATCATAGTTCCACATGAAAACTACAAAATAAGAGCTATAAATTTCTCACATTCTTGCAACATTTCAGCTCGTTGCGAGGGTGTCGCATGTCGTGAGTTTTTCCTGTGGGGCCCAACTCGCCGCCCGACCCGGAACTGCGACTTCATTCGATAACAAACTGATTTGTGCTGTACTTGCTACTTGCCACTTGCCACTTGCTATACCGAAATGTAATTTATTATGTTTTGATCGTATAATCACGCGATGGACGTGCTTGTTTTTGCGTTGAATTAAAGCGGTACTATATTTTTTTTTTAGATAATAATTCGATAATATTGAGATATTATTTCGATTCCCGCTCCGGGAATGGCATATTTTCACATTCTTGCTCTGGTGGTTTAAACTCTACCACTTAACACTTATTGCCTCAAAAAATCGGCGTACGGAAATGTTTAAAGGGAGAACAGAGTGTGTTAACACTAGATTCCCAAGAACTCTCTGCCTACCCTGCTATGTGCT
>JAEBDU010000024.1:499358-533677 GCA_016802625.1 Heliconius numata
CCCAACATAAACTGGTAAACGATCTGTATCGGGATAAAAGGAATCGCTTAGCACGTTCCCTTTCAATATTTCCCAATTTGATTTGGTATACGCTTCTCCGAGACAATTGAAAGTAATCGACGGTGACAGTGGAGTGGTGGGGGGGGGGGGGGCAAATTTCGTTAAAATAAAAGCGCACAGAGAACGAAAGATATAGCGCCTACGTGGTCGCCGTGAGACCCCGGCAGCTCCTACGATAGAGAATTGGAAAAAGCTTTTATAATCCGGCACGTGACATGTATGCTCAAACAGCACCGTACTTTCTGCATTGAGACTTCGGACTATCGTAATTCTTCCAAATATATTGAATTATGATGGTCCATACCTACGGAGTGTTTGTTACTTCTATTTGCTGCTTTAAGTGTTTATTTTCACTTCCTATTTCCATAACCTCATTTCATTATTCAGTTCGATCAAATGTAGCAACGTCCAAATATAACTGTTTATCAATGCATGGAGCTGGCAAAATTATACTCAAGTGATCGAAATACTGTATTACCTATACGAATAATCTACGTATAAAAAGAGAGCTATTCGCCGGTACAAATAAAAGAATTTTAATATATGAATCTACTTTCCTCTGGCTTTGTTGTCCCGAAACATTTACGACATTATTACGGCGGCGCGTGCCCTTATATTATAAACAAACGCAAACAATTTGCCGTGTTTTACATAATCTTTCCAAATTGGATATGAATAAGCGACGTCAGGTGCGCTCGTTCACTTGCGTTTCTACGGTGGCATTGCCCGTGTATCTAATATATTCTGCTAAAATTCAAATGTCGACATTTTGGAGGCTCATTTGGGCTTATTGGAAATATGCTTTTAATTACATTATTTTGCTACTGTAAGTGTTGAAATATAACTTTTGCTTACTTTTTTCTTTCATTTTAAGATATTTTTAAATTACGAATAGCTAATAAAATTATAAGAGGTTTAAAATCCTGAAACTATTTTAAAGACTAATGAGGAATCGCAATGAAGTCCTTGTACTTTTACTTAATGAATTCTATCCATAATACAAAACATATTATATTCGTCTTCAAAGTCATTTACTATATGCAGCATATAGTCTGAACGTCCCTAAATGTGCCTATAACCATAATACTCATAAATATTTTGAATCACTTAAGGATGCTCCTTAATAAGGTATTTTAGAAGATCAAAAAATATTTCATCTAAAAATGAATATGAACACCATACTGCTATATAAGTCGTTAATATTTAGCCTCTATCTATGTATATACATCGATGTCCATATTCATAATTTCACTTCCTGTATTAAAAAGGTAATCTCTAGACATATGGTATAAATATTGCCTTTTATGGACCAGCACTTGCTCGACGTAAACTGACGGCCGCGGGAACCCTGACATAGTTTTCGAAGAAATGTATAACATTAATCATTTATATGCAATTAATTTCTACACATAAGGAAGGAAGCTGTCTATATATTGTAAAATATTTGTTATAATAACAATAACGGTAGTAGGTGCGGTTTTGTAATATATTTTTAGTATTTGTACTTATAACCAGTACTAAGTAATCTCTGCTCGTTTTTACGAAGATACTAAGCTCCACTTTAGAACCAATTAGATATATTATGTCAATATTAAGTGAAACTTTTATTACTTAGTTTATAATCTCAATAAATATTTTCAAAACATTTTATAATAAATAAACCATATATAAGATTCAGAGTCAGACAGTAAAGATTTCTTGAAGTCTTGTCTGTCTGCTGTCTGTTTGTTACTGAAAAGAATTTTTGGACGGATTTCGTTGGAAGTAAATTCAACTTTATTGTATTAAATGGTTTTAGAATTTAGAAAACACTTTGCTTCAAATAGAAAAATGCTTGAATATTTAAAACATAAATGATTTTCATGTTAAGCTAAAAATGTAAAGAGAGTCGTTGTACCTACCTACGCGTTGTTTTTATTTTAAAAAGGGTTATTGTTTTTCCTACTATCTTTTTTCAAGTTTTCAAATATTCATGAGTCATTACGACTCTAATAGTGGCAGAAAATTAGTTTTTCTAAGACCGATAAAATGCAAAACTTATACAATCCCAGTGGGAATTGAATTATTTAGCTGTAGTGAAAGTACTTTACAATTGAAAACACGATGATATGTTTTAGAACATACAATGTATATTTTCTATTGTACAAATTATTCTTCCTTAGATTATCTTGAAGTTCCTTGTACAGTAAAATTCTTATCCCGTAGTGAACTTTCACGTTATTACTGTGCTCGTTCCATATCATATAATAATATTTTTGTAGTTTGTCCAAAATCATTTGTAATTTTGCTAAAATTTAGTGTGAAATATCAAAATCTTTGATTTGAAAAATATATTTACGCTATAAAAGCTAATACTTTTTCCATTAAAACAAGCAATCAACTTAAACACCAGCGTGTTAAATATGCGCGTTGTTTTCAGATAGGTGTGAAAAATTTGCATACTGGAAAAGTTGCACTTACAGCAAAATTAATTTCTCAACAATTTTAAATATTCGACTTAAATTATGTAATTAAATGAATATTCACAAAAATATGGTTCAATTTTTTTTTTGTAGTCAGTAAAATCTCTAAAACAAGTTAATTGAAAATAACAATGAAATACAGTCTACATGATCGCGTTTACACTGTCGCATTGAGTCACTATGACCTTAAATAATGAGTAAAAAATATATAAAAAATACTAGTGGACCCGAACGCGGCTACGCCCGCTTGAACTATACGAATATTTATTAAATATTTTTATGAAATTATTTTCAGTTTTCAATAGAAAGATGCGTTAAGCAAGCTCATTTTGGGTGACGTTTTCTAACAACAAACTTTGCAAATCGTTGCTTAGCAACGGTCCCATAGCGACGGCTGTTATTAATATGGCGGAATAAATTGCTTGTCAAATTAATAAATATTTTAATATATTGGTATATATCGAAAATATTACAAATATGAGAAAAAAGTATCCTATGTTAATCCTGAGACCCTGAAGTATCTCTATATGAGTATTTTATCACAATTAAATTAGCGGTTTGGCCCTGCTTGCGTAAAAGACAGACAGACAGACAGAGTTACTTTCGAATTTATAATATAGGTATGGATAGAAAAATAAACAATATGAGAAAAAAATCTTGCATCAACAGAAATAAAACATAAAACATTTATATATAACATTGCCTAGTAAAAAGCTTAAATCAATAAACTGTGCTATCACGTACGTTTGGAACATAAAGTTTGTATTACCAGACCTTTTTAGGACATCATCCTATATACTATATACAGTGTGTAATGGATTTGCCAATTTTTATACTATGTTTTAGTAACACTCCTTGTAAGTACATATTTTCGTGATTGTCGTTGAAGTAACTGTAGGTGGATGCTAAAAATATATTGTTACATTTTGATTATTTTTTTCTTGTGATTATATTCTTTTATATGACAAGCTCAAAGTCAACTTTAGCTGACTGTTCTAATAGAAATAACTAAAAAAATAATATGATTTAATATAGTAAAGCCTTCTTCGATAAATGGACTATCCAATACATAGATTTTTCAAATCGATAGTGGTTTCTGAGATTAGTATGTTCAACCGTCACTTCCTATAGTGAAAACTAAAAATACCTGAAAATCCTCTTTCGTTATATTTAAAAAGAAAAATAATATAGAGACATTTTCTGAGTAAAATCGAACATATAAGCACGTTTATAGTTCACCTATTTTTATATAATCCATAAATACTCCACACAAACGTTAGTACGTAAAAGGCATTTTATTAAAAACGACGTAAATACGTCACAAACGTCACAGTCTGTGATCGCCGTAACTACTAACTATATTGTGCACGAAACCATGAATTTCTACTAATTCGACAGAAAAAATTTTTACACGAAATTGTCAAACGCCGTAATAGCTAAAATAGCCATATTTGGCGAAGCGTGGGTTGTCCGCGTGACATGAAAATAAAATTGTATTTTTTACTGTCACGCTTTTGAGTTTGCTGAGTGCGTCAAACGTACCTATTGTGACATTTACATTAGTTATTAAGAGGTGAAATTAAAGAAGAATTTAATATTGAACCTGTTACCTGTAATTATCACCAAGAGCAGGAGGAGCATATATGGAATCCAGAATTGATAAAATCATCTCAATTTTCATCAAAACGTACGGCAAGCTCCATATCGAAAAAAAACAGGTTTTCAATTACATTAGGTATACCCACAACAAAATTAACATAAACCTCTAGACCAACACATACCAATAAGCAAAATATTCACTCACAACCTTATTATATCACATCCCGAATTCGCTAGATAAATTCGATATCCGCAAACTTCCCCCAATAGTCAATAACACACGATTAGAGAAACAGAGAGAGAGAGCCGTACAATAGAAAATTTCCATATCAAATTGTGAATCTTTTCCGAACCCACTATTCCATTTGGATAGACTATTTTTATCCGTAGCAATAAATGACTGATCCATGCATAGGGTAGCCCGGACTTCCAATTTATCTCGTCAGGAACATTCCAATTATATTTTTTTCCAGCAAATAGACAGCCGGCTGCCGGACATGGTATGAACACATTCATTTTGAGTGCGACCGCTCTGGTGGTTTCATTTGCTCTTGCTAGTACAATAACAAGCTTCGCTTGCGTTACGGATTATTATTGATATTTTATTTATTTCGAATTACTAATGTTTTTAAGCTCTTCCCATATATTATTTTTGTGTTTTTTTCAGATTAAACGTATTTAAAAAAACATAGTATTTGGTTAGTTCAATAACGGTAAACCTGTTATGGTTTCAGCTGTTCTGTTAGTGTTTTTTTTTTTTCCATCTATTTTTTTTGTTCCCCCTTTTTATTAAAAGTATTTAAAAAAACCTAGTTTTTGGATAGTTCAACAACAGTATTTTTACGTTAAATTTTTTATTTTTTCATTTTTTTTTTTTTTTTTTTTTTTTTTCATATCTATTTTTTTAGTACCACCTTTTGCAGAAATGAATTAATAATAGCTAACGTTTAGCAAGTTACAAAGAAACATAAATATGAAAAGAAAAGAATAAAATTCCCCATCCCTGCATCACCTCACACTCGTCTTCCTCACAAATTTTGTTATATATAAAAGCAGTATTAAATACACGTAACTAACTTGCATTACGATTAACATAAGTATATGGAATTATAGTAATAATATTATTATCTTATTATTATATTTCTTGCCAATTATGTATTAATAGTTAGTAAATTACGATACTAACTAATATTAATTGGTTTGATATAATTCAAATTACTGGTAATAATGCATGACTGCTTATTCAGTTAATCAAATAGCGTATATAGATAGAAGGGTTTTGTGGTACATATACTCGTATCTAGGTTCTTGAGACCAGTCTTGGCGCAGGGGCACAGGAAATAAAATATTTAATATGTTAATTTCTTCATTCTAGTGTCAAGCCAAAGTGCGGCGATGAGTTCCGCCACTCAACACGTGATGCTTCCAAAATTTGGCGAAAAGTTAAGAACGGAAGTGACTTAGCACTAGGTTCCCAGAGTCCCTTTGCGTAGCCTGATATGTGCGTGATACAGCGTGTAGCTAAAAAAACCTAGGTGTTACGTAATGAAATGTTACAAAAATGCTAAAGTTCTATCGAATCTAAAAGCGTAAATTAATCCTGTGACCAACCGTCAACAGGTAATTATACAACTACACGTTTTTCAAATTATTCAAGTTTCACATTTATGGGCTATTTATAGAATAAATAATCTTGTGTAGGTTTTCTAACAACATAAAAAATATTATTTATCCTGTTCATTTGGAATATGTAATGAAGCTACGAAATAATTCTAAGTAATTTAAGTAGAGGGAAAATTGCTTAAATGTACGCTTCTTTGTATGAATATAAATATAAAGATTTAGATCCAACGATATACACAATTTTATGAATGTGTGGAATTAAAGTGAATTTTGTCATACATGAGTGCACATTATGCAAAAAAATTGTATTTTTTTATTTTAATCTTCGCGGTTCTTCGTATTGGTCAATAAATTTTTTATATTATTTTATATTTAGACTCAATATAAAAAGTAAAATTCTAAAAAGGAAAAAAATAAATACTTCACTTTGTGAAATTCATACATTTCTCTCTAAAGTTCAATAATCACCATTCTATATGAAATTGAAGAAAAAAAGTATTCACATCCACGCTATATTCAAAATCATAGGTACTCGACATTATAATTGGGATACGCGATCTCGGCGTGGAAACGTCCGGTTTGAGCAAATCCTATTTTATTACGCTAATAAAAGGCAATCCAATTAAAGCTGGAGTTTTTATACGGTCGGCTCTCAGCTGTACAGCACTCGACTGGAGTGCTGGAACGCGCCTCAGGTTCCAAACGTAACTGTTGCTAGCTTGTATGACTTTAGTAAAGTTTTCTAGTAGTGGCTCTACTGTCATCTATGTTGCTTTGATTCTTAGTGTAACTTTGGTATACGTTTTGTACCAAAAAGTCGTTTCGTCGCGTATTTTGCTGACATTGGATTTTGCTTTGTCAACTTTTCTAGCAAAGTGTGATGAAATGTGATGAAGTGTCATTTACAAGGTATAGCATATTACATGAAAGAAAGTAAATTTTGGTGTTGGCTTCTAGTACCATATCTACCTAGAAATTTTAGGGATGCCGCATTTTTTAATACCTGCGATCTTATTTATATTAATAAATTAGTATAACAAGAACTTTGTGCTAGAAATTCGTATATTTCTCAAAGGCTATAAAATATTGTTATATAGAGAAAATAAAACGTCGTTCTCGTAAGTTCTATAGTCCATACAAGCAAAACTGCGGGCTAAAACACGTCTATCTATATAATTTGTCGGTCCTGTCTGGTTGGAAGGGTAACTCGGAGCCAAAGGTCAACGTAGCGAGTTAACGATGCATCATTTCGGGTGTCTGATTTCCGTCTCGATTGGGCTCTACCGTCTAGTATTGTATAACTGCCTTTTTTCCTAATAAATAAATGCCTGACATATATATTTTTGCAGTGGTTATATATAGGAAAATAGTAAGCAATGGCGAGGTAGTTATGAGTTCAAATTTCGCACAATCAAACATTCTATTATACCAATGTTTCTTCAGATTAATTTGGAAAATTAAAATTTTAGTTTCCACTAGGGCGCGTTAGGTTTTTGGAATAAATCCATTAAAAGTGCACCACGATGATTAAAAGAATAAGGGAAACAACATAAATATATTAAATTTTCATAGAACCGATAAAAATAATGAAATGAACTCGTCATCATTTATGTCAAATATATATTCGACGAAGGATGGTTACAAACAAGCAGCGTCATCCAAATGTTATAAAGGTATCAAAAACATAAATTCATAATCACTTTTAAGTCATTTTTTCCCTCATTTTCAGTTTCACGCTTTTTATAATTTTTATACGTCTTTCACTTAACACTCAATGTCTCTACAATACTTTGCTACTTGGGGGTACACTATGAAGCTGAAAAAAAGGATTGATCTCTTAAGATCGTTACACTAGGTTCGATACAACAAAACATATTAAGCCAAATTATATTTTTAATACATACTAAAATAAAATGATATTGAATTGAACGAAATAGATCACTTAAGTTTATTATTAAGCCACGATAAATCCATTCAGTCATTTTTATTATTTATTGGTATAATAATAATATTTGTTATTAACAGATGAAAGATATAACAATTTTTTATGGTAACTCGTAAAATGTGATGAAATCTCGTTGATTAAAACATATTAGAGTAGAGCACGAGACAACTATTAAAAGGAATTAAGTAAGCAATTATGGCAGCTAGACCCGTCGTGATATTTGGGACGAAATATTTCTAAGTTAATTGGAACTATTACATTGTAAAGAACACCGGTTCTTGTGATGTTAAATTTTGATCACGCCGTCCGTAATTGTAGAATTCCTATTTCCTAGTTCTTGACATTTTAAAGTGAACACCAATGATATTATTATTTTTTTGATTAAATTGTTTTTAAAATACGAACTAGAATATAGTAGTGCAGGTACAAACTAATAAGGATGCTTTTATAGAATATATCACATTCATTCATTCATTCATTCTCATTCATCAGTCATTTTCCTTTGCCAGATTGTATAACCAGAAGACCGAGTTACTAGTATCTTCATTGTACCAATTAATAACCCCGTCTCCAAACTATATAAATGATACGGCTTACAAAAAAATATTCTATATCAATTTTTTTTATTATCTTGACATACAGTGGATATGAAGTTAGGTCCTTATTTTGGGAACTGTACCATTAGTAGACAAAATACCACACCCACTAGTATGTATTAGTCCAATACTCCTGATTTTTTTATAAAAGAAAACTTACTAAGTTACTTAATAACATCAAAAATACTTTCCTTAATAATTTTAAAGTAACGTCAACGATAAAATCTCTTTAAATAATTCAACGTACGTACTCAATAAAGAACGTATTTTATCGTTTTTAACCCAATTATTAAAATGGCAGCGCTCCGAATAAAAGTATTATTCGATCCGTTGATTGCTCGCCGTTAATCACAGTCGTTGCTTTCAATATTAATCATATGCTGTTGTCGGACTTGACACTTCCAGCTTTAGTTAAAACGCGAATGGATTTAATAATGGAAACAAAGTGTTTTCCAATAAAAATACATTATGGAACAAACGACTTCTTTTAATTGTCTAAATTGATGATTCTATACATTATGATGAATTGTAGGTTCAAATTTATTAGAGTGATTGATGGATTTGAAATGAAAATTTAAAAATGTGTGAGTTATTTCTTTTTCTTTTTGTCAATAAATAAAAAGAAAATACATATTTTTTTTAATTAAAATTTACTTTAAACCAGACTCGGATGATATTATTATACTAAAATATCATATAGATAGAAAATAGTACAATATGAAATAATATCACTAATTTTCTAAAATTACATATGCAATCAAGGCCATCGTGACGCAGTAGCATGGCGTCTGTCTGAAAACGGGTGTGAGTTTAATTCCCATATAAGGGAATGATAAGTTAATATGCATATCTTCGCTCTGGTAACAAGACAAGCCGTGGCGTTGAATTCCGACAATTAACATGCAATACCTGGAACATTGTATGGAAAGTGCTGAACAGAGTGCCTTAACACTAGGTCTCTTCGATCTACCCTTCTATATACGGAATACAGCGTAAAGTTAAAGAAAAAAAGAAAACAATAGCTACTATAACAAGCAAAATTCAAATAATTTTATGTCTTTCAGTAGAAGCTATCAAGCGTTTGAGTTACACGAGGTGGGTTTTAGTGAAATAAATTACCCCTAAATCACCGACGGCTCATTTTCATTTGTATTTTATGTACCAACCCATAAAATTGGAACATAAAATGGAATCATGGCATATAATAGTGAAGCTCGCAAAATTAAAATACATTAACTTAATCAGCTTTAATGTTCATATACATATATGTATATGTGCAGGAGCTCAACGGCGTAACTGTAACGCGATGATTGTTGGTTCGATTCCCACTCGAGGGAATCAAATATTTATTTAAATTTATATGTTAATTTCTTCGCTGTGGTGTCGAGGCAAAGCGCGGCGTTGAATTCCGCCACTCAACACACAGTGACTATAATGTGTTCTCAAACACAGTGTATTGCCGAAGAAAAAAAAATAGTATTTCCAACACAAATTTAATATAATGCGTCATAAAACCACGTCACTATAGCTTCTCTTACAATTAAATATTAATTTCCATAGCCTTAGGGTTATTTCTATGAATGGAATAAATGATATACAATCTAAGACTATACTTATATAGTGATAACAGTAAATGTTAAAGGTTTAATCCACCTTACTAATTGCATCCGACTGCATTCATTGTCGATGCCCGACGCAAGGCTTAATGAAGATCTTTTAAATACCCAGGTTCACGTTAAACCCGAAGCAATTTTAAAGTTTCCTCCTTCTCCTCCTCCTCCCTTCTACACAAAAGGAGCAGTTGGTGAACTTTGACTACTCTTAATTATTGCTGGTTAATTAACGTATTCTTTTAATTCATTTATGGAGTTTTTTTTGTATCGATTTTTTTTATTTGAAATCGATTTAGGTAGTAAAGCCACGGAATGACTAGTTCTTGGTATATATTATTTTATTCCGTCTAGATTAACTCAGAAGTGTAGCTAAAATAAAACCAGAAAATGATTATTTTTATTAAACCTTATAAAATATTATAATTATCTTCTATAGGTCACTAGACAAATATAATTTAAGAGTAATAATTAAAATAATTTTATCTAATACAAAAACATGACAAGGACATTGATTTATCACGTAAGTGCTCTTTGAATGACAATTTTAATGATTCGTAAAATGAATTATAATTGTTGGTACACACTTTAAAGTAATTAATTCGAGACAATTCAAGATTCGAGGCCGTCCTGGTGCAGTGGTACTAGCGCGTGGGTTTTTAATTCTTCACTTTGGTAAGACGAAATGCGGCGTTGACTCGAGAGCCGGCGTTGAGTTGCGCGTTGCTCTACTGGCAACTCGAAACGCCACATATGAAGAACTGAACTGACCTGAATACACGTACAATACGTAATTTCTACTCTACTTAACCTATATAAGGAAAACAGTGTAAAGTTGAAACCAACCCGTATAATCGTATGCCTAAACTCTATTCTAAAGAGACGAGAGTGGTTCTGGGTTCGATTCCCACTTGAAGAAATGAAATATTTATTTAAATTTATATGTTAATTTCTTATTTCTCTCTGGTGTGGAGGCAAAGCGTGTAGTTGAGTTCCGCCACTCTACACGCAATGCCTCCACGAGTAGACTGAAAGTGGGGAGTGTCTTAACACTAGGTTTTCCTTCTGCCTACTCTGCTATGTGCGGAATACAGTGTGAAGATGATTCATGTTTTAAACAGCTAAATAATAAATACCTATAAACAGAAATACAGTAAACATTGATGATATGCATGTTTTAGATATATGTAATGTTTAACGAAGATCGATAGTAGATTGCTCTTAAAATATGCAGAGAGCAGACCGGGCGGCGTCATCATAGATACATTAAGTCGCTCGGGACAAAGGCGGAATATCCAAGCGAGATAATCCTTGTAAATAACTATATTATAAATTATAATATTTTAGCAAAGCTGTCTTAAAAAATGAGCAGTTTTAATGCCTTTTCCCGTTCTTATCTTAGGAGTATAGGCAGAGCGAACCTTGTGTTGAAACTTCGTTCGAAATGAAGACCCTTCTATTCTGCAATTTCTGCCATTGCATTTTGAGTAGCGTAACTCAACGTCAGGCTTTGCCTCGTTACCAGTTAAATATTTCTTCCCCAGAGTGGAAATCGAACCAACAACCGTCGTGTTTACAATCCCGCGTATGCCGGTGTCACGCTGACCTAAATTACTATGCTTTTGAGTCAAATTACAGGGCATTTGAAGTTTATATTTTTTAAATAAAAGTGATAATTTGATAGCAGATATAGTTTTAAGGGGTTTCAAAAGGATAACTTCTACATATGTCAAATGTTGATATCTAATATTATTGTAATAATCATGTCTGTTAACGGTCTAATAGCGAAAAGCCTCGGCCAAACATCTCAAGAGGTTATTGCTTAACTTTTGGGTCAAGAACCGGATGCAGACGGCAGTCTTACTTGAAAGTGCGCGCAGTGTGAAGATTTCTCCCTTTGAAGTCTTAGCTACCGATGCCGATATCTTAAACTTTTATCTCGATTTTTTAATTCTCATATTCGTAATGTTTTTAAACATTTTTGAAAGTTATAGAGACAATACACAAGAAACTTTACTTTCTCATTATAATTTTGGAAATGATCAAATGAAACCCCACCTTCATATCAAATTGCTGGGTATGCAGAGGGAATCTAGTGTTAAAACACTCCGTTTCCATTATGACACTTCGACCAACTCAACGCCATTGAAAAATCACATTAAAATTTTATTTTAAAACAACATATTCAATACAAGAACATCGTCTACACGTATACAATAAGCCTTCAATTTTACAACTGAAGCGGAAAATACGATATCTTGAGTGAGAGCATTGATGAGTGCTTAAATATTCATGGGAAATGCGACGCTTGGTGCTCTTAGCTCCACTACAAGTGACTGCCATGGATATCATATCTGAGACAGTCGGTGCTGTCGATGTACTCGTAACTCGTATACTGTATAAATAAGTATTTACCATATTTGAATATTGATATAATGTTTCACTTTCAATTTAATGTATTGAAATATTATTTTATGGTTTATAGATGCATTTTTTAACTTTTAAATTACAGATTTTAAATATATTATAGTATATTGACGGTGTTTAGTTACACCACTCAACACTCAATGCTTCGAAAATACAGCCGAAGGTGGGGAACGACAGTGTCTCGATGGGAACGGAGTATCTTAATACTAGGTTCTCAGGATCTCTCTACCTATCCAGGACAAGTCACCGGCAATAAACGCCCTTGAAAACAATTTATTCGTAATTTAGTTAAATTTATATAACATTGTATAATATTATCTATATATATATAAAAGGACTTGTCCTCACTGACTGAGGTAAGACGCACGCCCAGCCGTAACTGCTGATGGTAGAAACTTGAAATTTGGTCAGATGTTTACTTTCGTAATCTGGACATTCACTAAGAAGGGATTTTGAAAAATGTTAACTCCAAAGGGGTGAAATAGGGGTTCAAAGTTTGTATGGACAAAAAATTAAATCGGCACCGATTTTTATAAAATTTGAAATTTAGATTTTTAAAAGTATTTAATTGAACATGTGTTTCATGGTTTTCTAGAATTCACCCCCTAAGGGTGCAAATAAGGGGTTGAAAGTTTGTATGGAAAAATCTTTAAATCGCCACCGATTTTTATAAAATTTGAAATTTAGACTATTAAAAATATTTCCTTGTTTGTTTGTTTCATTGTTGAACATGTTTCATGGGTTATTAGAATTCACTCCTAAATACGCAAGCGAAGCTGCGCGCGTCCGCTAGTCATGAATATTTCAACAAGATATACCTAATCTTATCAGGGCTTAAGCTTAAATTAGATTTTCTTAAATCTACGAGTATTTACTGCTAGAATATTTTATTATATTTGTGGGTTTTATGATTTTCAATTAGGCACTGGATTTATTTAAGACATAATTCATATTATATTAATCGTAATATCTATGTTTTAACGATTCTCTTAAGAACGCTTTTAATGCTACCGTTTTAGTAATGGTATAATTATGATAATTACGAAGTCGAGTCCACCGTGGCTCAATGGGACGGCTGTAAACGCAACGGTTTTGGGTTCGATTCTCACTTGAATAAATAAATTACTTTCATTTCGTCGCTTTGGCAGATAAAGCTCGGCGTTGAATTTCACCACTTAACACTTATGTTTCGATTCCCTTTTATATTAATTTCAATACATCTTAATGTATTGAAATTAATATAAAAGGGAATCGAATTCGTGTCAATGTATCACTCGCTAACGATTTGTAGGGGAGATCCCTACAGATCGTCCTTGTCCATTACGTGAGTACACATGTCCAGTACATTACACTGATAAAACGTATTTATATATTGTTTACATGAATTGCATCGACAAAAATATATTTATTCAATAATAACTATATTCTTTGCATTTACCCAAAAACCAAGAACAAACAACGTTGCCTATCCTCCAAAATACAATAGTTTTCCCATTAACATTATATAATTGTATAAATAAATAAAAATCAGTGGTTCGGTTCTTCAAACAAGGTATGTACTATATTAAATTCGGCTAGCATAATAATTAAGTAACAGGCACCAGGCTGATTCAAGGCTGAACCCTAATAGCTTGAGATTGTGCAATACGCCTTGTTCCAGTTTCTAAACCTAAAGTCAAAGTACAAATTATTTAGGGCTCGTGTGTCTTATATTATGACAGTGGCAAGCAAGATTTGTTCGTAATATTTGTAAGGAATTTTACATTGATACTGTTGGCCCTGAGCGGTTAGGTAACTTTTAAACACTAATTGTTAGTTGCTTTGAGAAATCTGGACATGAAAACTAATGCAATTCTTTAAGACATAGGTTAATTAAATACGTTCATTAATATATATATGAAAAATGTATTATTAGACCTTAATCTATTATTAGTTTGATTAATTAACTATATGTATTGAAGTATTACTTAGCAAAGTGGAGAACAGGGTTGTTTTAGTGAGAATGAAAGGTCCCAGGTTCCCTCTGCCTACCCCTACCTATATATGGGATACAGCGTGAAGCTAAACAATACTATTCCCTTTTTATATATTTATGATTCATTCATTATAACAAAATATCTAAAAAAGTAAGTACTCTTATACTTTAAGGTAACCTAAAAAGATATTAAATATGTTAAATAAAAAAAAACAAATACCTTTACCATATCATACAAATGACTACCCTTACCACAATTTAGTAAAGTTACTATCATGCGATCAATTTGTAGCCACTAATACTAGCGCACTAATTAATTTACCGTCGCTCTAATTATGAGCTACCAGGTGTCTTAATCGCATACTTTTTAGTTTACGCACGCGCTGACATGAGCACGCGTAATGTACACGTATTACGTGAATGAGATGTTAGACCCGTTTATTTAACCCGCTCTGACGTAGTCGAAAAGTATTTGCCTGTACATGATGTTTATGGGTTCAAATTCATACTAAAGTAGGCAGAGGGATTCTAGTATAAGGATACTTTGTTTCTTATATTCCGCCTAATTCTGGAGGCGTTGCGTGTTGTGGAACTCAACGCCGCGCTTTGCCTCGACACTCGACAGTAAAGAAAAGAAAATATTTAATATTTAATTTCCTGTAGTGGGAATCGAATTCATTACCTGTAAACCAATCGCATTGAAACTTCGCGAAGATTGGATTTTTTCTTAGAAATATTTTTTATGAATGGCTTAATGGCAATAGCACTGTTATTCATAGTAGAAGGTATTTAGCATATTTCAATACATGTTACGAAATACAGTGATTTGTCCGTAGGAGTTGATTTCACAAGGTTACTATCAGGAGCGCGGCCCCGCACCCATTCTACGCACAATCTATTAAAACACTTCCGAAAGGAACTATTTCTACTTTACTTATATAGAATTATTATAAGAATTATTATTGGAATTTTACGGTCGTTTAAGGCAGATATGGTATCATGATACAATTGTTTTACAAACCATATAGGTACAAGGTGGTCGGAACAAACGATCGTATATCTCTCCAACAAAAACACAGATATGTAAAAATATTTAATATCGCTTCACCCGCTATACATATTGATAAAAAAAATTACGATAGCTTAAGTAAGTAATTTTTCTTCTTCCTCATACGCCCAATGTTAATAACCAATCCTAATCCAAAAATTGCAACCATAGATTGAAATAGACAGAGATGGAGGTAGGCATGCAGGTTAGTGATTGGATAGACATGTCGGACAATACGAGATAGACGTTAACTGGAGATAGGAGATACATTATTAATATTGGGCGATATACGATATTCCTGATTTCACACTACTATCACTGACACAACAGTTTTTTTACTTGTTTAAAAAGAACAAAAAAACGTCAAAAAAAACGTCAACCTGTCATCAACTATCCGCCATCTGTCATCAGTCATCCATCAACCGTCATCCGTCGTCTGAAATCAAAATATACTGGTATTATCACAGATAAAATAGTTCCTAACTAAATACAAATGAAAATCTAATTTACGGGAGTACTTCAACAACATTAACGTATTTTATATAGAAAGTTTCATGTGGTCACGATAGTTGAAAATGGAACAACTAGTGTATATCGGCTAACGTTCATGCGTAAATCAATTAGCATTGACAAACTGCCAACTTGCTCTACCATGACAGGTCCATTAGGAAAAAGTTATATACGTGCTTTTGTTTGCGGGTGTTTGTTCTGTTTATATTTATATCATACAATTATGAATTTAAATTTAACATGATAAATTTATTTATCCTAGAGAATGTGTCCCCGAGGTGGAGGATGAAGGTTTGAGGGTAGAAGTGAGATATAATACCCTCCGTTATAAAACCCAACCCTGGAGCTTCTTTGACATATTCGGAGTAGGCGTGTAGAGCTGTGATAAGTGCTCTGATCGGTGTGTTTATTAGAGATGGCAGCGGAAGAACTCTACAGGAGTTAACATCGACACTAGAGTCTTTCAGGAAGATTACAAACTTGGATATCAGGTGGCAACTGATCATAAAACAAAAGCCAATGTATACTAATTATGAAAACACAATAAAAGAAAATGAAGAATACTAAAATGTGCCCCTTAAAAGACGCTGGTGATGTCAATGCGAAACATGCTATTATTACAATAAACCATGTGAAGCAAACTTACCTTTTCTATAGAATGGGAGATGGGATGAAAATATCTCTTGCCCTCTACTTGAATTTGACTCCAGAACCATCGCGTTTAAGTCAGATACTGATCTACTGCATCACGACACCCTCAATTAATGTATTAGATACATTATTCACAACTGGCTCGCTTCTCCTTGCGTTCACACCCTGACTGCGTGTTGTGGTGTAATTGTGGTGTTCATTAATCATGTTACACCAATAATTTGTGTCTTGATAAAATATTGACACGCGCTGGAACGTAATCTGCAACCTCCGTAATGCAAAAAGTCCAGACTTAATAGCACTTTAGATAATAAAAAAAACGGACAAGCATGAGTCGGGATCGCCCACCGAGGGTTCCGTACAAAAATTGGAGGTCTCGAGCTTTTTCTGAACTTCAGGCTTAGCTTAGCTAAACTCTAAATTTTAAACGTAACCACAAATACTACCTGCCAAATTTCATAACTCTAGGTTATCCGAAAATACCCTATGAATTTTGATTCTCTTTATAGTGTAGAGATACGCGTTTTTTGCGATATACACAGCCAATATTTTTTAAGTAAATATAGAAATATGTTATGAGCGAAGTTATAGAAATATGGTTTGAATTTCAACTCGATATTTCCAAGCGTGCCTGAGTTAAAGGGTCTTGGCAGACATACAGACAGAGGGACAGACAACAGAGTAATCTTATAAAGGTGCCTTTTTTCCTTAAAAAGTACGGAACCCTAAAAACGGTTAAGTGCTAACTGAGGGACTTCAACTTAAAATCTTTATATAAATTCACCGTGTACCAATTTTAAATAACAATTTAAAGAGAAGTTTATATTAAAACAAGTATTTAACAAAACCTAATCTTGATAGACGAAATTAAAAGCCCTAACCAACCTTAAAAGGCAAACATTCTTTTAAATGACCTAAGTAATTGGTACAATAGCTGTATACTCGTTTAATTTTATTAACACGAAAGACCTATTAAGTAAAAAGAAATAATTTTATGTTGTTCATAATTGTAAATGCTAACAAAATATATTTTTTCGTTGTTAATAAATTGTATGTATTATTTATGGATTTCCACATTAAAGGTATTGGCTAACTCTCTATTGTATCGTAAATTAGGTTATATAATAAAAAGTACAAGTTTTTTTAGTAATAAATCAATATAAATGGGGCTAAGTTTAAAATTGTATGTTTTTTGGCGGTTAATGAATAAAACATAGTTGAACTGCTCTACTTTAGATCATAAAGTTGGTGAGTACTTTAAAAATAGTAATTTGTCAATGCCAATTTGTACAGGCGGATACATTTAAGTTGTAATAAAAAAAAATTATTTTCTGAAATATCTAACTGTTATATAATAGCGGGTTTATAATTTTATACCTCACATGCCATCTTACTATCTCTCATACTTTTTAGGACCTATTTACCACACTTACAGTACTGAACTGTTTTTACAACCTGGGAACCTAGTATTAGGACACTCCGTTCCCATTGGGGAATTTCCTTTCCCCACTTTCCGTCAAATTTACAACATTGCATGTTGAGTGGTGGAACTCAACGCTTTACAATTTAGTTGCAATCGAACCCATAACCGTCACATTTAAAGTTGCAAGTTGTGCTACTGTACCACGACAGGCTCGAAGATTATAATTATAATGCCCAATTCATTAATAAAACTTAAATCTCCATTTTGCATACATATAAAGGCTAAAAATTATATAAGAATCCATAGTACTATATAATATATTCAATATACAGGTATATATTAGTAACATAATTTTATATATCATCAAAATGTTCCTTTGACAACTAACTAAATCACAAACTTTAATTCACCTTCAACACAATTTAAATCAAACGTATGTAGATGTGTGTTGGTCCAGATACACCCATAGTGCTGACATTCAAAACTTCTCAAACGAGGTAATGTACGAGAATCCCCAATGAGGTTGAGGTGGAAGTTTATTTCTAACTAGTTGTGTGCCCTGACGTCGCTCATTCCTTTGTGTTTTGTTATATTAGATTTTTGGGTGTTATAATCTTATTTACAGAGTTTTATGTTATTTGTTGCTTGTGGAAAATTATAAACGCCTATGTCATAGTTATTATAGATATTTTGTTGTTTTTAATAGTAAAAATCTGTCATTGGGTGATTTTGATGGGTCTAGATTTTTTAGTGTCCACTCAAACTCTAAATGTTAATTCTAAGGAATTTCGGCTTGAGTTTATATAAAAAAATATGACATTAAAATAATAATAGCTACAATGTAAAACAAGAATTTAAAATGTTATACTAAATTTACCTGTTCGTTACAAAATTTGAATATAATCTAAAACGTTCTCTCGCTAGCAATAACCAAATTATGAATTGATTAAAATTTATATTTCCCTAACACAAAATCATCAAATTTGCCCATTTATTTTATTGGAGAAATCTTCAATAATAATCGTGCTACTTGATAAAATTAATTATCTATATTGCCGCGTCCTGCCCTTGACAGGTTTGAGAACTCCTTTTATTAGATTTGTTTGCAAGTCAGCAGAAGTAGAACAATTGTGAGTTTTAGTTCTAATAAAGCATTGTTATGGAAAGCACGTCCAAATATTGCTTTGTCAGACAAGAACTGAAATAAAGGGAAAACGTATCTTTAATTAATAAATCAAAATTTAAGTGAAGTTCGTAGCTAGCGTAGCGTAGCACAGCGTCTTATTGAAAATGTGACTGCTTTGGGTTCGATTCTTACTGTGAGAAATGAATTATTTTTATTTCTTTTCGCGATACATAAAAAGACAAAGCGCGTCGTTGGGTTTCGCTATTTAACGTTGGGAATGGAGTGTTTTAACACTAACCTCCCTCTATGGCTCTGTGACATGCTAAACTAATTAAGCTTAGAGTATAATTTAAAAGTGCACGTAAATTGTTAAAGTTAAGTTAGTAATTTTCGCCATTCGGTAAATCTCTAAATAATAATCTTCACAAAGTTTCTAATAAAGACATAATAAATATGATTTTCATTAAACATAACCTGTATGACATTAGATACTTAGTTAAAGATAATATTAGACACCTGTAAGAGGCCCAGTAACATCGTGTGACCCACAGATGGTTAGTTGATAAGGAATTGTTCATGTACTTAATTATAATGAACGTTATTATGGTTGAATAAATAATGTTAATATTAGCGTAAGTTATTATATACTATGATATATTACTATGATATTTATTTTTTCCTTTGTTATCCATTTAAAAAGTCGTTGTTACTTTCGGTCCAATCCACCTGGCCCGCCTGCCTGCGCGAGTGTCTTCTGGTTCGTGACCACTCCAGAACCTTTCTACTGCAATGGCTATCGGTTTTCCTACGTTTAATTCATCTACCTAGATGATTATCAATAAAAGTAAAATATTTATATTTTAATAATCAATCCATCAGTGGTGCGATAGTTTTAATTTTCACAACGACGGTAAAATCTCTACCAATATATCGAATACCAGTTAAATTAGTTATTTTTGTTCAAAATAGCTTTTTATAAGCTACAATTTGTAAGCTGTACAGCTTTTCTTAAAAGCAAAATAATGGACGAAGTGAAGTATCAGAGAGCTTCAAGATAAAAAGTATTCATAATATACATTGTAGATGTAAGCGATCGGAATCTCCGACGTCTCGTAAAAGTTAACGATTTGAAAAGGGGATGGCTATCACCTAGTTTCTAGTTAGATTTTCCTCTTAAGTGCCATTAAGTAATTTCTGAAATATCATACCAAATTACAATTTAAAACTTCGAACTAACTCAAATTAAAAAACTTGAATTTTTAATGTGTTAGTTTCAAATGCACTTTTTTGCAGCTTCGCGCTGTATCCATCCTCATAGTTTGTTTGAGAGGGATCCTAGAAATCTAGTGTTAAGACACTCCATTTCCATTAAGACATTTCTATTTTCCTCTTTCCGCCGATTTCTGGAGACATTGACTCTTCAGCGCCATTTGCCTGATTATCAGAATCCCTGCGCCACGAGTGGCCATTCGCCGCTGATTTCATTTTCCGGTGCAGAACTCAACGCCGCACTTTGCCACATTAGGGTCAAAAAAGTACAAAGTACAATCAATACAATCTATTAACAATATATACAATATCTTGACCGATTAGATTAATTGTCTGACAATATAAATAATATTGTCATCGATCAATCCATAATTATTGCCCTTCTGTTTGTTACTTTATAAGATAAAACTTATTAGCTTTTTATAACCAGTGATGATTGATAGTAGTGTTTAGATGTAACAAGTGTACATGCGACAGACATACATTTTAATTATTTACTCTGTATATATTTAAGGTGTTAGTTTTGGGTCCTTCCAATAAAAAAAAAAATATAATAAAACTGAGCTCCGGGGCCGAAGGTTCAATGGGAAGTTCACATACATTCCTGAAAATAGAACGGAGGAAACGGTAAAAAATGATATATTTCAGTTTGATCCCTTTTTCGTATACATATATTGTATTAATAGTCCAAACAGGTTGAAATGAAATAGGCCTGAAACTAATCTACAGAAGACCCATCATCACCGATTGTAATATGAAACGTACGAAAACCGATTAATTGGCCCAATTGTCTGGATCAGTTTGACAAGACACGAACGATGTAAAGACAAAGTTCACATGCAAAAGTCGCTCTTAGATCCACCCGCCGATTGGATTGTCTAGCAGGCGAAGTTTGATAGCTTCGAGAAATGTAGTTAGATATGATAGTTCGTGTATGCTATGAATTATACTTCCAACGCTATGAGCTATTCGGGACACGATATGAATTGGTAACTTCCCTGCGTTTACGATCTCGATTTGGTGAACTCGAAGGTTATCGATGGCATCGAGAAGTTAATGACAAGTTGATATTAATGTTATATAAGTTATTTTGTTAATGGTTATTATGAAAATTTCCAAGTATGAGATACGAGTTGGAAGTTTGGAAAGGCTATAATTTAGCTAAACACCTAATTGTGAGATATGTGAGTGGAGATATTATACTCGTAACTTTAGATAATTGTCTTCATCTTCTACTTGTGAATGAATAAAATATGTTACAATTAAAATTTGTGTAAAATAGAATTTATTTTGTGAAATAAAAAGAATTAAAGATATTATAAATTAACATAGGGTCTATCAAATAATATTTTATTTAAGTTGATTTCATTCAACTTCAACTTCATATAACCTGAATTAAAGTGAGGTCAAGAAAGTTTTAACAAGAGTAGACTTAACTGAAATCCTTTTCTCACAAGCAATACTTCATGATCATATCAGTATACAGGATTTTCGTAGCCAATGGAAGAGTTACAGAACAATTGCAACTTTCTAAGACGGGAAAATAAAAATACGCGAAATGTAATGTATCTGCAGTTTCTCATGAAGATTTTAGAATAAAATTTCATATTTTTTGGTCGTACTAAATTGTAACACTTATATAATTAATCAAAACAATATAATTGTGTTTCTCGGTAATTCGTCAACTACGTGTAAATTTAATTACCAAATTAACAAAAAAAATATTTTTGATCATTTTAAAAATAAGATCTTCATATTAGCATGATGGAAACAGGCATATTTTTTATCTACGTGATAAAACACATTTAATATTTCAATAAGAAATCTGCAATATCTCTCCGTGAGATCTTAAGTTACAGTTATGGTAATATTTATTAAATATTTTTACATAAGAATATGACAATTTTTTACCAGAATTTGGTACTTCATCAATGAAGTAAGAAACAAATCCATATTATATAGTCAGCATAATTTAATTTAGGTCGATTATATTAATACGCAATACATTATATTGGACCTCACTCTAGAGTAAGGTCCACCGTCCACCCTTGTCCATTTGAAACTTCTTAGAACTTATAATAATTACCAAGTATTAAAAATAAAAAGATTTCATAACTCTATCAATTTGGAAGAATTTGCATGTATTTTTTTAACTTTTTTCTTTCTCTTTTGTTTTTTTTTAAAACCTTTAATCGCTTTTTCTTCTAAATTGTACCGCACAATACACTTTTAAACTTAATACCGGTAACAAAGGAGGGCAAACTTGCTCGCCCTGCGATATTTCCCAAGCTCTTGATAACCGTCGAATGCTCAGATTCCAACTTACGGTTCACAAAAGGTAGATAGTTCGGTCCATTTCTTAATAAGTTTGCTATATGTTTTAACGACTATAGAATGAAAGAACGAAATATCGTTGTTTGTGACTTGTGGGGTTGCGGGTGTGGCAAACTTGAGTTTTGTTTATTTCAAGCTATCTTTTATAAATGCTTCTATACTTAAGTCCAATTTCTACAAGTACAAAATAACTTCAATGTAGGTACTTTAATAAATTCGATATTGAATGTAACAGAAAATATTAAGATCAGATTTATTAATTAATAAATTTTATTATTAATTATTAAGTGTGCTTAAATTGTGAAATACAAATATAACATAGCTAAAATAACAAGATTACGTGAATGACAAACGTGAATTACGCTAAGAGCTGAAGTTTTCTCGATAACGGAGACACTATACAGTCGGCCACATTTGTTACAGCTCTAAAGTATAGGTTTTAAACAACCTTTAGCGTGTACTTGCCTGCAACGCTGTACACGAACTCACAATGAAGGAGTGTCTGCTCGGAGTTGTGATATCTTACCGTTTAAAACTCTGTAGAAAGCAAGTTTGTAACTTTTCCATATAAGAATAAAACTTGCTTTATCTTGTTATTTATACAGACATATTATGTTTGTTATGATTATTCTTTATATCGAATACAAAATAATATTGTTAGCTTTGTATAAAAGTGAAATAAAATAATTATGAAACTCTCTTATTCCTCCTGCAATCCTTTCAAAAGAGGTATTTGATTTTGAGATTTTAAGTGCGAGAAATTACTTCAATAGGTTTTATAGTATAGTGAGAACCTTTCTATTCATTTATAAATCACTGCTGTCCAATAAACTATAACTATACAGGAAAATTCAAAGTATGTGTATATACATTTAAACTGCATTTTCACATGTTATGTTCAACTTGGTGAATTTTTTAAAAATATTCAGTAGCTCATGTAGTATTACTGCAATTTATATCGCTTATCTCTTAAAATATCGTGTAAAAATTTCCCGGAACTGTTCAATTTGTCACAATCAATCATTTCACACATGACCTTATCAGGTCATAATAATATACTTGAAGTATCTACGAGTACCAGGCATAGTAGGCATTATTTGATAAAAAACGTTGAAGTTAATTCTTGTTAAGGGAAATATAATAAGTAAAAGTTTAGAAGTCCAATTTTTTGGATTATCACTGCTTTTTTATACCATATTTGCACCTATATTAATATATA
This sequence comes from Heliconius numata, assembly GCA_016802625.1. Taxonomy (NCBI): domain Eukaryota; kingdom Metazoa; phylum Arthropoda; class Insecta; order Lepidoptera; family Nymphalidae; genus Heliconius; species Heliconius numata. Next base: position 523,236 of record JAEBDU010000024.1, read on the forward strand.
GGATACATAAGAGTCATATATATATATATATATATATATATATATATATAGTCATGCATATAAATTAACTTTTAAACATTCAGTCATTCGTAAATTCATTCGTCTTAAAAATTATCTTGTCTGTATCAACTCATTTCAAAGGATACCCAATAATGATAATGGACGTGTCGATAATTTTTCTATTGAGGGACGATACAAACCTATATAACATACAATAAAAGACTGGTTTTACTCCCTAAATGGAGATTGAACCAACAACTCCACTTGCATAATTATAGACTTCCTAACTAAACCATACGGTCTCGTTTTAACGCTCACGTTACTTTTTGAAATATTTATTTACGTTTATATTTCCATTACTTCACTCTGGTGTCGAGGTAAAGCGCGGCGTTGAATTCGGCAGAAAGTGGGGAACGGAGTGTCTTAACACTAGGCTCCCTCTGCCTACCTTGCTGTGTGCGGGATACAGCGTGAAACTGATAAAAAAATACTTTTTCTACAAAACGGAACAGAAAGGAAGTAAATACACCATCGATTTAAATACGCTTTGCAGAAAACAGCAAACACGATTGTAAAATGTTGTTACGTACCATATTACTTTGCATAGTGGGAAGCGTATGATTCTTACGGCTTCAATAAAATTTGTTCCATAAACTAAAGTTTACAATCGAATAGGCTTCGACCCTTTTTATCGATGTTGGATTGAATCTGTGAACGTAAAAGCAATTGATATGTATCAGATATCAATAGTACTTCACAGGATTCTTTTGTCTATTTATATAAAGAGGCTATAGATAACATTGGCTGTGGTTCCTACTGAAATAAACGTATTTCAACACATCAAGTAAATGTGTATGGAAAATTAAATAAAAGATATAAAAAGCATGGTTTCAGGTAATATAGTAAATTTTAGGGTTGATAACCAAGTGGTCTTAATAGGGCATACCCTATTAAGACCACTTGGTTATCAAAATCTAAATATTCTTTTAATTGGGTTATAACCCAACTAACTATAGTTAGTTATAATTAGTTTTAGAAACGAAATTATTGCTATCGAACTTAAGTAAAACATGAATTATCTAATTAATTTTTAATTAAAGTAATCAAATAATTATAAGCATAATTTTATTATTATAATTATAGTTACTCGCGATTCGTATCACAGCACTTAACAAACTGGTTCTTAGAACCCCTGAACTCTAGAAACAAACTATCCATGTAATAGAAACCTGTTAAATATATTGATAGCGGTTCCCTTTATGCATTCGCGTGGGTTCCTACAAATCTCCGGCTTAGCCTCGCTTACATGCGGCGTTGCCTCTGATTAAATTATTTCCTTAGTAGTGAATAATTATAGAATTAATTATATAAAACGTGTTTATTAGATAAGGGTGGTTGCTTTTTTTAAGCACGTATTTGAAATAATCGTTAGGACATTTTGAAACTTTTTATGAAGTGAGGTGACAGGTTGTGAGTTCGATTCTCACTCGAGGAATTTAAATATTTGATATTTTTCTTTCTTCGTTCTAGTATCGAGACAAAGCGCGGCGTTGAGGTTCGTCACTCAACACGCAATGCCTACAGAATTCGGCGGAACGTGTCTTAACACTAGGTTCCTTCTGCCTACCCTGCTATATACGGGATTCAGAAATGACGCAATAAAATAAAGAAATATGTATATTATTGTTTGTTACTAATAGCATTTTCAATTTTTTTTATTTGTTAGAAATTGTTTGTTAGTCAATAGATCGGCCAATTTATTAAAGCTTGATACTTTCAATATATTTATTTATATACTAACATCAATGTATTCGTCATATTTGCGGTATGCAATAATTTTTTAACAAATGAAAACCAGAAATAACGCGAGGCGGTCTCGCCCACTGAGGGTTCCGTATAAATTACAGCTTTGAGCTATTAATTAACTTTCAATTTCACCTTGATACATTCCAATGGTCTTGACAGACGTAAAGACGGGCAGAGGACACAAAAATAATTCTATTAGAGACCTATTTCTCTCATTTGAGGTACGGAATCAAAAAATGAATGAATTATCTTCTAAAATGAAATCTCAATAAAAGTTAATATAAACTTTGAACGTATATTGTTAAGATGAAACTTTGCAAGGGGTTAAGGTATACTGATTCGAAAAAGACACGAAAAAGGTGGTGCTACCCGAATAAATTGGCATAAGGGGGTGCACAGAGATGGCGGCCCCCTTTGCTACTCAAATTCATTGTAAGTTTAACTTAGAAGTAATCGACGATGAAGTTTGCTGAGCGTCCTTCCTTTATATAAAGTAGCGGAAAGGAAAGGCCTATTGTTGACTTCGAGTCCCGGGAAAAGGATAGTTAATCCGGGGATAAGTAAGAAAAATGAAATGGGCACATCCATAGACAATTGCCTTTTAATGTTTTTTTCACTTTTAATTATTAAAAAATTTTACTTTAATATATTAAACGTCATATAGAGATAGTCTTCTTATAAATAACCAGAGGCGGAACCATTGCTCCTACATGTCAGGATATGGAGAGGTGCAATATCAGATATCAAGTATAGCTTATATCGTTAGAATAACAACCTCAATAAGCCATGAAGCTGTATGAAGACCAAAAAATATGAGTCATTTAGACTTCGAGGGCGGATTTGCAGTTTATCTAGTAGGTATATAATAGATATATGAAAAAAAAAATGGCAAATGATTCACATTTAAACGATTTTTTTTTGAGTTTTTGGTTGGTATTAGAGTAAATTTACTTTTAATTATAATTGCTAAACGTAACGTCTTTATTCCGCATTTACCAAGTGCTGGGTAATCTTTTAATTTGGCAGCCTCACGTATCTTGAGCGTGCAACTATAATTATGCAAGTTTTATTGTTCAAAGAGGTGCTCGGACGCCAAACTGCTATAATTAAAAACACAAGGTATTCTCAAAAGCTACTTGCGTATAAAATGAGAATTAAAAATTCTTTCACATTTTAAATTAAAGTTTAAGAAAGTTTTACCTAATTTTATCAGCATTTTAAATGTTATGTAACAAGGCAAGTAAGAAAAAGCTATAAAAATTACCTAACATTTTTAGCTTCACACTTAGCAGGGTAAACAAGGGAACTTAGTGTTCAGATACTCCGTTCCCCACTTTCCACCGAATTCTGGAGGCATCTCATCTGGATTTTTATTTTTTAAATTATATATAGATACCAAATATTTGTTTTCTGTAATAAAAGAAATATATAAAAAAATATAGTTCACAAGAAATGGATAAACATTTAGAATAATAATCCAATTAATTTCCAAAAAAACACCTCAATGCCCTCCTCGAAGGGAGGTATCCCGATTATCATAATGAAATTGCGAACAGTGCGAACTGGAAGCTATAAGAAAAATGGTAAAATTTGTGGCGTTAAATAATATCGTTAAACGTAAAGAAAAATGTTCCAGCAGGATTGGGTGCTGCCTCTGAAATTGCAAGTCGTATATTACACGGGGAATTTTCAATTACGACAACGCCGCGGTTTTTCATTTATAATGTGACTTTTAGGCTTCGGTGGGGGTCATTCGTTACTGTCATATCATATAATAGATAATTGATAGAATCGATTTTTTAGGTGTAGTTCTAGTTTTTGTTTTTTGGTTTTGTAGAGTATTTAATGTAACGTTTTTCTTGCGTTTTTAGAATTATATTTTGCGCTTAGGATTTGAGAAATATCTAACATTTACACAAGCTAGATATATCTAAATTATAAATAAACTTCAATATTCCCACGAGGTTTGTGTGAATCCACTACTATGGGATACAAATATTTCACAATTGCGTCTTGAACAACAATTTGTTAATAAACTACTCATCATTGATTAATTATTAAAATTTATTAAAGGTCTAAGCCTATTTGGTTAAAATAAAAAACTTTATGTAAAAAATATCTTTGTCCTATTTTGGACATTAACAGTAAATTATTGATGTTATTTTCAAACAATACAAGCTTTCATTCAATTGTGGTTTAAAGTCATCGAGATTAAAAGCGTATATAACATACTAACTGGAACGGAAACATTATCTTTATACATATTCCTGAGTACATTTTATTTAATAATGAGGAATACCTCTATACTTTCCTTATAACGTCTGGTTATAAATCTAAAGTAGGTACTTGAAGTACGATTTTAAATATTAAAAGAAAATATGATTGTAAATTATATAATATTTTACTTTAGTGTAAATTAAATTATGCATCGGATTTTAAAATGGTTTTCGTTATCCAATTGATTCAAGAGAAATATTGTAGGTAATAATATTTTGTTTACTCGACTGTAACTTTAATTTTAGGCACTGGATATGCAAAAATGACCTGGAAATCTAGTGTTAAGACACTCCATTCCAATGACCACCAGATATATGAAAGAGCCATAATAAGTCTTACAGCCGTAGTCCAGGCGAAATCGCAAGCGAAGCGTAAATTGTAAATATATCTAAATATAATAAAATTATTAACTTAATCTATTCTTCTAGAGGCCAGCAATGGCGCCGTGGTACAAGCGTGGGACTGAAAACGCATCTGGTTGAGGGTTCGATTCCCACTAAGTGTTTTAATTCGTGGTAAGGCAAAAGCGCAGCGTTGAGTTTCACCACTGAACACACAGTGCCTCCAAAAATCAGCGGAAAGTGTGGAGCGGAGTGTCATAACAATAGGTTCCTTCTGCCTACTCTCCTACATGAATGGATACAGCGTGAATCTGGAAAAAAATCTATTCTAATGAAATAATTTTCAACTTCATTAACATTACGTCAACTCGATTTACCTGACGTATTTTAATAAAACTATTAAGAACTTTAGTCATCACTATGAATGCTACAAGTTAATGCTTTTAAAGATAACATATTTAAAGTGACATGGTTGTTTAATTTCAGTAAATAACTTAAATGGTTGCAAAATAACTATAATGGACAACTAGAGTGACGCGATTGGGTATTTTTGACTATAAAACAAAAACAAAAGTGGGGGCACTTTCCCCCGAATTCTGGAGGCATTGTGTGTTGAGTGGCAGAACTCAACGCGCGCTTTGCCTCGATATCAGCGCGAAGAAATAGAAATATAAATTTTGGTTAACATTTCATTTACACGAGTGGGGATTGAACCCACAACGAGTCGTGTTTACCAGTCACATTATTTTGTGGCCCTGCGCCACAACTGGCCTCTACTATTATTTACCTACTATTTTTTACTTACTTCTTATCAAAGGACTTTTATCGCATTCCTTATACTATATTATATAATAATTTATCGTGCGCGTAGAATTTATAGCTTCCAATATTGAGATTTCAAACCGATCACAGAACTCTTAAGACTTCCAATATAAATTTATTGTAATGCAAATTGCATCTCTTTGTGACTCTGCTCCAGTAACGTTCAAATCCTTTCAGAGTTCGCTTTAAAGAGCTAAGCTTTTACTACGAATCTGTATTGAACGTAATATTCATTTTGTATAGCGTTTTATTAAACATTTTTATAGGTATTATTATTATTATTTTGTATTATTTAGCTTCGCCTTGTATCCTGCATATAGGCAGGCAAAGAAATCTGGGAACACAGTGTTAAGATACTCAGTTTCCCATTATGACGCACTTTTCGCCAAGTTCTTCTGTGCATTGCGTTGAGTGGCAAAACTCAATGTCATGCTATGCCTCCTTACCAAAGCGAAGAAATGAAATTATTAAATATTTAATTTCCCCGAGTAGGAATCGAACCCACAATCTGCCGCGTTTACAGTTTCATGCGCCATTGTAGGTCGTCGTAGCGCACCGTTAGACGATAAGATAGAATAAGATTTTTCTTATTACATTCAATGGGCCATATCGACGTTAAAATCTAAAGATTGTCAGTTATTATTATTGCCATGCTTAAAAATATTTTTAATCATAATAAAACCAAAAATAAATCTTATAATTTTATAAAATGTCAGGTTTCCGTCATCATACTGTCTGGAGGAGGAAATTAAATCTCTTATCTTATCAGCTGGATGAAATCCTTTATCTTTTTCACCGCTGCGCTGTTCTAAATTGAACGTCTATCTCGGCTGTTTCGATTTAAGTCTCATTTGAGAGACGTCTCTCATCGTCACTTTATATATATTTTTAGCTTCACCCTAACAAATAGCCGGGTAGGCAGAGAGAACCTAGTGTAATGACACTCCGTTCCCCATTATCCACCCAATTCTGGACGCATTAAGTGCCGGAACGTTACGATATGTCTTGACACCAGAGCAAAGAAATGAAAATATTAAATATTTAATTTCCTCGAGTAGGAATCGAACCCACAACCTGTCTCGTTTTTGTTGGACACGCTTGTGCCTTTACGCCGTGACTGGCCATTGGTCACTTTATATAGTTTATTGTTTTAACACAATTTTAGCAACAATACGAAGTTTTAGATCGAATCAAAACAACGTCCGTCTCATTTTTATTCAAAGAACCAAGTGGCCATTAAGACGCGCTAAATCCACCAAGCAATCTCGCTACGTTGAATTTCAAAAATCTAAAAGAAAAATTTTGCTTGAGGCTTATAAGCTACCTACCCTTATGAAATAGCTAATTATGAGTTGTAAATTTGAATGAAAAAATAATATTTTGTACCTTCAAGGTGAATGGAAACTTCTTAATTATTATAAAAAGAAAAATGTGCTTTGCGTTTGTTCTTCATTTGACGGTAATTATACCGTGTACAATTTGCCAAAGGCTTCATCGAATTTTGGAGAGAGTCCAGATTTTTCAATAAAATTTAAAATAAACTAGATATTAATAAATCAATAAGGTAAAGATCGAATTTTGATAACGAAATAGAACATAATTTTCAAGTCGATACCATCGTAGCGCAGTGGTACAGTGTGTGAATGTGAAAACAATGGTTGTGGATTCGATTGCCACTTGGTCAAATTATTATTTTCATTTCTTCACTCTTGTAAAAAGCTTAGCTTAGCTCGATAAGAAGAAAATTGAGCGGAAATTGGAAAATGGATCGTTTTTATATAAGGTTCCTTAAGCCTTCTCAGTAACATCTAGAGCACAGAAAGTAAATATATATGCACTTAGGTATGTCTTAACATTCTATGTTATATTTTTAAAATTCATCACAAAATAAATTAAAAGTGGTATAAAATTGTCTGTTTTCGACCAGCAGTGTAATAGGTACGTTAACTGCTCTCTTTTACGAATGTAACGAGCTAACAAATAATGGCCCGCATCGAGCGCATAAAAATAGACTAGCTGTACATGCTTTTTTCTTCCCATACATTAGCCAATACATGAACTATACGTGTTTATGATACAGCGTGAAAGATAGATATTAAGTTTATAAATATACTAGCGGACGCGCGCAGCTTCGCTTGCGTATTTAAGGGTGAATTCTAATAACCCATGAAACATGTGTTCAATGAAATATTTTTAAAAGTCTAAATTTCAAATTTTATAAAATTCGGTGGCGATTTAAAGATTTTTCCATACAAACATTCAACCCCTTATTAGCACCCTTAGGGGGTGAATTCTAGAAAACCATGAAACATGTGTTTAATTATATACGTTTAAGAGTCTGAATTTCAAATTTTATAAAAATTGGTGACGATTTAAAAAAAACCTATACAAACTTTCAACCCCTTATTTGCACCCTTAGGGAGAGAATTCTAGAAAACGATGAAACACGTGTTCAATTAAATATTTTTAAAAATCTAAATTTGAAATTTTATAAAAATCAGTGCCGATTTAATTTTTTTTCCATACAAACTTTGAACCCCTATTTCACCCCTTTAGGGCTAAAATTTTTCAAAATCCCTTCTTAGTGGATGTCCAGGTTACGAAAGTAAGCATCTGTCCAAATTTCACATTTCTACGCACAGCGGTTACGGCTGTGCGTGCGTCTTACCTCAGTCAGTGAGGACAAGTCCTTTTATATATATAGACTAGCGGACGCGCGCAGCTTCGCTTGCGTAATTAGAGGTGAATTCTAATAAACCACGAAACATGTGTTCAATGAAATATTTTTAAGAGTATAAATTTCAAATTTTATAAAAATCGGTGGCGATTTACAGATTTTTCCATACAAACTTTCAACCCCTTATTTGCACCCTTAGGGGGAGAATTTTAGAAAACGACGAAACACGTGTTCAATTAAATACTTTTAAAAATCTAAATTTCTAATTTCATAAAAATCGGTGCCGATTTATTTTTTTTTCCATACAAACTTTGAACCCCTATTTCACCCCTTTAGGGTAAAAATTTTTCAAAATCCCTTCTTAGTGGATGTCCAGATTACGAAAGTAATCATCTGTACAAATTTCACGTTTCTACGCACAGCGGTTACGGCTGTGCGTGCGTCTTACCTCAGTCAGTGAGGACAAGTCCTTTTATATATATAGATAATATATAGGATGCTTACCTGTCAAAATTTTTGGAAATTAAATAATTCGCGTCCTCGAGTGGGATTCGAACCCACAACCTGTCGCGTTTTCAGTCACACACTACAGCCTTTACGTCAAGGACTGGCCTCGTAATTCTTAACTAGTCAAAAGTTCTTATAACTACCAATATCAGAAATTATGTTTTACCATAAATACCTAAAATGAATACTTTTAATAGAAACAGAGAAAAAATATTTAAGGATTGTAATTTTTTCCACTAACAGTTCCTTTTACTGGTGATATTTTAATTTCTTATGTTGAAATAAAGATTATATATAAGTTATTAAATTTTATATAAAATAATCTAATTTTATTAAAAGCCTTATATTAGGCAAATGAGGCTAGTCTAGGCCTGTCAACACCCAGTGCCTATAGAACTCGACGGAAAGTTTCCTCTGCCTACCCTGCTGCTGAAGCTAAAAAAATATTATGAAAAGCGGCACATTTTGTCCCCATACTTCAGGTCAGTTACTTTATTGTCTTTATAAAGCTACGCGAACACCTGGCTCTACCCGACAAAATTAAAAAAGTTTCAGTCACATTCGCTGCTTCGTTCATTTAAATTCTAACGGGTTTTGTTTTAGTATTTACTTTGAAATGTGATTCACACTGAAAAGTTTCATCAACATTTTCGACCAACATTCGGTTTATTTGGAATCTGATCTAAATAAAAAATGTATATTTAGGACTATATTTTTGATTGATTGGACTACGATATAAAACTTCTATTCTTATTTAGAACTAGATCATTTTATTCGAAATTAAGTTTCAGTATGGATTTCGAGTTTTTTTACTTATTCACTTTATTTATTCACTATGGATTTCCAAACAAAATTGAAGGAAAGGAAAATGACAAATATTATATTGCTTTTAAATAGATTCATTTTTTTAATACATATAAACGTATAAAATAAAAAAATGATTGACACCTTCAGCATAGTCAAAGAAAACAATACGAAGAAAACGAATATAGAAGAAAACATACACTACAAACAAGGAAAACATAACATACACACTTAATATATCAAATCAGCTTCACGCTGTATCTCGCAAATAAGGAACCTAGTGTTAAGACACTCCGTTTCATCCACTACAAACAGCATCTACAACTAAACTCTTGCAACTTTTTGAATCCAATCACGAATGGCACTGTTAGATATTTTCGAGTAAACCCCAGGGTATCCTTTACGCGCACAGCCCTTACCATATGACACTATGCCGAGCTGGATCTTGGATGATTTTATAACTGCAGGACCTCCTGAGTCGCCCTATAACGAAATAAAATATTTATTAAGCAGCAGATTCTAATATTTTTAAGTATATAGGAAACAGAGACGCTATAGACGTGTATATGTACATAGGTATCTACGTAAAATATTATCATAATATCTGTTTCTATTGTTAATAAGACATTTGATTTAGTTTATATACGCATCTTAGAGATACTAAGTGTAACCCAACGCCTTACTTTGTTTATCTACAGGGGAGACGCGAATATTTTTATAAAATATATTTATACCATTATGTATTTCATTGCAGCACAAATTTTTTTTAGCTTCATACTGTATTCTGTACATACCTACGGTAAGTAAAGGGAACCTGGGAACCTAGTGTTAAGACAATCTGTTCCCATTAAGATTTCCTTTTCTCATATTCCGCCGAATTCTAGGCGCATTGCATGTTGGGGGCAGAATTTTACCCGTTGCTTGCCTCATTACCAGAGCGAGGTGAATGAGAATATTAAACATTTAATTTCCTGGAGTAGGAATCGAACACACAACCTGTCGCGGCTACAGTCGCACGCTTGTGCTACTATGCCACGACTGGCCTCAAATACTACTGGCTTTATTCCGTTATTTATTATAAAAAAGTATTACATAAACAGTAGACGCTTAAAACTGAAATTTAAAAAGTATATTTCAATTGTCACCTGACAAGAATCTTTGCCGCCTTGCGGAACACCGGCGCAAAACATTCTTTCCGTTAGCGATCT
>JAEBDU010000024.1:536677-585053 GCA_016802625.1 Heliconius numata
TAAGTTTAACTTAGAAGTAATCGACGATGAAGTTTGCTGAGCGTCCTCCCTTTATATTAAGTAGCGGAAAGGAAAGGCCTATTGTTGACTTCGAGTCCCGGGAAAAGGATAGTTAATCCGGGGATAAGTAAGAAAAATGAAATGGGCACATCCATAGACAATTGCTTTTCAATGTTTTTTTTTTTACTTTTAATTATCCTACATACCTATATTGTTATATAGTTGTCTAGATTTAAATTTTCATATTCTACTTTTCCGTGTATTTTTTTTATCGTTCCTTGTGTTGAATGTAGTGTAGTAGTGTAACCATATATATGCTTATGGTCATCGTGACTTCGAGGACGGATTTGCGGTTTATCTAGTAGGTATATAATAGATTTATGAAAAAAATGACAAATGATTCACATTTAAACGATTTTTTTTTTATATTTTGGTTGGTATTAAAGTAAATTTACTTTTAATTATAATTACTAAAAGTAAAGTCTTTATTCCGCATTTACCGAGTGGTGGGTAATCTTTTAATTTGGCAGCCTCACGTATCTTGAGCGTGCAACTATAATTATGCAAGTTTTATTGTTCAAAGAGGTGCTCCGACGCCAAACTGCTATAATTAAAAACACAAGGTATTCTCAAAAGCTACTTGCGTATAAAATGAGAATTAAAAATTCTTTCACATTTTAAATTAAATTTTAAGAAAGTTTTACCTAATTTTATCAGCATTTTAAATGTTATAACAAGGCAAGTAAGAAAAAGGCTATAAAAATTACCTAAATATTTTTAGCTTCACACTGTATCCCGCACGTAGCATAGTAAGTAGATGGAACGTAGTGTTCAGACACTCCGTTCCCCACTTTCCGCCGAATTTTGGAGGCATCTCATCTGGATTTTTATTTTTTTTAATCTATATCTATATATATAAAATCAAAAGGTCTCTCACTCATCACGAAATCTCAGAAACTACAAGTGCTAGGAATCTCAAATTTTGCATAGGAGTTATTTATAGGACGTAGGTGCTCGCTAAGACGGGAATTTGCAATATTCGACTTCTAAAGGGTTGTTTTTGGGGTCGAAAGTTTGTATGAAACTTCGTTACTACAAATGCTAGGAGTCTCAAATTTTGCATAGACGTCACTAGGACGTAGCCATGGAGACAGAAATTAATAATAACATAGTTCACGCGGGTGAAACCGCGAGCGGGCCGCTAGTTATATATATATACAAACCAAATATTTTTTTTTGTAGCAAAAGAAATATATAAAAAAAGAAAAATTATAGTTCACAAGAAATGGATAAACATTTAGAATAATAATCCAATTAATTTAAAAAAAAACACCTCAATGCCCTCCTCGAAGGGAGGTATCCCGATTATCATAATGAAATTGCGAACAGTGCGAACTGGAAGCTATAAGAAAAATGGTAAAATTTGTGGCGTTAAATAATATCGTTAAACGTAAAGAAAAATGTTCCAGCAGGATTGGGTGCTGCCTCTGAAATTGCAAGTCGTATATTACACGGGGAATTTTCAATTACGACAACGCCGCGGTTTTTCATTTATAATGTGACTTTTAGGCTTCGGTGGGGGTCATTCGTAACTGTCATATGATAGAATAGATAATTGATAGAATCGATTTTTTAGTTAGTTCGATTTTTTAGGTGTAGTTCAAGTTTTTTTTTAGTGTTTTAGAGTATTTAATGTCCTGTTTTTCTTGCGTTTTTAGAATTATATTGTGCTTCTGACATTGTGTGCTTAGGATTTGAGAAATATCTAACATTTACACAAGATAGATATATCTGAATTACAAATAAACTTCAATATTCCCACGAGTGTGTGAATCCACTACTATGGGATACAAATATTTCACAATTGCGCCTTGAACAATAATTTGTTAATAAACTACACATTATTGATTAATTATTAAAATTTATTACAGATCTAACCTTATTTGGTTAAAATAAAAAACATATATGTAAAAATCTTCCCATTTTGGACAATAACAGTAATTTATTGATGTTATTTTCAAACAATAAAAGCCTTCATTCAGTTGTGGTTTAAAGTCATCGAGATTAAAAGCGTATATAACATATTAACTGGAACGAAAACATTATCTTTATACATATTCCTGAGTATATTTTATTTAATAATGCGGAATATCTCTATACTTTCCTTATAACGTCTGGTTATAAATCTAAAGTAGGTACCTGAAGTACGATTTTAAATATTAAAAGAAAATGTGATTTTAAATTATATAATATTTTACTTTAGTGTAAATTAAATTATGCATCAGATTTTAAAATGGTTTTCATTAATAGAGAAATTAATTCAAGAGAAATATTGTAGGTAATAATATTTTGTATACTCGACTGTACTGCTTAATTTTAATTTTAGGTAAAGCTGGATATCCAAAAGTGACCTGGAAATCTAGTGTTAAGACACTCCATTCCCATAACTACCAGACAGTTATACCTACACCAGAGATTTATAATTTGAAAATATGAAACAGCCATAATAAGTCGTACAGTCGTAGTCCAGGCGAAATCGCATGCGAAACGTAAATTATAAATATATTTAAAAAAAAATGAATATTACTTACTTAATCTATTCTTCTAGAGGCCGTGGCGCAGTGGTACAAACATATAACTGAAAACTCAACAGGTTGTGGGTTCGATTCCCACTCGAGGAGATGAAATACTTAGTGCTTTAATTTATTGCTTTCGTGGTAAGGCAAAAACGCGGCGTTGAGTTCCACCACTCAACACACGATGCCTCCAAAATTAAGCGGAAAGTGAGGAGCGGAGTCTCTTAATAATAGGTTCCTTCTGCCTTCCCCCCTATATGAATGGATACAGCATGAAGCTGAAAAAAAATCTATTCTAATGAAATAATTTTCAACTTCATTAACATTACGTCAACTCGATTTACCTGACGTATTTAAATAAAACTGTGAAGAACTTTAGCCATCACTATGAATGCTACAAGTTAATGCTTTTAAAGATAATATTTTTAAAGTGACATGGTTGTTTAATTTCAGTAAATAACTTAAATGGTTGCAAAACAACTATAATGGACATTTAGAGTGACGCGATTGGGTATTTTTGACTATAAAACAAAAACAATACTTGTAAGAATAAAAGATCGATTGCATATACATTGCAATACAAAAAGTATTCTAATATCAGCTTCACACTGTATCCCGCACACAGCAGGGTAGGCAGAGGGAACCTAGTGTTAAGACACTCCGTTTCTCGCTTTCCGCCGAATTCTGGAACCATTGTGAGTTGAGTGGCGAAACTAAACGCTGTGCTTTGCCTCGATATCAGCGCAAAGAAATGGAAAAATAAATTTGAATTAACATTTCATTTCCACGAGTGGGGATTGAACTCACAACCATTCGCGTTTAAAGTCAAATTATTTTGTGGCCTGCGCCACGACTGGCCTGTACTATTATTTACCTACTATTTTTTACTTACTTCTTATCAAAGGACTTTTATCGCATTCCTTATACTATATTATATAATAATTTATCGTGCGCGTAGAATTTATAGCTTCCAATATTGAGATTTCAAACCGATCACAGAACTCTTAAGACTTCCAATATAAATTTATTGTAATGCAAATTGCATCTCTTTGTGACTCTGCTCCAGTAACGTTCAAATCCTTTCAGAATTCGCTTTAAAGAGCGAATCTGTATTGAACGTAATATTCATTTTGTATAGCGTTTTATTAAATATTTTTATAGGTATTATTATTTTGTATTATTTAGCTTCGCCATGTATCCTGCATATAGGCAGGCAGAGAAATCTGGGAACCTAGTGTTAAAATACTCAGTTTCCCTTTATGACGAACTTTTCGACAAGTTCTTAAGGCATTGCGTTGAGTGGCAAAACTCAACGTCGTCGTCGTCGTGCATGTTTTTTTTCCACAATAATTATTCACATTATATTGTATTGATATTACTGTCATTGTAGGTCGTCCAAGCGCACCGTTAGACGATAACATAGAAAAAGATTTTTTTTTCTGCAATCAATGAACCATATCGACATTAAAATCTTAAGATTGTCAGTTATTATTATTCGCATGCTTAAAAATATTTTTAATCATAATAAAACCAAAAATAAATCTTATAATTTTATAAAATGTCAGGTTTCCGTCATCACACTGTCTGGAGGAGGAAATTAAATCTCTTATCTTATCAGCTGGATGAAATCCTTCATCTTTTTCACCGCTGCGCTATTCTAAATTGAACGTCTATCTCGGCTGTTTCGATTTAAGTCTCATTTGAGAGACGTCTCTCATCGTCACTTTATATTTTTACTTCACCCTAACAAATAGCCGGGTAGGCAGAAAGAACCTAGTGTAATGACACTCCGTTCCCCATTTTCCGCCCAATTCTCTCCTCTAGTATACCTCTAGTATTGCGCGTTAAGTGGCGGAACTCAATGCCGTGCTTTGCCTTGGCCCAAAGCGAAAAACTGAAAATATTAAATTTCCTCTAGTGGAAATCGAACCCACGACTGGCCACTGGTCACTTTATATGGTTTTTTTGTTTTAACACAATTTAAGCAACAATACATAATATTAGATCGAATCAAAACAACGTCCGTCTCATTTTTATTCAAAGAACCAAGTGGCCATTAAGACGCGCTAAATCCACCAAGCAATCTCGCTACGTTGAATTTCAAAAATCTAAAAGAGAAATTTTGCTTGAGGCTTATAACGCTACCTATCCTTATGAAATAGCTAATTATGAGTTGTAAATTTGAATGAAAAAATAATATTTTGTACCTTCAAGGTGAATGGAAACTTCTTAATTATTATAAAAAGAAAAATATGCTTTGCGTTTGTTCTTCATTTGACGGTAACATAATGAATGTATAATTTGCCAAAGGCTTAATCGAATTTAGGAGAAAGCCCAGATTTCTTAAAATAAACTAGATATTAATAAATCAATAAGGTAAAGATTGAATTTTGATAACGAAATATAACTAATTTTCGAATCGATGTCACCGTGGCGCAGTGTGTGAATGTGAATGCAATGGTTGTGGATTCGATTGCTACTTGGTCAAACTATTATTTTCATTTCTTCACTCTTGTAAAAAGACAAAGCTTAGCTCAGCTCGGTAAGAAGAAAATTGAACGGAAATTGGAAAATTGAGCGTTTTTATATTAGGTTCCTAAAGCCTTCGGAGTAATATCTAGAGTACAGTAACTTAAGCCTAACATATCTAAATTATATATTTACTTTGGTATATCTTAATATTCTATGTAATATTTTAAAAATTCATCACAAAAAAAATTAAAAGTGGTATAAAATTGTCTGTTTTCGACTAGCAGTGTAATAGGTACGTTAACAGCTCTCTTTTACGAATGTAACGAGCTAACAAATAATGGCCCGCATCGAGGGAATAAAAATAGACTAGCTGTCCATACTTTTTTGGTCCCATGCATTAGCCAATACATGAACTGTACGTGTTTATGATACAGCGTGGAAGAGAAATAGATGTATTAAGTTTATAAATCCTTATATTATATAGGATGCTTGCCTGCCGAAATTTTTCGAAATTAAATAATTCGTGTCCTCGAGTGGGATTCGAACCCACAACCTGTCGCGTTTTCAGTCACACACTACAGCCCTTACGTCGAAGACTGGCCTCGAAATTCTTAACTAGTCAAAAGTTCTTATCAGTAGTTATAATCAGAAATTATGTTTCCTTATAAATACCTAAAATGAATACTTTTAATAAAAATAGAGAAAAAATATTTAAGGATTGCAATTATTTCCACTAACAGTTCTTTTTACTGGTGATATTTTAATTTCTTATGTTAAAATAAAGATTATATATAAGTTATTATATTTTGTATAAAATAATACAATTTTATAAAAAGCCTTATATTAGGTAAATGAGGCTAGTCTAGGCCTGTCAACACTCAGTGTCTATAGAACTCGACGGAAAGTTTCCTCTGCCTACCCTGCTGCTGAAGCTAAAAAAATATTATGAAAAGCGGCACACTCTGTCGCCATACTTCAGGTCAGTTACTTTATTGTCTTTATAAAGCTACGCGAACACCTGGCTCTACCCGACAAAATTAAAAAAGTTTCAGTCACATTCGCTGCTTCGTTCATTTAAATTCTAACGGGTTTCGTTTTAGTATTTACTTTGAAATGTGATTCACACTGAAATGTTTCATTAACACTCGACTAACATTCGGTTTATTTGGAATCTGATCTAAATAAAAAATGTATATTTAGGACTATATTTTTGATTGATTGGACTACGACATAAAACTTCTATTCTTATTTAGAACTAGATCATTTTATTCGAAATTAAGTTTCAGTATGGATTTCGAGTTTTTTTACTTATTCACTTTATTTATTCACTATGGATTTCCAAACAAAATTGAAGGAAAGGAAAATGACAAATATTATATTGCTTTTAAATAGATAGATTTTTTTAATACATATAAACGTATAAAATAAAAAAATTATTGACACCTTCAGCATAGTCAAAGAAAACAATACGAAGAAAACGAAAACGAAAACATACACACTTAATATATCAAATCAGCTTCACGCTGTATCTCGCAAATAAGGAACCTAGTGTTAAGACACTCCGTTTCATACACACGTACACTACAAACAGCATCTACAACTAAACTCTTGCAACTTTTTGAATCCAATCACGGATGGCACTGTTAGATATTTTCGAGTAAACCTCAGGGTAGCCTTTACGCGCACAGCCCTTACCATATGACACTATGCCGAGCTGGACCTTGGATGATTTTATAACTGCAGGACCTCCTGAGTCGCCCTATAATGAAATAAAATATTTATTAAGCAGCAGATTCTAATATTTTTAAGTATATAGGAAACATAGAGACGCTATAGACGTGTATATGTAAATATGTATCTACGTAAAATATTATCATAATATCTGTTTCTATTGTTAATAAGACATTGGATTTAGTTTATATACGCATCTTAGAGATACTAAGTGTAACCCAACGCCTTACTTTGTTTATCTACAGGGGAGACGCGAATATTTTTATAAAATATATTTATACCAAATTATGTATTTCACTGCGGCACAAAATTTTTTTAGCTTCATACTGTATTCTGTACATACCTACGGTAAGTAAAGGGAACCTGGGAACCTAGTGTTAAGACAATCTGTTCCCATTAAGATTTCCTTTTCTCATATTCCGCCGAATTCTGGGCGCATTGCATGTTGGGGGCAGAATTTTACCCGTTGCTTGCCTCATTACCAGAGCGAGGTGAATGAGAATATTAAACATTTAATTTCCTGGAGTAGAAATCGAACACACAACCTGTCGCGATGCCACGACTGACCTTAAATACTACTGGCTTTATTCCGTTATTTATTATAAAAAAGTATTACACAAACAGTAGACGCTTAAAACTGAAATTAAAAAAGTATATTTCAATTGTCACCTGACAAGAATCTTTCCCGCCTTGCGGAACACCGGCGCAAAACATTCTTTCCGTTAGCGATCTGTATTTTTTACGGCATTCATCATTCGATACCGTTGGTACTTCGACTACCATTAAGGTATCGCTGGAAGCTCCGTTTTCCTGGAAATAAATAACTTTTAAAAAAGAAATTGTATTCAGTTTTATAAAAATGGATAGATATATTTGAAATGTACTCCTTTCATCTTTAATAAAACATTGAGCAGACATAAGAATAATTACATTCTCATGAATTTTTGAGGTCAGACGTGGTGTAGGATAGCAAATGTGCGAATGTAAAATCGGACAGGTTATGAGTTCGATTCCCCCTCGAAAATTAGGAAATATTTATTTACATTTATATTTTCAATTTATCGCTCTGGTGTCAATTCAATACGCGGCGTTGAGTTGCGCCACTCAACACGCAATACCTCCTGAATTGGGCGAAAAGTGAAGTACAGAAATGTCTTAATGGACACGGAGTCTTAACCCCAGGTTCCGTCTGCCTACCTCTGCTATGTGCGTGTGAAGCAAGCTATAATCGAAAAATTATTAGCAGCTTCACGCCCCTTCCGGCATTGCAATGCTAAGAATAAAGAACCTAATGTAAATATACTCATTTTCCATTCAATTTTCGAGATAGCGTATTGAGTGGCAATACTTAACATCTTGTAGAACACAAGACTACTAGAATGAGAAAATGAATACAGTTAACTACCCCAAATGGGAATCGAACTCACACATGTCACGTTTACAGTCATATGCTGTGCTGCTGCGCCACGACGACCTTGGTTGGTATTATTTGAAGTTTCAAATTATTAAATTCATTAATCCTAAAATTTATTATATAATAAGATATTATAATCATATTTACAGATGTACGGCCCCATCCCGTTACAAGGATACGAGTTCCAACGTTAACTTCAGAATTTTTTCTAGCCAAGCTAACTACTTTTGCCTTATTATTCAATTTAATAGGTGTTTTAAGGCTGACGAGACCAACATCATAGTC
Source organism: Heliconius numata (assembly GCA_016802625.1). Classification (NCBI taxonomy): domain Eukaryota; kingdom Metazoa; phylum Arthropoda; class Insecta; order Lepidoptera; family Nymphalidae; genus Heliconius; species Heliconius numata. The sequence goes on from JAEBDU010000024.1 coordinate 545,156, forward strand.
TACACCTCCTTCTTTATAACGTGGGTGTCGAGTGAAGTTTGTGGAGGTGTACTGGACTCCACCAGAACTAGCTTTGGTCGAGCCTGTCCTTATAAATACTTTAGTTATTCTGAAAAAGTATAACATATAAAATTAAAATTTCATTACTTTGAAAGTTTTAGCAGAGGCCAACGAGGCGCACTAACACGAGTATGTGTGTGTAAATGCGATGGATGTGGGTTCGATGCCCACTTGGGGTAATAAATTATTATTTGTTAATATGTTTATTTGTTTCGCTCTGATAACTAGCCTATCTCGGCGTTGAGTGTCGCTGCTCAACACGTAGTGCTTCTAAAAGTCAACATCCCATCCAACACACCTAATCCCGCTCAAAATTCAACGTCGTCGTCTCCATTTTTACTAGAGCGCGGAAACGAAAATAAATCATTTCTACATGTAATTATCAAACTCACAATAATTTAATTAATACAAAATGATAATCTTGCTGAGCCACTGAGCCACGACGGCCTCAAAAAAGATAAAATAAATGGAAAAACAAACAAAATAATACCCAGACAGACAGTGTGCCGCGGTAAGAATATAATGTGGGCTTATAATGGATCCTCCACATCCAGAACGGGCACTGCCTTTTTGGAGCACTAAACGAACTTGATATGGAAATTGTTCAATAGTGGTACTATGCCCTCCAACGATTTTGTTATCATACGGCTTAAGACGACGCTTCTTACATAAAACATCTGAAATCATAATATTATATAGATTGAGGCAGTCGGGGCTCAAGGTTATTAGCTTGTGACTGCAACGCGATGATTACCTCTGGGGGTATCAATTATTGTTTAGTAATATTTTCATTTCTTCGCTCTGGTACAATGGCTGTACGCAGCAGGTTAAATAGGGGAATCTAGTGTTCAGACATTCCGTTAAATATCTTCCGCCGAATTATGGAGGAAGGCGTGTGAACAAAAAAATAATAAAAACTTAATTTCCTCAATTAAGAATCGAACCCACAACCTTTCACGCTTGTGTCCCTGTGCCACTACTGCCACTACTTCAGTTTCTGTATTTATTTTATTTAATATACTTTTTATAACTCTGGAGTAGGGGCAAGGAGATATACAAAGGATAACGGAACGCCAAACGCTACAATTTATATTATTATATTTAAATTAGGTACCTTGGACTACGAAAATAAGAAAAATCAACACTAAACACTGCTTCATATCTAGTAAATAGAAGAAACAATAAATAAAACTAACCTTCGGCGCTATCTTATACTCGTATATATAAATAATTTTCAAACTATTTTTCACCCTATTAAAAATAATCATATGTAATTAAAGAGTCATTATTATATTAAAAATCTAGTCCTTTCCTAGAAACTAAATAGCGGAAAATTGAACGAAAATAACTTAAACCATACTTAAATTATCTTTTTTTTTCAATTTTGTGCCGTCGTCGCTTCGTGTATCAGTGGCAGAGTCTAACTGAAAATATGACGATTGTAATATCAATTTCTATTTGGGGGAATTAATTATATTGATTTCCTCGCTACGTAATATCTCAAAAATATTTATTAATATTTACTTTTACAGTATTGTAGGTACCTGCTGCTGAGATTCCTTTGAAATTACTTTCTGTATCTTATACATGGGGACAGAGTGTTAAATGGAGATATATTGAAAATGGATCTTTTTAAGTGTTACTTAAAGTATACTTAGTTTATACAAACATTAATAATATTCGTAATGCCTTTAATTTAAAAATCACTTTTCACTCAAAGATTTCAGTAGCATCTGGTAGCGACAGACGCTGAGTAGAACACCGATTTTATGTGTTTCGAATTTTCATAGTTACTAGTATACTTTAAAACTGAAAAAAAAAGTATTTTTAAAAAAAGTATTTTAATGAAAAATCTGTCAACTTGTATAATTCGATAGATTTTTCGCATCTGAATTAAGTCTATTGTCATAATATTGTCCGATATGTGAATATAGACGCGACTATATTGAATTGCATTACAATGACGTCCATGTAAATGAAAAATTAAATATCTAGAGAAATAACGTAAAAACTGTTGTTGCTCAATGGCAGGGGACGTTTATGGGTTCGAGTCTCATTCGGGGAAACGAATCATTATTTATATTTTAATTAATTTTCTCTCTGGTAAGAAAGCATTTCAGCAAGTTCATAATTATTCTGGCAAAAAATTAACTGACTCCAGCTAAAAATACTCCTGTTCAAGCAGATTATAACAGCAACTTACATAATTGACATTTTAAGGGAAAAAAATGCCCACAGCGAATTGGAAGATTCATTAATCAAATATTTTAATATTTGTATAAAAAAAGTTAAAGAACTTCTATAATATGTTACACTGAAAAGTTTCATCAACACTTTCGACCAACATTAATTTATTTGGAATCTAATATAAATAAAAAATGTATATTTAGGACTATATTTTTGATTAATTGGACTACAACATAAAACTACTATTCTTATTTTGAGTTATATAATTTTATTCGAAATTACGTTTCAGTATGAATTTCGAGATTTTTATAACTTTTTTTATTCTCTATGGATTTCCATACAAAACTTACGGTAAGGAAATTGACATAAACATAATATTGCTTTTAAAATGATATTTTATTATATATACTCGTATGTAAAGGTATAAAATAAAAAAAAATGCACCTTCAGCAAAGAAAATAATATGAATAGGAAAAATTCAATAAGAAAACAAACAAAGAAAACATAAATAAATCAAATCAACTTCACGTTGTATCCCGCAAACAGCAGGGAAAACAGAGGGAACCTAGTGTTAAGACACTCCGCTCCATACACACGTACACTACATACAACATCAACTAAAGAGAGTTGTTTTTGTTAATTTCAGTGAGTCAGTTAAACTCTTGCAACTTTATGGATCCAATCACGAATGGCACTGTTAGATATTTTTGAGTAAACCCCAGGGTAGCCTTTACGCGCACAGCCCACACCATATGACACTATGCCGAGCTGGACCTTGGATGATTTTATAACTGCAGGACCTCCTGAGTCGCCCTATAACGAAATAAAATCTTTATTGAGCAGCCGATTCTAATATTTTAAAAGCTATTATTTTTAAGTATATAGGAATATAAAGACGCTATAGATGTGTATAGGAATATATGTATATATGTACCTACGTCAAATATTATCATAATAGCTATTTGTATTGTTAATAAGACATTTAATTTAGTTTATTTACGTATCTTAGAGATACTAAGTGTGGCAAAACGAAACTCAACGCCTTACTTTGTTTATCTACAGGGGAGACGAGAATATTTTTATATGTTCTCATTAAGACTTCCTTTTCTTATATTCCGCCGAATTCTGGGCGCATTGCATGTTGGGGGCGGAAGTTTACCCGTTGTCTGCCGTCATTACCAGAGAATATTAAACATGTAATTTCCTGGAGTAGGAATTGAACGTACAACCTGTCGCGTCGACAGTCGCACGCTTGTGCTACTGTTCCGCGACTGGCCTGAATTACTACTGGCCTTATTCTGTTATTTATTTAAAAAAATATATACAAACAGTAGACGCTTAAAACTGAAATTAAAAAAGTATATTTCAATTGTCACCTGACAAGAATCTTTCCCGCCTTGCGGAACACCGGCGCAAAACATTCTTTCCGTTAGCGATCTGTATTTTTTACGGCATTCATCATTCGATACCGTTGGTACTTCGACTACCATTAAGGTATCGCTGGAAGCTCCGTTTTCCTAGAAATAAATAACTTTTAAAAAAAAATTGTATTCAGTTTTATAAAAATGGTTAGATATATTTGAAATGTAGTCCTTTCATCTTTAATAAAACATTGAGCAGACATAAGAATAATTATATTCTCATGAATTTTTGAGGCCAGTCGTGGCGCAGGGTCACAAGTGTGCGACTGTAAACGCGTTGTGAGTTCGATTCCCACTCGAGGGAATAAAATATTGATTTAAATTTATATTTTCATTTCATCGCTCTGGTATCGAGGGAAAGCGCTGCGTTGAGTTCCGCCACTCAACAAGCAATACCTTCAGAATTCGGCGGAAAGTGGGGTACATAAATATCTTAATGGTCAAGGAGTGTCTAAACACCAGATTCCCTCTACCTTCACGCCTTTTCCGTCAGGACAGAGTCAAAAATTTAATATTTTTTTATTGATTGGCAAGACTCAACACCTTGTGTTCTTCCTAGGGTGAGAAAATGAAAACAGTTAACTACCCTAAATGGGATTCGAACTGACCAGTTGTCACATTCACAGTCATAAGCTGTACTGCTGCGCCACAACGAACTTAGTTGGTATTATTTGAAGTTTCACATTATTAAATTCAAGAATCCTAAAATCTAAAGAGCTTAGTAATATATTTGAATTATATTTACAGATGTATAACCCCATCCCGTTACAAAAATATGAGTTCCAACGTTAACATCAGAATTTTTTTTGGCCAAGTTAACTACTTTTGTCCTATTATCCAATTTAATAGGTGTTGTTAGACTGACGAGACCAACATCATAGTCTACACCTCTTTCGTTATAACGTGGATGTTGAGTGAAGTTTGTGGAGGTGTACTCGACTCCACCAGAACTAGCTTTGGTCGAGCCTGTCCTTATAAATACTTTAGTTATTCTGAAACAGTATAACATATAATATTAAAATTTTATTTCTTTGAAAGTTTTGGCAGAGGCCAACGAGGCGCAGTGGCACAAGCATGTGGGTACACCCACGATGGATATGGGTTCGATTCCCACTTGGGGTAATAAATAATTATTTGTCAGATGTGTCAATCTCGGCTTTGAGTGTCGCTACTCAAGACGCCTTTAAAGGTTAAAATCCCATCAAACACCCAAACTCTCGCTCAAAATTCAACGTCGTCCTATCCATTTTTACTAAAGCGTGGACGCGAAAATAAATTATTTCTTCAAGTAAAAACCAAACCCACAACAATCTAATTAATACAAAATGCATATCTCACTAGGCCACTGAGTCACGACGGCCTAAAAAAGGTAAATAAATGGAAAAACAAACAAAATAATACCCAGACAAACAGTGTCCCGCGGTAAGAATGTAATGTGGGCTTATAATGGATCCTCCACATCCATAATAGAAGTTGCCTCTTTTAAGTATCAAACGAACTTGATATGGATAATGTTCAATAGTGGTAGTATGCCCTCCGACGATTTTGTTATCATACGGCTTAAGACGACGCTTCTTACATAAAACATCTGAAATCATAATATTACGTTGGTATATCGAGATTGAGGGTGGCATGAGGGTGTGGCTGCAACGCAATGAATGTGGGTTCGATTTCCACTCGGAGTATCAATTATTATTTAGTAATATTTTTATTCCTTCGCTCAGGTACCAAGGCTGTCATGCAAGCAGCAGTTTAAACCGGAACCTAGTGTTAAAACATTCTATTCCCCATTTACCGCCAAATTCCGTAAACATAGCGTGTTGAGTGATGGAACTCAACGAAGCGCTTTGCTTCACTACCAGAGCGAAGAAATAAAATATTTAATATTTAATTTTCTCAAATGGCAATCGAACCGACAACTTGTCGTGTTTACAGTCACACGTTAGTGCCCCTCCGCCACTACTGGCGTCAGTGTCTATATTTATTTTATTTATTATTCTTTTTACATCTTATCTCTGGAGTAGGGTAGTCAAGGATAACGGAACGCCAAAAGTATATTATTATATTTAAATTACCTTGGACTACGAATATCAGAAAAATCAACACTAAACACTGCTTCATATCTAGTAAATAAAAGAAACAATAAATAAAACTTACCTTCAACGCTATCTTATACTTATACTCGTATATATAAATAATTTTCAAACTATTTTTCACCTTTTTTTAAATGTACATATGTAATTAAAGAGTCATTATTATATAAAAAAACTAGTCCTTTCTTAGAAACTAAATAGAGGAAAATGGAATGTAACTTAGACTATACTGAAATTATCTATTTTTTTCAATTTTTTACCGTCGTCGCTTCGTGTAGCAGTGCTGCTTAATTTAACTGAAAATAGAATGGTTGTGGAATCGATTTCCATTTGGGGGAAATAATTATTTTGATTCGCTAATAATAACGAGATAAAGGGTCTTGACAGACAGAGAGACAGATAGACATACAGACAGACGGACAACAAAGTGATATTGTTTCCTTAAAAGGAACGGAAAACCTAAAAAAACTTTAATATTTACATTGTAGGTACCTGCTGCTAAAATTCCTTCTTAATATCGATGATGTCAAAAAAATACGAGTACTTTCTGTATTCTGTAGCTTATATATAGACAGAGTGTGGAAAATGGAGATATATTGAAAATAGATCTTCTTTTTAAGTATCTATTACTAAAGTACATTTAGTTTATACAAACATTAATAATATTTGTAATGATATACATCTTTCATTTAAAAATCACTTAAGCACTCAAAGCTTTCAGTAGCATCTGGTAGCGACAGACGCTGAGTGGAAGACCGATTTTATGTTTTTCGAATTTTCATCAAGCAAATTTAACAATATTGTTATTGAATAGTATTGTTAAATTTGCTATCGTAAGCTATATAAATATTTAAGTATATAATATATAAATGGTAATAAAGTCCGTGCAAACAAAGTTGCCGTCGGTCACTAGTATTCTGTAAAACTGAGAGAAAATATATAAAAAAGTATTTTAATGAAAAATTATATAACTAGAGAAATAACGTAAAAACTAATATTTTCAGTTGAGTTCCGCCATTCAACACGCAATGCCTTAAAAATTCGGCGGAAAATGTGGAACGGAGTGTCCTACTGCTAGGTTCCATTTGCTTACCCTGCTATATGCGGTACACTATATATAGATGAAAAATGAAATGACGTATAAAGCAAACAAATTTTATTTTCTACGTCAGACACACGGAAGACTACGCTAAAAACATAACAAAACTGGTCATTACAGCAACAGAGCCACTTGGCACGTTTCGCTCGGAGCACCTTTCAATCATCTCGAGACCGTTCCAAGGTTTCCGGAATAGTTTCGTTACGGCTACCTTTAACATTTATAAGCGTGACTCTTAAAAGGGTATATCGTAGAAGTGTTCTAATATGTTTGTTTGTAATCGCACGATTTAGCAGCTTGAATTGTTAACTTGAAATTTGAAACAAACAAGCTAAGACACCATCGACAGAATAGAAGTAATACCTACTTAACTTAGTAGTATCAGTATTGGTTTTTCTTTTAATTTACTTAAACAGAAAATGCCAATAATAATTGTAAAAATATATAAAAGAGACATCTCGTACTCAACATAAATCAAGAACGTTAATTTCAATAATATGGCAAAATGGCAAAAATTTCGAATACTTCTGAAGCTTCAGTCGTGAACAATCAAAATATGTCAAAAACAGAAAAAAATATTTTTTTTAACTAAAAGTAGTTTATAACAAATACATTACAATTTATATATATAAAAATGTTGACTTAAATAGTTATAAAATATACTTAAACAAACAGATGAATACTATGAAAAGTAACATACAAAGTACATCATTAGTTCCCTAAAAAATGAACCACCGGTAATGAGCAAACTTAAAATATAGCACAGTGGAACATCGATAAATCTTTTTAAACGTCCACCATTGTTCTGTCTAGTATAATTATTCTGGCGTAAAATTAACTGACTCTCGCTAAAAATACTCCTGTTCAAGCAGATTATAACAGCAACCTACATAATTAAAATTTTAAGGAAAAAAATGCCCACAGCGAATTGGAAGGTTCATGAAAAAATTATTTTTACTACCAAATCCATAGATAATTGTATAAAAATGTTAAAGAACTTCTACATTAGAAAATGAGAGATAAAATACTGTAATAGGACAGGACTTGAACCCGTGTTTGTTGGAATTTGTCCATTCGTCGTTGTTTTAATTTTCAAATTAAATATTTTTATATAACATTAAACAAATTATAATAAATCTCTTGAAAATTAAAAACCGCATATAGAAATAGTGAATATAGAACAAACATTTATTGTATCATTGGAGCAATACCTACATATATATAGTTCAACGTCCACTCAAACTTGTAAGGAAAAACACAAATTGAAAATTAATTAATTATAATAGAAAATACATATTTAAACTGTAAATATTTAACTAAAACTTCTCTGCACAAATTCTGCTTCCAGAGCTAAGTTTTCGTACCGTATTTAATAAATAACGGAGACGCAAGAGGACGGTATTTGCCCACATCTTATTTGTCGAGTCACCGCTGCACAGAAACTAACATATTTAATAAGCTTTTTGCCTTTTACCCGCTTTCATACATATTTATTAGATTTCTTTTAAAGTGTACGTAAACGCTCAATTTTCTAGAATACTTGAATTTGCCCGTGTGGTCCACATAACAAATACAAAAAATAAAATATTATAAAGTGGTATTTCCAAATGAGAGCTAAAAAATATGGAAATATTGTAAGTGGTTCACGAAAGACAAACTTCCATGAGATTACTTCTCATCCGCTTTGGGCTTCGATGCATGCTGGATGATCAACTTTATCTTTATATTTTCTATAAAAAAATAACAGAGAGATATAGAGGACGTGGTGCAGGGGCACAAGGCATTGACTATAAACGCAACGGATAATAGATTCAATTACCATTCGAGAAAATGATAAATATATAAAATTTTCATTTTCTCGCTCTCCTGTCAAGGCAAAGCGCAGCGTTGTGTTCTATTACTCAACACGTGCCTCCAGAATTCGGCGGAATGTGGAGAACGGAGTGTCTTAATACTTACTACCTATCCTGGCTATACGGGTACGTAAATCTCAAAATGAAGAAAAAACTGCTTTTTAGACTTGCTTGCATGAATCGTGACAAACTTGTCTAGTATGAACTTTTCAAACCAATACTTATTGCGCGATTACAAATAAGTCCACAAAAGTGCCGTATTATCGTTTTTCCCATCATCAATAAACCCTTTCACGTAAACACCATATTGAGTATTCAACCAGGCAACCCCTACATAATATTAGGCGATCATTTTCGCCATCTGCTGTTAAATGGAGGATAGATCAGGTAAGGCGTGCTTAGGAGGCTTTTAAAGTGTAAGCATTACTTTTGTGCGAATTTGTTGGAATATTAGGTTTTTTTTTAATTTGTATATTATTTATTGATTTTCAGCAAAAATCAAACAATACAATAAATTATTGCCCTGCACCACGACTGGCGGCAGAATCTGTGGAAATGTTAATAATTTTTTTTTTGTATGTTCTTTAGGCAAAGGAAATATCAGAATAACTTATTGTATTTGTTTTTTTAGCTTCACGCTGTATCCTGCGCTAGAAAGGCAGAGGGTGTCTGGGAACCTAGTGTTAAGTAACTCCGTTCCCATTAAGACACTTCCGTTACCAGAGCATGGAAATGAAAATGTTAAATATTTCATTTCCTTGAGTTGGATGGATGGAGTTTGGAACACAAAAAATGGCAAATGTTTATTTGAAATAAAAAAGTGATACCATTATTCAATCTATATATTTCCGTCATCAAAAAAATCATTAACGAATGCGAAATCAATTATTGTATTTACATTGAATGGGCATTGGTTTCGATTTCGAAAGGAAATCAATATGTTCATATATATGTATGTAGTCTAATAGCTTACTGCTATTATAATAAACGTTTAAACTACTAAACGCAACAATATGATAAATTAGTTTTTTAATTATGGGTATATGTATAGATTAAATATTTGGTAATGTTTTTTTTGTGTGTCCATGCACCGTGACTTTTTAATTTTTCGTATCGGTAATAAATCATAAAGGTATTGGTAAGATAAGATATCCATATGTTTATGTTTATTATAAAAACAGATTAACTTTTTGCCCATATAGCAAAGGGAAATGTTAAGACTCTCCGTTCTTCCCTATCCGTCTATTTATTTCATTTTGCGTGTTAAGGGTTATCAACACAATTAAATAATAAAAATTAAAAAACTTCATATCTAATTGAGTAATATTATAGTTTATTAATCTGACAATAATGATATTATGCACTGCAAAGTCCAAAACATTGAATAATTATTTACAAGAAAAAATTGGCTCCTAGGTATTTACCGTCTAACATCTACACTCAGAGTATACAGTTAAAATTAATTTATATCTATGCAAATAGCACATAACATAGATAGATATTCATACGATAAATTTAATTGATATTAAACGCTTAATTACGCCTTTATAACGGCTGCAAGCTTTCAATTTTAGTCCATCTATTTCGCACAAGGAAATCAAATTAGACAGTAATAAGTTACAATGTCAAATTTAGTTTAGTAACCATAAATTAGTACAAGACCACACCTTTTGAACATTTGCGTAAGTTCAGAAGAAAAATCAATGCCATTTAATACCGGTTGTCATTTTAATAACCACCTTTGGGCGAGGTGCCTGTTCAAATATGACAAGTTGATCATTTATTGCACTAAAGAATTAAGACATTAATCTATTTGGGTGATCTATTATTATGTATCTGTAGTCAGGGTTAAGGAAAGTGTAGGTTGTAATGAAAAATGGCCAAGGTTGCTTGAAAAATACTACATGTAATTATAATATAACATGTGAGTTGTGGGTTCTGTCGATGTGTAAAAATATGATGTTTATATAAATTGCATTCTTCCCTATTTCTCTTTTTATAGCTCTGCAATCGGATTTATCTAAATTGACAAATTTAGATAAATCCGATTGCAGATTCATCTACCATAAAAAAAACTAAGCAGTAAATTAACAAATCACTGACTGTTTTGTGTTCTCAACAACATAAGGCAAAATACTCATTCTACTATTTTCTACCTGCTATTCCACCAAAGCCATTATGTGAAAATGCATCTAAACTTTCCTTTTTTTCAGCTTCACACTTTATTCCATAGCAGAGAAGACAGAGAGATTCCAATACCGAGACACTGTCGCTCTCCATGTTTCTCACGCCTTATCAACACGCTCAAGTTATAAGCAATATGTTCCTTTTTGAAAGCGAACAAAAAATCACATGTCATACATACATTAGTTGATATTAATCTAATTGGACACTTATTTTTTCTTTTTTTCTTTATAATTCTCATAAAAAGTTAAAAAAAAAACATTTAGTGTATCACAATTCACAACAAATAAACGTGACCACGAATCCTTATTGTCGCAACTCACTTTTGTCGTGAAGCTCGTTGTAGTGAACGTATGGTACGTACGTAGTAGGTACCAGTAATTTGCCAGTTTTGACACTTGTTATTGAATTATTTTAATTTTATATTTATTTAAGATGCTCTGTGATCTGTGATGTGGGTGTTGGATGGCGGAATACAACGCCGGGGTTTCAGCTTCTTTCAACTTCCTTTTACAATCATAGCTTATTAAAATGTCTATAGTAATATTATAGTTAAGTTAACTTCAGTCACCTGATACATTTCCTAAGAATTGCACCAACGTGTTAAACATATTATGTACTTTTTTTATTATTAATTTCATTTTAAATAATAAACATCTATATTTCTAGGAAATTAGTTATTTAATTTTTGGTACTCTACAGGCAATGTCTCCAGAATTTGGCGAAAAGTATTTTAATGGGAACGAAGTATCTTTACACTTGGTTCCCAGGTTCCCTCTGTCTATCCAACTATTAGCGGAATTCAGCGTAAAGCTGAAAAAAGTACTTAAGTTTAGCTAAAATACATAAGATATATAAGCTTAATACAAATAAATATAAGCTTGATAAAAAGTAATTAGCTACGAGCAATTTTTAAATGAACGACGTTCAATTTTGTTTCAATAAAGGACTTTGTCAACAACAGGCGATCTATGTCCGTGATTTACAATATTGACTTTTTAAGTCGATAGTTCAACTTATTAAGTTCTTGTTTGAGCAGTTTGCTGCTTAAATGCTTTCAAGAAAACTTAACTTGAAATTATAACTTTCGCTTCTTTTATTTTTTACATTATCAAGTGGTTTTTTATGATATAGTTTAATTAAATTTTATATAAAAATTTTGGAGCTGGAAAACTGGATTATATATATTTTTATTTTTATAGATTTTTTTGATAATGATGAGATGATGAAGCCTTCATGGGACAGTACTATGGGATATGATTTTTTTTCTCCGCTGTCATAAAAAGAGTCACTCAACATACAATATTTGGAATTCGGGTGGAAAGTATACAATGGCCTGTTGAAGTTAGATTTTTTGCTTATTTTACTTTGCGAAAAGAAACAGGATTTAGTTTATGTAGGCGGAACAAAGGCATTACTGATTGAGTGATTGACAGACAGCATGTCTATAGCTATTGGATATAGAGAGCTGAATTTACTATACATAAGGCGTATGGGAGCACTTAGAAAGAAAGTCCTGAAATTCGTGAGAGAGAGGAAAGAAACGGAGAGAACATGTTTCATATCCCACATAAACAAATTTACGATATTATGGTCTAAACCTTGTACGTTTAAATATACTAAATCTCTAAAAAATACTTTTGAACCTACTACATATATATCAGTCAGTCAAAACCGCAACTCTGATTTTATCAATCATGATTGAATGTTTTTGGTCAAATTTAAATTAGTACAAAGTAATTATCGAATAACTAATTAGGTCATTTATTGCGTGTATTTTTTGTGGCTTTCTGCTAGAATTCTGACATTTCCGTGTAATATTGCGATATATATTATTTTTTATAGCTAATATTCTTACAAAAGCAATTATAACTTTGAAAATTCCAAATAGTAAAGTAAAAACGGTTTCCAAGAGGCGAGAAGCACAAGAAAGAACCTATTAATCTAGTGTTAAAATACTCCGTTCCAAATTACGACAATAATAATAATAATACGGAAAGTAGGGAACTCAGTGTCTTAACATTATGTTCACTCTGCCTACCTACCCTGCTAGGCGTGCAGCGTGTCTTACAGCGTGAGTTAATTGTATTTTCATAAAATTATATTTTCTTGTGGTACTAAAGTGACTAATAGAATATACATAATATTATATTAATGATACAAATTTCCGCGTGTCTCCGTTGTGGTCTAGAAACCTATTAAACGATTAAGGTCACTCGCAAATATGGAATTTACCAACATATTCCTGACATCCTGATCAAAATACGTATAAAATTGTATTTCTCATTATTGAAATTATTTAGTTAATTTTACTATTCCTATTATTTTTATTAGTCCGTAGTGGCGCTATCGGGCAGCTTCTGACTGTTACCGCGAAGGTTGTGGGTTTGATTCCCAGAGGGCCGGCCCCAGACCCCCAGATTCAGAGAAATGAATAAATTTTTCTCCGTGAGATATAATTATTTCCCGCTCTGGTCTAAAATATGATATTTTGACCGGTAAACCTACAAACAATACATTTTACTTAACAAAACATTTCAAGAATGTTTCATATTAAAATATTAAATGCAGCACTCACTACTGGTATATTATTATTCTCTAGTTTTTATCGTAAATACTACGGAATCACTCGCTCACTTAATATCTAAAATATTTTTTACATAACGCAGCTAGAAAGATGAAGTTACTAAGTTAATTCAACAATATCGAATTATACGTATTCTAATTTGTGGCGCTATTAAAATTTTATTTATTTATTTTTTTTACTTCCATGCTGTATCCCGCCAGCACGGTAGACGGAACCTATAGTTAAGACATTCCGTTCCCCAATTTCCGTCAAGGTTTCGAGACATTGTGTGTGTTGATTAGCGTAACTCAACGCCGCGCCACAGTCAAGCCTCACACTTTTGTCAAGACTGTTTCAGATCTTGCAATAAAAATTTAATTATCTATACCTAATAATACATTACTTTAAGAATAAAAGTAATAAATGATTATTGTATATGGACGAGTTATTTGTCTCCTTGACGTGTCACCAAAATATACCAATGCCGCTAACACAAAGCATTTATCAGGAAACTAAATCTACTCTTAATTACTAATCGGTCGAACAATTCAATTCATAAAATCATTTATCATGTACGTATGTATGTGTATTGAAATATATACGAAACGTGATTTCTATTCTCCAACGGTTGTAGAATTTGATTTTGCTCCAATTCTAACATATGTTCGCAGCATTTTGAATAGAATGTATTGATATAAACAGTTTTGTATATGTTTAAGCTATTTCCATTTGGAGTGAACAAGGAAAATGTAAACACGTTATTAACAAATATATCAATTACATCATAGAAATTGTTCTAATTTTCTAATTTTGTTTTAGTTATAATTCTCATTTTTTATAATAATCTAATTAATTAATATTTTTGAAATTTTGTGTTAGGAGAATGAAGTACATTTCTGTAAACTGTAGAGATAAGTTTCTTTTATCAACTTTACTAAGTATCCCGCACATAGCAGGGTAGGTAGAGGGAACCTAGTATGAACCCTCTTAAGAATCTTCTTTTCTCAATTTTACGCCGAATTCTGGAGGCATTGCGCGTTTAATACGTACCATTTAACGTGCTATTAACGCAATTTAAATAAATATTTTATTTCCTCTAGTGGGGATCGAACCCGCAACCAGTCACGACCGCCACGACTGGCGCAAGTAATAAGAGAAAAGTCACAGTATATTATTTCTAACAAACCAACTGCCACAGTTTCGGACATCTATAGCATCTTAACTTTAACTTAAGACGCGAGTGGCTATAAACATATCAGATTTTAGATTTAATAGCAATGTTTGGTACTGCACATGACGTCGAGGACAAGTTACGAGGACGCTATACCCATACACAATTTCAATATATAAGCTAGCTCATATAAAACAAGACATATATGAATAGTTATGAAACATGAAGATGCATTCAAGTGAAATATGCACTTCGTGAGTTGCCAGAAGCTGTTTAAATTTATTTTCTTAAAGAAAATATAAAATACTGTTGAGTACACCAACATTCAATAAAGTAAATAGAATTTTAGTTAAATAAAGTAAATTTCAATATAATATGAACTAAGGAATATATTCGTAAGAGTTATTAATATCTTTGTGTTGTCATGTGCATCTTCTCACACGGAATAAGGAAAAACGAAAACTAATAGTTTTTTTTTAAATTTAGACTCCAGTAATATTTACACAAATTGCAGTAAACACTTCTCGTAATCGGTAGTAAATGAGGAATATCATATTAAATATACATATACAAATACTATGTATTTAATTAGTATATACATAAAACATGTCATATATGAGTTATTTTTATATATTTCAGCCTAATAGACGTCGTGACTAGTTTTATAGCAAGCATGTAAACAGATGTCTTATTTAGAAGATTAATTCTGTTGTTTCAAAATAATTATCGTCAACCTGTTTGGTAATGTATTTTAAAACTACACATGTTAGTTATTATAGCATTCATAATACTGAATGGGTACAGTTAAATTCTCTTAAATTTACATAGCAGCAATTGGAGTATTTTTCTTATCTTCACGTTGTATCCTGTACCTATATAAAGAGGGAAGGCAGAGGGAACCTAGTGTTAAGATGTTTTTCACTTTCCGCCGAGTTTTCGAGGCATTGTGTGTTAAGTGACGGAGCTTAACGCTACGCGGTGTTTTGACCTTTTTACCAGAGCTAAGAAATGTAAATATTATTAAATAACAAATCATTTTCATAAAATATATAAAACTTTGAATGCTACAACTTGAGAATGTCAATCCTGTTTCTAACTTCTGCCTAAATACAATAATCGAGATGATTAACTCAACACAGCACCTTATCTAAAAGGATCAAAAATACCTTCATCATTTTCTAAATGAATTAGAACCCACGCTCTTAATCCACGCTCCAAGTTTTTAAGTCCTTCTTAAGTTCTTCATACGAAGAACTATGGTATACACCATGAATTAAGACCTATTATATAAATTAAGATATATATTATATGGTCATAAGAAACTAATTTAAGCTTAATTATATCAAAAAGCATATATACTACCACAAAAACAGTCACCGTACCACAAATGATATGAAAATGACGACTCCAAGATTTGGAGCACTTACAATTATGCATCATTATGCAAAACTTAATCTGGCAAAACTATTTGACGAATATAGGGCTATGTCTTCACTTATTCTAAGCGATTTGATACTACTAAAAGGGAAACAGTACTCGTTCATTACAATCAAGATAATTATATTAGAAAAGACTAATAATTAAGCAATCTAGCTCTAAAGTTACAGAATATTATTGTTTTTAAATCAACTTTGCGGATTTTCCGGCGAATTCGAGACATTGCATTTGGAGTGCCGGAACTCAACGCCGTGATTTGTCTGAACCCACAACCATCGCATTTACAGTCCGAGATTATCTTACAATAAGCTTAAAATTTGAAAAAATGTAAAAGCCAACAATATAGAACTATAGAGGAGGTACCTCCTTACAGTAACATATAAGAAAATATCCTTATATATTATGACCATCAGTTCAGGGCTACAAATTTATTAGTGCTTGTGCTCAGGGCGATGCACAGCTTGTCATATTTATTTTTATTTCTATGGTCTGAGAAGTCAAAATGTGGCAAAAATTCCGCCGCTATACAAAATACACTATATAAGTACAGTGTACTCCAGGTAGGTAGTAGGAGTGCCAAAAAAGGCTCTCCGAGGGTACGCCAGAGCTCCCGATCCTCCGCCTTCCGTATCCCGTCGAAGCCGATAACCTTCTCCATGTCGTTAGTCCATCGAGCTGAAGGGCGCCCTACGCTACGCTTTAAAAAAATATAATTAATATAAATTTTATATTTAATAATATTTGCAAATATATAACAGTAAAATAATTTTAATTACGTGCCTATCTCAAATGATGATGTATAATATGGGAAGGTAATCGCATTAGAACTTTGTTACGTTTGAGGCAAAATTGTTTTTCGTTGCGTTTACGGAATGGATCAGTGTGAAAGTTTTGTAATTGCTTCTGAATATGCAGGAATGAGGGTTTATGCGCACTACAGTTTTAATATCTATGGAATATATGCTCTTACGCACCACGGGCGGCGTTGATCACTTACCACCAGGTGACTCGTAAACTGGTTTGCCCTGTCTTTTTCTATAAAAAAAATTAACAAACTGACATATTTTCTCATTTAGTAAGATACTTGCTAGCAAAGGAACCCTTTTTAAGATTCTGTACCCAAAGGGTAAAATAGGGTGTCTATTACTAAACGCGACTGGTTGTGAGTTCGATCCCACTTGGACAAATGAAATGTTTATTTAAATTTATATAAGCGGCGTTAAGTTCCGCCACTTGACACACAATGGCTTCAGAATTCTATTTCTCTGCTTACCCTGCTGTTTGCGGGATAAAATAAAGTAAAAAAATTATAATAACTCAACATTCAGTGCGTAAAGGCCCCGCAACCCTGCCTTATAAATATGTCTCAAAGTTTATCATCAGTAATTACGTAGGTATACGAAATTAATTACTTAGTCGAGGAAACAAGATAATTAAGAAAATCTTTTCTTTGTTATCATAATATGAAATTTTGCTGTAAGTACCTAAGCTGTGTCTTAGGCGTATAAATCATTATTAAAATGTTATAATTTATGGTAAATGTTTTGGTTTTATTTAAATTTCCAGCATATAATTTACATGTTTGTTAAGGGAGATATTTTTTTTTTATTGATTTGATTAATGTGATAATAAATTAAGTATTTTTGATAATGAGAGTATGCAATTTTCAGGTGTAGTACCTAAATAGGCGTTGAGTTTGTCCACTCAACACGCAATGTATGCAGAATTCGGCGGAAAGTGGGGAACGGAGTGTCTTAGTACGAGACTCTCTGCCCACCCTGCCGTATGCGGAATAAGGCGGGAAGCTTTGATTTCGAAATATTTATACTTTATAGAACCATGCCTTATCACGCATAGCAGAGTTGCCAGAACAAGCCTCCATTTTCCACCCAAATTCTTAAAATTACTATTACTAATTACTAGTTAGGCTTTTTATCTTACATAAGCA
This sequence comes from Heliconius numata, assembly GCA_016802625.1. Lineage (NCBI taxonomy): Eukaryota > Metazoa > Arthropoda > Insecta > Lepidoptera > Nymphalidae > Heliconius > Heliconius numata. The sequence goes on from JAEBDU010000024.1 coordinate 563,175, forward strand.
GAGAAACTTAAATAATCTATATATATAAAAGGACTTGTCCTCACTGACTGAGGTAAGACGCACGCACAGCCGTAACCGCTGTGCGTAGAAACGTGAAATTTGGACAAAAGTTTACTTTCGTAATCTGGACATCCACTAAGAAGGGATTTTGAAAAATTTTAACCCTAAAGGGGTGAAATAGGGGTTCAAAGTTTGTATGAAAAAAAAATTAAATCGGCACCGATTTTTATAATATTTGAAATTTAGATTTTTAAAAGTATTTAATTGAACACGTGTTTCATCGTTTTCTAGAATTCTCCCCTAAGGGTGCAAATAAGGGGTTGAAAGTTTGTAAAGATTTTTTTTAAATCGTCAGCAATTTTTATAAAATTTGAAATTCAGACTTTTAAACGTATATAATTAAACACATGTTTCATGATTTTCTATATTTCACCCCCTAAGGGTGCAAATAAGGGGTTGAAAGTTTGTATGGGAAAATTCTTAAATCGCCACCGATTTTTATAAAATTTGAAATTTAGACTCTTAAAAATATTTAATTGAAGATGTGTTTCATGGTTTTCTAGAGTTGACCCCCTAAGGGTGCAAATAAGGGGTTGAAAATTTTTTTGGAAAAAGTTTAAAACGCCACCGATTGTTATAAAATTTGAAATTTAGACTCTTAAAAATATTTAATTGAACATGTGTTTCATGGTTTTCTAGAGTTCACCCCCTAAGCGTGCAAATAAGGGGTTGAAAATTTTTTTGGAAAAAGTTTAAAACGCCACCGATTTTTATAAAATTTGAAATTTAGACTCTTAAAATATTTCATTGAACACATGTTTCATGGTTTATTAGAATTCACCCCTAAATACGTAAGCGAAGCTGCGCCCGTCCGCTAGTTATCAATATTATGGTTAAAGTCACCTTTTCCCAATACGCTACGGTTTCTTACTAGATTTACTACTGGATCTAAAGATTAGCACTAGAATATATAACCTATTTCTTTTATATTTCCTATATTTTTTTTAAATATTTGAATATCCTATTTAACATAATATGCATAACACGTGTATTAAAAACACTCAAAACTCTTCCAACATTTAGGAAGCTGTTTAACTCTATTTATGTTGAATTTTGTTTGTCATCTTCCTGTACAATAATAAAGGTGTCTGTCACCGCTGCTCTGGTCTGTTGTGACATCATGTTTCACACTTCCATTCAATGCAGATGAGGAAGGTGGGTTGGGTGTCAAATTAACTTTTAAATCCGGGTGCTTAAGCACTTACTAATCATTATTTTTTTATAAAGCTGGTTTTAGATATATTTTAAATAACAATGTTTGTTTTTCTTTTTCATTACAATGAATACTGTAAAATATTGTCATTTTTATCCCAGAATGTCTTATTCTTCTGTCTTCTAAAATAAGCAAATAGTAAGTCAATACACTCCGTTCCTCACGTTCCACTTTTCTGTTAAAACACTGACTATTAACCACTGTATCCTGCACACAGCAGGGTAGGCAAAGTTCCCTCTGTGACACACTGCGTGTTAACACACTGCGTTCCCTATTTTCGGCTGAATTCTGAAAGGATTGTAAATTGTAAACGCGAAAAGTTGTGGGTTCGATTTTCACTCAAGGAAATGAATATTTTCATTTCCTCGCGCTCCTCACAAGGCAAAGCACGGCGATAAGTTCATCCACTACATGCTTGCAAAATTCGACAGAAAGTGAGGAACAGAAGTGTCTTAACACTAGGTTCCCATGTTCCCTCTGCTCAACAAAAAGCACAATCATAAAGGCAGAGTATACATCAATTCTATTTGAATAATATAATATATTTTATAATTATAGTTATATAAATGCCTAGTACATTAAATTCAATTCAGAATTGTACACCGAATGACAATAATAGGTCGCCATTTCGATACAATAAACATTCGACAGCAATATGTGGGTGTCGAGGAAATATTTACTATTCAGCGTCGAACAATTACATTAACACTGGTATGATAAAATATGTATTTGATGTGTTGTTTATGTTTCATAATAAATTTATTAGCGAATCTTGATTCGTTTTAATAAAATGATGTGATCGGTTTTTTTATATGTTTTTTAGCATCACGCAGTTTCCTTTACAAAGTAGGGTAGCCACAGGGAATCTAGTGTTAAGACACTCCGTTTCGCCGAATTCTGGCGGAATTCAGCGCCACGCTTTGCTTCGACACCAGAGCGAAGAAATGAAATTTCATTTCCTCGAGTGGGAATCGAACCCATAACCTGTCGAGTTTACAGTCACACTTGCCCCTGCACTACGACTGGCCCTGTGTAAATAAATATATACATATTTTTACATATTAAATATTTATTTTTGTTTATAATTTCATCTCAATCAGAAGTTTTTGAGTTTGACATTGACATCGCATGTATAAAAAATAATAGTTTCACTATTATTTTAGATATGGACATTATAAAATCAGCGCGGCCTAGAATCTCTTAAGTCATTGTGCCATTAAAAATCAAAATAATAGTTCGGAACGATACAAGTTGATACTCAAAGCTTGTTGGCCTTACATGAGCATTTATTACCCTAGAATTCTACCATATTCGATCCCCACTTGGGGGAATAAATTATTTAATATTTTCATTTCCTCGCTGTGGCAACAGGGCTAAGCACAGTGTGGAGTTACACCACTCTACATGCAATGTCTCTAGAATTCACTGGAAAGTAGAGAATGGAGTGCTTCAACATTAGATTTTTTCTGCCTACTCGGCTATATACGAGACTGTACACTGTGATTTTAAAAAGAATAGTGTCATTGTCATACCATGCTCATTCTCGAACGAGAAGCGCTGTCAAATTCCTAAAACTGTTTCCCAAAAATGTATTTCCGCTGGAATATTTTGCTGTAGTGCACAAATGAAATTTGTCCTGTTCCGCTCTTTGACCAAACACCGTCGAGTTTCGGCGCATTGGTTTCTTTTTTGAAATATTTCAAAATTGATATGCATATCTGAAATGGTATTTTCAATTTTGCTTTTTCTGTATTTCTAAAAATATTTTTATCTTCAAAGCATTGAATAAAAATCGTTTGACAGTTATATTTTTCAATACACAAGACACTTGAAAACTATTTCTATTTTATGCTTCTACCTCGTTGATAAATTAACGGTTACTGTAACTGTGTGCTTTCAAATAGAAAAATGTGAAAAAACGGTGAAGCTCAAAGTTATTTACTCACGTTGACCAAATAAAAAATATTGAAAAGTAATTTTCTTGTAAAAAAACACTGTACAATAAAAATATACAGTTTTAAGAGATTTTATGAAATATTGTAGTCAAATGTGTGAGGTGACTTGCTCATGCTTGAACTTGCTTCTCAGTCGGGGAAATATTTAATTTTCATTTCCTCCTTCTAGTGACGAAACATAGCGAAGCGTGGAGTTCCGCCACTTAACACACAATGGCTCGAGATTTCAGCGGAAAGTGGGGAACGAAAACATCTTAATGAGAACGGAGTATCCTAACATTAGGTTCCCAGGTTCCCTCTGCCTACTCCACCACTTGCAGGGATGTAACGCAAAAAAAGAAAAACACATGCACACATAGTACATACAATATATGACAAATTAAATCTTTCGAGCAGTACTTAGGTCACTGCGATCTCGTAACAATAGGTGTGGTGAACAGGGTTAAGGTTTGGAACCTTGAGCTTGACTCGTGACTGTCACTCCATTCGAAATACCACGACAAGATGAATTAAGAGCTATATACTGCTGTCAGTTTAGTTCAAAGTTTTTATAAGTTTGTTTGGTCGAAAAGCAACTTTGCATGTGTAACGATTTCATGGCTTAAGAAGTTGACCTTTAGATATGAGGAACTGTACACGAATATTGGTTTTGGTCGCTTAAATATTTTCTTAAGAGTATGATGATGATAAATGTATGTAAGTATATCATTTATGTGTCAAATTGAGTGATTACCGCTTATTATCTACTTTACCAGTAGAATTTTTTTGTAATAAAATATATAATGCATTTATTTGCATGAGAATATTTTTTTTCTAATGTAATAAAGTTAAATTTTTTCACTTTATTTTACGAGCGTGTAAAAATTCTTACGAGTTTACTTTCACAAATGTTTCATTCGTTACTGTATCCCGTACTTCAACAAAAACAACGGAACCTTTGTAGGACCACTTTGTTGTCCGTCTGTCTGTCCGTTAGTCTATAATTTTAAATTTTAGTTTTTTATATATTTTTAATTTACATTAGCTTCACGTTGTATTTCACACATAGCAAGCTAGGGCAGAGGGTATCTCTCTAATTCATTGTTATTTCATTCCCCCGAGTAAGAATCGTATCTACAGCAGCTCGTATATATAATGTCATACAGACCTTATATATAGATTATGTACATACAGTCATTTTCACTTATATATACATATTTATCTAATATTAACCTCCAATCAAAAAAATAAAAATAATACGAATATAAAGAAATATAAACAAAATTAACTAAATTGTTCCAAAAACATGTTGGATATCAATACAAATGACGTGATAACTTTTTGTTAGAGTAGATAAACGGTTTAGCCTCTGGAGGCTCATAGTTCAAGTTCGGCGTCGATTAAATTTGAGCCTCGATAGATTTATTGGGTGGAGAGTTAAGCATTTTATGTGTAAATATGTCAGACTTTCAGTGACAAAGTTTTTATTCAATGTTTGTAACTACATGAATAAATGAAATCAGCTTCACGCTGAATCCCGCATTCAGCAGGGTAGGGATAGGGAACCTAATGTGGACTCTGAGTGGGGATCGAACCCACAACCGTCGTGTTACAGTCAAACTCTTGTGCTCCTACGCCATTACAGCCTCTGACTACATATTTAACATAATATAATATTGTATTTCATTTTATTTAACTTTATACTATATCCTGACTATAGAAGGTCAGTGTTAAGACATTCCGTAACCCACTGTCTGGACGATTTGTGAGACATTTTGTTGAGCTTCAGAATACTGAATTATATTTACTGGGCAAGAAAATGAAAATAATTATTTCCCCCTAATGGGAATCAAACCCGCTTATCATATTAACGGAAGTTGTGCAGTTGTGCTACGATGATATTAATATATGTGCATCAATAGCATCTGTAGGATATTTTAAAACTAAAATACATTTCTTATTACACATGACTGATAAATAATGCGTTCCCCCGAGAGGAGATTGAACCCACAACCATCGCGTTTACAGTAAACTACTGTACCTCTAAGCCTTTATATGAGTTACATTTAAATATTTTAACTACAATTTGTTTACATTACAACAAGAGTAATATACAAGGCTTATGCAAATAGTAGCGACAACGGTAATCATATGAGTGCAGTGTTTTCGTCGAGTGATGTTTATATTATTACTGACGTATTACAGTTTATATCGTTATAACGAAAGCTCTATCTAAGTTAGAACACGCGAAGGCTTTACGTGGTTTTTAAGATTTTTGTATGTAAGCTTCACTTATTTCAACATATTTTTTTTGGAGAAAAAAAGAATTACCAACTATCGTTTTACGTTATAGTTAAGCACATTTGTTCTCTATTTTTTATACATTCTATTTTTTTTAGTAGAATATGTTTGTAATTAATTATATTATACAGTTGAAATTTAATAAATAATGAAATTTTCAAACTAAAACTTCTTAGTTAAAAAAGTTACAAAATATAAATAAATATTAAAAGAAGTAAAATAAAAATAAACCATTTACAATATCGAATAAACAAAAAACATAATTTGTAACGAATAATAATCGAATTATCCGATTATACCACAGATTAAAACGACAAACCGGGCGTCCATAAAATTAATTTATTGTGCGAAGCCGCAAAGCAAAGACAAAGGATTAAAAATTAATTACGACTTCAGAACAGCTCTTAGACCTTAGTCGCGATAAAAAGTTTATGCATTAAGTCATTAGAAGTTACTTTTCAAACGAATGAAGTCTATCATTTGGTGTTAACAGGATTATCACTTTTTTTAGAACGAGATTAAAACGGTAATGTTTTTTTATAATTTATTTGTTTACGATTATCAAAACATTTTAATAAATACAATATATGATTTAAATTTATTGTAGAAGTATTGTTTTTACTATAGGTAGCGTACATTTGAAAGAAAAATAAATGTCAACGAATCAACCCTGAGTTTTATTTATTTAGTTGCATAAAATAATACAATTAATATACAAGGATTAAATCTAATCATATATTTATTTTATACAGGTACGTTAAAGAAGGCCTCATGAAAAACCAAGTAAGTCTGTCTTTCGTAATAAGATTCTATATAAAAGATTTTTGTTTCTTGTTAAATATTATATCATCACTTATCTCTTCTATAATCGAGATACTTATTTAATAACAATTAAAACTAAACATCTGTAATTTATTGTAATTTCATAAACTTCTTGACCTTTATATGTTAATTTCATATTACGTGATCCGAGATTGATATGAAAATTATATATACATATATTGCTCTAGCTTCGAATGAAGAAGAATTCTTCGAACGGTCAATAACATAAACTCCGTAATACTAAGTAAGTAAGATTACTAAGTAAGATTTAAAAAATATTCTTTTCTACGAAATACAAGTTGTAGCCCACAACTTCGTTCATATGGACTATAAAACAAGGACTAGAAAATCTCGTTTTCTTTCCTCTTTTTTAGGAATTTTGGGAAATATTCTTAGTGCTCCCCTACGATTCTCAATATAAATAAATATAAATTATAAACATTATTAAATATTTATTCATATATCGATTTAACTCTTAAGATATAGCATACAATCCTTACTTTCAGCCTTCAGTGCGTTGTACAATGCTCAGCTTATACTCGATGGCAGCAGCTTTTAGCAATACATTTCTTGCTTAGTCTTGCTCGTAGTAGGCTCTTAGGCTCGTGTCAGGCTTTGTTTTGCGTCGTAAACACGTTTCATATTGAAACCTCACTAGACCTACACATGTGAGGCATTTTGCGCACTTTGGTACACTGGTCCAAGAGATGTATATGAAGATGTATTATTACTGGAATATACAATAATGATTTAACAATATACAATAATATTTTTTCAGCCTTACTCTGTATCCCAAGTAGACAGAGGGAACTTAGTATAAAGACACTCCGTTCTCCACTTTCCGAATTTTCGAGACATTGCATATTGAGGGGAAGAACTCAACACTGCGGTTTTGTCTCGGTGCCGAAAAAATAATACTATTAATTAATAATAATTCATTCCCCCGAGTCGAGATCGAAGCCTTGTGTTATATTACTTTTTAATGTTCTATGTACATTCGCCAGATATTTGGAAAATATTAGAGCGTGTATACGAAATAGTGATGTATCTTCATAACCAGAGCTGCCAACCTGGCACGGTTACAACGGTTTGACATTAATTGAAAACTATTGTAGCGGGCTTTTGCAAGTTTTGGAAATGTAATTGTTAAATTTTTACATAAAAGTTACTTCCTACTTACTTTACATTACTCAATTAAATCAATTGCGCAATAAATAAATAAATTAAAAACCTCAATCATAAGTTTTTCAAAAACTTATGTTTCTACATAATAATACGACTATACACCTAATACGACAAACGTATGGGACACACATGCACTATAAACAAACGATCATATACTCCCTTCTGCCCTTCAGCGATTCCTCGAAGAAACAGATACCAATCAGTTATGAGTCCCTCGAGGGTGAACCCTACTAACAACGTTATATCCTAAGATGACACACGAGATAGGGTCTGTTAGTGCGGAGTGTCGTGGCCTGGCGAGTGTTAATGGAATATTTATGACGTTAACTGAGTGTCGGTGACCTGAATTGTAGTTGGTGCCTTATACAATGTTGGATATTTTGGTATTGGATTATAAAATACAAGTTATAAGTGAGGAACGGAGTGTTTTAACACTAGGTTCTCTCTTGTTACCCTGCTGTGTGCGGAATACAGCGTACTGATTTAATATGTACATGTATCTATAGAGGAAAGGCGTGGCACAGAGGCACAAGCGTGTGAATGTAAACGGCAGGTTATGGGTTCGATACCAAGTCGACGGAAATGAAATGTTTAATATTTACATTTTTTCGATCTGGTGTCGAGGCAAAGCGCTGCGTTGAGTTCCGTCACTCAGCACTCAACGCCTCCAGAATTCGGCGAAAAGTAGAAAGCGGTGCTCCTAACGCTGGATACCTTTGCTTATTCTCCTTCATTCGAGATAGGGCATGAAGAAAAATCGATTAATTATTAATTAGTTCATTTGCTTAACTTAAGCAACGGCTCGTTACATTTTAAGGAAAAACAACCGAAACCATTTCTTATTTTGTTAAAATTTGTTCATGATTTTATAAAACTGTTCAAAAGTACAATAGCAGTTAAAATATAAAAATACTTTTATAACAGAACGAATAACCGGAAGAGAATAATGAATGGAGAAAATAATTTTCAATAGAAATCGCGCCAAATAATGCAAAATCTGGTGGATAATAGGTCAGCTTTGTTGTATTATATTTCACGGTGCTTAACTCACCGTCTCTCAGGGTAAGCGATCGCTGAAAACCAAGATGGCCGCCGGCACAACGTCTGCCAACCTGATTTGTGAGTGCACGAAGTAATGCCAGTGTGGAGTGCCAACGGTTGAATTGGAAAATTTTATATAGTCGCATAAAAGTCTGATGAAAATAAACTGGATTTTTATTCAAAGATCAGTATGGATTAGAAAAACAGGTAACGAAAGGTTTTTCTGGTTATTTGAAAAATAATGGAAGAGTGGAAAATGATGCCACCAGTCGTTGTGCAGGGAAAGTGAATGTAAATGTAGACGCAACTGATTGTGGGTTCGTTCCCACTCAAGAAAATTAAATATTTATTATTTCGCTCTGGTATGGAGACAAAGCACGGCGTTGATTTCCGCCACCTAACATGTTGTGCCTCTGGAAAATGGGGAATGGAGTGTCTTAACACTAAGTTTCCTCTGTCTACCCCGGTGAGTGCGGGATATAGCGTGAAACAGAGAAAATAAAATAGTTATATATTCTTTATTCTATGCATTACTCCTTCGTTTTAAGTCATAGTTTTTATTATTAAACCTGAGATTATGTAATAACAGGCAACTAATGCACACTTTTTCTCTATTGTTAAAAAGTAGAATATTTCAATAAAACTCAGTTCCCCCATTGTCTTGAACTTCGAAACCTGAGTAGCGAACGATTAATAGTGCCTGTCTAGATCTAGTGCTTCATGGCGTTTGAGGTCTTTATAACAAATGATAGTTCCACTCGTGGTTCTTACAAAGATGTATAAAGATAACAATGCTTTCAAGTTGGTTACCTTATTTATTTAATCGTTGTCTTCTCGATGTTTTGATTTTCTAAAACTAAACTCTATAAGTTCGGTTCTTTCAGGATAATGGATTATTCAATATTGTAATTTTTTGCTCTGGTTACAAGACACAGTGCATCGTTGAGTTACGTCATTCAACATCTCAAAAATTTAGCTGAAAGTGAAATTTAATATGAAATTCCCACTGCCCTGCTATATGCTGGATACAAAGTAAAACTAAAAAAGATTGCTACATTTCATCATCTAGTCCTAGATAAAGTAGCTTACATTGTGACTTTAGTTCTCATATTGTAACTAATATTACAATTCCATAGAATTTTCATCAGCTTCCGGGTCATTATGTCTTTGCTAACATACACTGTTAATGTTTACTTATTTTGTTTGAATATTGCATACATTTACTGGTTTTACATATACAGCATTTCATGTTATAACGCTTTTAAAACTTTTGAAAAGCTTTTGTTTCAGCTTCACGCTGTATTTCCTATATAGCAGAGTAGGCAGAGGGAATGTAGTGCAATAAGATACTCCGTTACCCACTTTCCGCTAAGCGAAACTTAACATCGAGCTTTGCCTTGTTACCGAAGAGAGGCAATGAAAATATTTGTAACTAATAATTCATTTATTTTTTTCTCCGAGTAGGAATCGAACCCACTACCGTCTAGTTAACACCCAAACACTAGTGCCATTACGCCACAACACCGTCTTTCCAAGAAAACTTGAAAAAAAAAACAAAAACGATATTGTGTACAAATAGAAAACTGAACGAAACCTCTTTGTCGATGAAGTTAATTCCATTTTAAGTTCAATTTCTGAAGAGATTGTATGAAATTGCTTCGCAGCTGTAGAACATTTTAACAGCAAACAAATATGAAAGAACACAATAGTGGTGATTTGTAGGCTACTCGTGCGAGGAGAACGACGTCGGTGAGCACAGATATGTGGAAGTGCCAGCGCCCCAATTGGAAAATTGTATATTGCGCTATAAACTTGTTGACAGCGACGTAGTGTGTGTACGGCGTGCTATAGAGACTTCAACTGGAAATAAGATAAGTCTTTAAGGTTCCGCTTTAGAATACGTGTCATTGTTTCTGGTAAATATTTTGCAACTGGAATATACAGAGAATTTGTGTGTACGAAAAGAATGCATTATAATATACAAAGTAGGGTTAGATTCAATATTTTTAATAATAATTGTAACAAAAATCTTTTAAGATTGTTTTTGGCAGCGCTCCGAAATATAAGTTTTGGTTTTAATATAAGTCATTTTTAAATAATAATTACTTTTTTGTGTTTTGGTTAGTCGTCTATCTCATCTTTTTTATTATTTTAAATTATCAAAAATACAATACAACTTACGGATAAAATAATTCAACCACGAATTTCACTCTTACCGAAGAGAACTAATTTCATATTAGTGTAACTAAAATTCATATTTATTCGTGTACATGAAGAGTTGGTGAAACGAGAAGCTATACGTATGTATATATGTTTGTAAGTACTCGTATGTTTATAGTTCAGTTAACGTTATTATAAGTTGAATTTACGATACGCTTGGCATCGTATAAGCGTACCAACGAATATTTAGAAACTATCTATCCTAAGTAGTGAAAATAATTACAATAATATATAATAATATATTTTAATGTTGGTAATTTGAAATTTTATATTTTACCTTTAGCTTACTTATCTCACGATAAATTCGATTTCGCAAAGTAGATGGAAAAAGTCCATGAAAAATCTATCCCTTAGATCTTTTGTTCTTCACTTCCAATAGTTCCTCAGAGTGGTGATCGAACCGAAATTGTAATGCACTGTGTGTGTGTCAGTACGTAGTTATTTCTCTTACAAGTACTTTACAAGAGTATAATTATAATATGTACCTAATTAACTTATTTGAGTTATATTGTTATGAAAATGTTTAATGGAGATATCAGCAATATGCAAATATATGTAGGAAATAACACCTTATTTACTCAAAACATAATTCAATAAGCAATATATATATTATATTACTATATTTGTAATATACGAGTATGTTATATAATATTAGAGAAACCAATCTTAATTATTATATGCTTCTAACCACAGACGTGACCACCTGAAAATCCATATCTATTACCATGCACTTAACTGAATTATATACAAACCGACCAAAGCAAATTTATAAAATAAAATCATCTATCAAATATTACGTAAGTACCGCTATTTATCGGTTCGATTCCCACTCTAGGAAACGAAAATTTTAAATATTTCATTTTTTAGAGTGGGAATCGAATCTACAACCCGCCGAGCTTACAATCGCACGCTTGTACTCCTGGGTCACGACTGGCTATTCTAAGCATTGTTCAGTAAGTAATAAATATTATATTACTATATTTGCAGTTCTAGAGTTTCAGCGTATAATATAATAGAAAACAATCTTAATTATTATACGCTTTCAACAAGCACAGACGTGACCACCTGAAAGTCCATTCCCGTTACCATGCACTTAACTGGAATACATTCAAAACGACCACAGCAAATTTATGAAGTAAACTGTTCGGACATTACGAAAGCACCGCTACGAGTTCTACGTATCGGTTCGATTCCCACTCGAGAAAATGAAAATATTAAATATTTTATTTCCACGAGCGGAAATCGAACCTTGTAGCGTTTACCGTCAAAACGACCACAGCAAATTTATATAGGAAACTCATCTGATATTACGCAAGTACCGCTATTTAGCGTCGGCGCTCGAATGCCAGTACGTCGAGTCCTAGTAAGCTGCTTAATTAACTTGTCTAATTACGATGTGACAAGATAGTTAGCTGCTGCAGGGATAGATAAATGTTCCATTCATTTGACAGTACATTGTTTTGAACATCCTGTAATGTAATATTGTGGTAATATTTACTATTATGTGCATAAATAATTAGTGATTTTAGTGTGTTTTTTTTTAAATCATTTTCTTGGTGTTACAGATAAAGGAAATAATTTGTTAGATTTTATTAGATACTGATGTATCTCAAATTTTATTTTGTTTATACTTTGCATAAATAATTAGGTTTAAAAGGTTTTGTACTATAATAATAAAAATAGCATAGATAGATTTATAAACTAGGTTCATTTTATATTTTTTTTTAAAAAACACAACTTTATTTACAAATCACTAACTCAACAACTCTACATTTACATTTAAAACTAAAAACTAACATTTATATAAAATCAATTAAATTTGGTCAGAGATAGGTACAGGCGGACAAATAAACTAATACTTTTAGTTACACAGTACAGGTGGACGGGTATCACTGCAATATTGATGGATCCGTGCCGTTATTGCGGAGCCCTAATGGATACAGATTGATCCCATATACCGTTGAAAGTAAATAGTGAATGCTTTTCTACTCTAATTAATATTTGATAGAGGATCGCGTCGCGTAGGATGGAACCAGTTCGATTCCCACTCGAGAGAATGAACTATTTAATATTTTTAGTTTCTCGCTCTGCTCAGACGGCAAAACTGTGACTGCAGAACTGGGCAGAAAATGGAAAAAGGAAGTGTCTTAATGAGAGCGAAATGTCTTAATACTCACATAATATTGTAGGCAGAGGAACCTGGGAATAGGTTGCCAAGTTCAATCTATGTACCTACAATGTAATGTGTGAAATACAGCATGAAGCTTATTATTTATATATTTTTTTAAAAGACATACCACTAAAACTATTAACAACGAGCTAAATTTATTCTAACAAATGTATATATATCATACGAGTACTTTCATATATACCTAATAGCTTCTTAAAAAACTTCAAAGTATCTCACAAAGGAAATGTGTTACTCAGTAATATTTTATAAAAATACAAGGCTTATTCATACTTAATCGAAATAGCATAAGAAATTATATAAATTAAAAAAAATAATATGATTGTGACATATTTTTTGCAGAAATTAATATGCACTAAATGAGTTAGTTCATTTTATGCTCGGGTGGGCACTAAGGTATTGTTAAGTCATGATTGAAATAAGCTTTTTATGAGAAAACATAGGCACTTGAGACCGTCGCGACGCAGGGAACGAAAGTGCGACTGTGAACGCAATGTTTGTGGGTTCAATTCCCATTCCCATGTATAATCTTTTGAGATTTTATTTGGTTTTACCCGAAAAAATATAAAAAGAATGTTGATCCACAACCAGAGGGGGTTTAAGTAAAAGAGATCTTTAAGTAAAAGTTCCATAACAATCGGTCCACCTGTTCCAGAGATTATCTCGGGCAAATAGAAAGACATACAGACATTTTTAAATATCATCACTATAACAGCCTATAGGGTAAAACCCGGATAGTTGCCTCGGACGGATACATGCCTCAGTTTCAAATGCTCTATGTTAGACGTGTTGTCAGTGTTTCTTTTTGATCATAATAAGAAGCGTTCCCCGCGTAGGACTCGGTGCCGCATCAACTGTCGAAGTAGGTGCACGAGTTTTGTCCGTGTGAGTAAAAATCTTCCGCGACGATACTTTGACGAGCGTCAGAATTATATTGGCAAATAATCTCCGTTAAATATAATTATAAATAATTGTGGTTTCAGTAAAATAATTATTTCTTTGATTGCATTAGAGTTTAAATTGCACTGTAATAAACGTTTTGTTGTTAAATATGTTTTATTTATTTTGTAAATAAAAAGGGCAAGTATCCGTATCAAAAAGGATAGTTGCCCTACTGTTTTTTCCGGATTGTTGCCCTGGGGCAACTATCCGTAACTACACATTTTAACGAGCAAACAGGTTTTTTTTCTTAGTTATTTTTTTCATTTGGTTTTACCTTTTTTTCTTGGTGATATTTTTATTGGGTTTTATTATAGTAAATATGTAGTTAAATAAAATAAATTCTCAACAGCAAAATGCCTCGCAAGTATAAACGAAAGCCAGGCGTGGTGCCGCGCCACATCGACTTAGTTTAGTACTTGCGCTGGAAGATCTAAATAAAAAACAAAAAAGTATCAACGAAATATCCCGGATTTATGGCATAACCTCTCGAACGTTAAGAAATTCAAAATAGCAAATTCAAATAGCAAATTCAATAAAAGAAAATACCAACAACGAAGTTAAAGTTGATAATTATTGTGCAGAATGTTTTGAAAATTATAATTTAACTAAATCAAAATCAGATTGGATACAATGTGAGATGTGTCAAATGTGGTTGCATGAAACTTGTACAATATTCAAAAACCATTGCATGAGATGTGGCAAGTTGAAAACCTTGGCTTCTGGTGATAATCAATACTAATGCCAAAGTTATTCTCATACTTATTTTTAATATTTAAGATACATACTAATATTTAATTCTTTATTTTAATTAAAAAATTACATGTTCAATTTTAACATTTTAAAACCTTAGTACTTTTAAGTGTTGTTTGGGTAATAATTTAACTTCTCTTAGAATTTAGTACTCAATAAAGAATCTCAGTAAGTAATTAGGACTGAATACTTATTTAATAGATGCTATGCCAAAGTTAATTCTTTTTTTTTTGTTGTTCTACCTTTAAAATAAATAGTAATATTTAATTATTATTTTGGATATTTCAGTACCATTTTGGAGTCTATTTTGTTGTAATTTTATAATTATATTGACTTTGATTAATACTTAATGAAAGATTGTGTTCAATAACAAAAAGTGATTACTTAAATTAATATAAGTTCGTTTTTATTTGAAAAAAAAATAGAGAGGCAAGTATCCCCCGAACCATTTTTAACGTGAGGCTAGTATCCGCCATAGTAGGCAACTATCCTCTTTTTTAGAGGCCACTTAAAACAGGCTGTACTCAAAATTAATAATATTTATATGTGAAAAAATTGGCTAAGTTAGAAGATTAATATATTATGTTTAAGAATACACTTTGAATAGGTAATGTAGTGGTATACATTTCTAATAAAAGAGCTTTTTCAAAAAGTGTGGCAACTATCCGGGGTTTACCCTATAGTAAAATTCAATGTAAATGATGAAAATTTTAATATATCGAAATATTACAAAATACAACATAATACAGAATTATAATAGAGTAATATATCAAAATTCAAACAAAACTAAAAGAAATATCTCATAAAAAATGCATTGTATATCAGTTGTATAACAATCTTATTATAATGTGTGCAAATGAAGCTTTGTAAATATTGACTTTTAAATTATTTACTTTTAGCCCGGAGGCGGTAAATGTTATTATTTGATCTTATGCTATTATAATCAGAGCTCGGATTCATACGATTTTCAGCATATCTTGTCAGGAACCTAGGTTCTGGGTTCGATTTCCGCTCGACGAAAAGCAAATTTTTAATATTTTCTTTTCCTCGCTTTGGTATCGAGACAAAACGCGACGCCACTCAACACGCAACGCCATATGAATTCGGAAGTGGGGAACGGAAGTATTTGAATAGGGAACAGGGTGTCGTAATACTAGGTTCCCAGGTTCCCTCTAACCCTACTATGTGCGAGATACAGCACGAAATAATGCATTACATAATATTTATGAAACTTATAAGCACTAGCATATATGTACTAGTTAATAAAACATCTAAGTTTCTATATCTTTATATTTATTATTTGTATAGGAAAATAATAAATTCTACCCTCATGTAGATGATAAAGGAAAAGTATTGAGTCGTATGAGCTAGAATGCGACCGCGGCGGGTGCCAAGAGAATGCAGGGCATGTGCAAATTGTTATTTCACCAAACATTTTTCACATTTACTAAGCTAGAGTTATTAAGTGCATTACCAGGGAAATAATTTTGTGTTTCATTTATAAATTACACAATGCTTAA
Organism: Heliconius numata; assembly: GCA_016802625.1. Lineage (NCBI taxonomy): Eukaryota > Metazoa > Arthropoda > Insecta > Lepidoptera > Nymphalidae > Heliconius > Heliconius numata. The sequence goes on from JAEBDU010000024.1 coordinate 579,351, forward strand.
ATGGGTCATATATGAATACAGAAATTAAATAATAATAATATATATTTAAGATGGCGTTTTATTTTGGTAAATAATTTCCAAAGACAACTAACTTACCTAGAATTATCATTTGGCAATGGTAATGGCATGGCAATAAGAATTTCAACGTTGCTTGGTGAGAACGTATGGCTGAGGGCTCAGAGCGCGTGGATGGTTTTCAACGGGTTCAAATCCCGCTACGTTCAAAATTTTTAAATATTTTCTAAACAAATATTTTTCTTTCCTAAGTACGGAATAACACTTTAAATTCAATTAAGTATTTATACGTAATCATTATTTATGGTTCATTTAAATACAGGTATTTCACATTACACGAACTACCTAACAAAACCAGAGCAAAATAATTAGATTAACATATACACATATATATACTCTATATACGAAATTGCTAGCAATTAAGAGATATTAAAGCATCCCGCATACAACCGGTACAAAATAGAAGGGCGGGAGGCGTAACTAATACCAGCTTTATATTTCCGAATTTACGCGAACGAAAACAACGATAACCTCGTTGCGAATAGAAATCACAAAAGAATAATATTTTTGGGTGTTTCACAACTTTATTTATCGCTGACTACTGACTACACAAACAATTTCCACTTCAGGTACTCCTGAAGTTACAGCCATCAAAAACAAATAGAGCTATAAAAAAGCAATGAAATGACGTTTATTCGTACTAATAATTCAGTAATAATATTCTTTTATAGTGGTTATAACGTTTATTTTTATTAAGCATTCATGAAATAGGAACGCAATGGCCCAAATAGTGGGGGTGGAAGTTTTGGAATGGTTTCCTTATAGTCATATAATAGAGATTAGTACTAAATAACATAATATATTAATTTGAGTATACAAAAATTAATTGAAAATCTAAATTAAGTCAAGAAGAAGTTAATTTAGGTGTAAGCGTACTGCCTACACTGCCTATATTTGATATAGGTGTGTTGATTATGTAGGAGGATCTTAATAATTATTGTTTCTCTCTCTCTCTCTATTTGCCAGACTTTTTTTCTGTATTTTTACTTTTATATAAATGAAGAGAATAGAGATACCTACATAATAACACGAATTGACTGATAGAAACAAACTCGCGCTTCTTACCACACCAAAGAAATAAAAATAGCTTTAAATTAGTTGCCCCAAATCTTCCTTCAAAACTTCTTTCAACTCGAAATTTTCTGGAAATAATATAAATAAAAAAAAACGATATTCACTGTAAAAATAAGCTTAGGTACATTGAACAAAAGTGCGCTGAGTGCAAAAGATATAACGCATACGTGGTCGCCGCGAGGCCCTGGAGGTTCTAGTGATAGAAAATCGAGAAAAGCTTTTATAGACCTGGACGTGACGTACATGTTTAAACATAATGCTTCTTTTGGAAATGACACATATCATTTATAATTCTTCTTTTGTTTCTTGAAAATTATTGTTGTAGTCTATATATATAAAATCGAAAGGTCACTCACTCATCACGAAATCTCAGAAACTACATGTACTAGGAATCTGAAATTTTGCATAGGAGTTACTTATAGGACGTAGGTGCTCGCTAAGACGGGAATTTGCAATATTAGACTTATAAGGGATTGTTTTTGGGGTCGAAAGTTTGTATCAAACTTCGTTACTACAAATGCTAGGAGTCTCAAATTTTGCATAGACGTCACTAGGACGTAATCATGGAGACAGATATTAATAATAATATAGTTCACGCGGGTGAAACCGCGAGCGGGCCGCTAGTTCTTTATATAATTAAGAATAATAACTATCCTTACTAATTGAGTATAGTACAGAGTACTAGTCCTTGGCTAATAAAGATAATAAAGATAAAACTTAATCCCGTTATAGCAAGGTAGGCTGAGGGAATCTAGTGCTACGACACTCCGTTTCCTATACTTCTCTATTTGTCTTGTAACTAGAGCGAGAAAATGAAAATAATTCATTCACTAAATGAGAATCAAACTTAGAACCAGTTTACAATTTAAAGGATATATTACTAGTACATACATCATTTAACCACCGTACAGCACTAAAACACAATCGCTGTAATCAAAAGGCCGTATCACGTATGAAAATCATATTAAACCATGGGGGTTTCAAAAGGCAAATGACCGCTCTAACGAGGGTACTATGCATAGAGTTCTCGCTTAGCAGTTCTATGGGTCTAAGTATAATAATATTAGTGACATTAGTTTATCGTGCTCTCGGACTTGAGGCGGACAAATTATTCATATATATTCTATCGCTTCTAATGATGTTTAAAGGGGGAATTAGTACAAAAAAAATGGTTAAGTTTGAGTTGAATTCGCTCGCAGAGGCTTCTGTACGAATTTCAGGATTGTAGGTTAACGGGAACAGCTTATGTAAGTTGATAAACCTGTAGACCCCTAGGACCCCTATTTATGGGTTCGTGGGGTCCCAATATATTTTATTCTATGCTCCTAGGGACCTAGTGACCATTTGATATTAATTTCAGCTTAATACTTCCACGTTATCACGAGATAAATGATCTTGACAGACGGTCAATAAAGTTATCTTATGAAAGTTCCGTTTTTACATTTTGAGGTACGGAACCCTAAAAATAAATAAACATTACTAGCTGATTTTTTACTTCAAATACAAAAAAATATCAGTAGTCCTGCACCAAAAGAGATTTATATATAAAAGAGAATATAGTGCTTCCACATTTTGTCTGTAGGTACTATGACGGCTTACTCCCAGCAATTTTGTCGTTTAAACGCTTACGCTTTTAACACGTTGATAAAAAGTTTTGTTTATATTGAAATTCCATATTACAAAAGCTTTGGACGTAACGGCATTTTAAAACTTATATTAAATGAATATTTAAAATTAAAATATTGGACCCATGGAACATTCCACTAATGCTTAACATTTGCCGAAAGTGTAAATTTGGAGTGATATATGATATATAAATATACATATAAGACGTAACTTGTTTTTTTTACAGTTTTACGTTTTATCCTGCACATATCGGGGTAGAGAGCGGGTATCTAGGAACCTACTGGAAATCGAACCCACAATCTGTAGTATTCGCAGTCGCGCGCTTGTGTCTCTAGCACAGATCTAACAAATAAACCAGAAATTATAATGTAAATATATTTTTAATTTTTAAAGAACTTGAAGTTTGAACTTGAGCTTGCTAATTTATGATCCGAGGAATATCGATGATTCAACACTAGCTTTTTTAATTTTTGTACTCCAATGTACCCTTATAAAGAGAAATAAATTTTCCTAAAAAGCCCACCTAATTAGTTTTAATCAAAAATCATATACTTAAACTTTCCACTTACAAATTTGAAAATTTAACCGCAATTTTATTTATCTCAATTCAACCTTCATTAGTTCAACTTGATAACTTTGTCGCCAAACGCTATGTAATGTACCTACGTATTATATTAGGGTTCCATACTTCGAAAGGCAAGAACGGAACCCTTTATACGATCACTTTGTTGTCCTTCTGTCCGCTGTCAACACAATTTATCTCCAAAATCGCGTATAAGTTATCAAGCTAAAATTAATATCAAACAATTAATTAAGATCAATGATCCTTAAAAGCACAATCAAAAGACTATGCATCGATTTTGGTGCGTTTTATATGAAAGTCGCCATGTAAATAAAATCTATAGGGTACTTCTCATCAACAGTGATAATTAATTAATAAAAATCATTATAAACTTAATATTGTAGTTCAATTGATACAAAATATCAATGTGTCCTGTAATTCTGAATTTGATACGGAACCCTCTGTAAGCGAGACCGACTCGTACTTGATCGGTTTTTTCACCAGATAGGCGTGAAAAATATTTCGTAATGACCACATTTAAAATGTAGCACGCGTTTAGTTGGAGATAGATGTAGCGAAATTTTCTTTTCGAGAGGTAAATTTCCACCCGCCCTCCTCATTAGTGAACTCTGTGAATGAGCGCGCATCTCGTTTCACGTCTGCAATTCACTTTTCACGTTAACACACTCCTTATGGCAGCTTTTCTACATGCCTGAATTTAATTTGGAATTGGAATATTTAATAAATTTGCTTATTTGAATTTTGATAAGAGAGTTTTGGCGTTGTTTTTTTTATGAAAGACGTTGTTTTTTTTTATTATATAGACTTACAAACATATATTTTGTGTGTTAATGTTAATGTATAAGTAATATTTGGAAATGTTTGAAATAACAGTATTAAAATAGAAATTCTGAGGGTTAATATTAGTATTATTACAGGAACAAAATATATGTAGGTACGTATTTTAAGTGAGTAAATACATTTACGTACGAAACCCTTAATATTAATTTAATATTTAAGACAATTTCTACTATACACTACAATTACTGAAAGAATTGAAAACTGTCATAAAAATATTTTTATTCCTCAGATTTTTTATGATTTATACGATTTCTTCGAAATTAAATGTATACTAATAAATTATACTATAATAGTTCCACTTAACTCAAAACGAATGCAGAATAAGCAAAAAAAACGAGGTCTCGTCGTAACTAATCACGTAATGACAAACAGACATCACATTTCTCGTCCCAGCCACATCCTGTTGACCTCCATCAGTAATTTCCACTAACTACTTTCCGTGATATACTCACATACTTTAGATCTAGTTATTTCACAATCGGATATATTATGTGGGTTTTCTATGTAATACTGTTTGGTACCTCTGACCGCATAATCAACTTTTTTATTACTCTACTGATTTTATTAGCAATAGAAACTTTATTATATAATGCGGATATACATATATACTGAACTACGAAGTCAATTAGAAGTATAAAATTTACTGTATATATTTTTTTTTATCTTCAATCATGCAAAAAAGGCACAGAGAACGTAGTGCTAAGACACTATACTAGAAAAATAATGCACTCTTGTTTTATTCTCACAGCGAAGGAAAATAAAAAAACAATTCCGGAATAACATCGAAGACACTCGTCCAAAATTTTTTTTCAAATTTTTAATAATTTATTGTTATTTTTCCAATTATCTTCTTCCACCACACTCACGTTTCATTGACAATATAACAGCGTCTCTACTAGCAGTGGTTTCCGTCAGCTTTGGGCATATGCATTTAGCTATAAATATACTAAAAAAAATACAATAAAACATAATCCAAGTAAAAAGATTTATGCTGCTTCTGCATCTCTGCGTAGGCTGCGCAATTTCCTACCAAAATTGCGCTGGCAAACTCACTCCTATTACCAATTCTCGATTATGCCGATATTTGTTATCTCGACATTAAAGAGGAGCAACTGAATAAACTTGAGCGACTTCAAAACCTTTGCATTAGGTTCATATTTGGTATACGTAAATATGATCATATTTCTGAATTTCGTGATAAGCTCAAGTGGCTCCCTATCCGCCTTCGCAGGAATACTCATATACTTCATCTTCTCTATTCCGTGCTGTTTAATCCTTCTACTCCTCCTTATGTGAAGAAACAATTCAGGTTTCTACATGATGTTCACTCACTTTCCCTACGTTCCCAGAAAAATCTATTACTTGAAATTCCTCCTCACTCTTCTTCTTTTCTGACTAACTCCTTTACCATTAAAGCTGTCCGACTATGGAATTCCTTACCAATTGAGATCAGACATGCCAAAAGTATACAAAAATTTAAAACTTCACTTAAAAACCACTATATG
>JAEBDU010000024.1:585153-610311 GCA_016802625.1 Heliconius numata
CTTTTTTATACAACTCCAACGACCAAAGGTTGCCTGGAAGAGATCGCTTTAAGCGATAAGGCCGCCTTATTGTACATGTTATTTCTATTTATTTTGTAAATAATTTTTGTAAATTTTTTATGTGCAATAAAGTATATTGTATTGTATTGTAATCCACATAAACTATACAATTAATGATTACATCAGTATATTAGAATCGCAGAAATAAATTCAAAATTCATAACTTTGAAAACAGTAATCAAATTAGAGTTGTAATTACAAATTTCCTTAGCATATTAAACTTTATTAGCGACCTCGAATTTCTTTTGGCAGTACCTGCTGCAATAAAAGTGAATTAGGGATATAATTTGGAAGGTTTTATTTCTTGCAAGTTTCACCTGCTAGGCTCGAGTTAATTTCTTTGTTGAGAAGAATTAATATTTTTCTTTCGCCTTCGGCGGAGCGTCACCTCGTGCCTTTTGCACCCATTACCATTAATCTTGTGGGAGCACCGCTAAGATAATATTCTCGGGGCTCCACCAGAAAAAACACTATCCAAGTTAATACAAAGATTCCACGAAATAAAGCTGCAAGTAATTGCCACCTCTCGTTGCTTTTTCCTTCTAAAGAGGTCTCGTTTAATGTTGCTGATTTTTTTTCTTAGTCGTAGTTAAGATTTTTTTTGGAATTTACAGATATTTTATTGTAAATTGGCCACCTATAATACGGTCGTTAACGTCGTTGGGAAAGCATAATAGAAAATGAAAGGGACGCGTCATTTCGTTTTCTATTATGTTTTTGCATTATTTAAATATGAATTAAATGAGACATCGTTATGGTAAAGATTTTTGGTTCATTTTAAAGTCTCAGGCTTAAATTCTACTCAGAATATGCTACTGGTTTCATTATTTATCATCATCACGTTAAGAACAATAAAAAGTATGTGACATCTGATCCACTACTCCATCCAAGCTATTAGTTAAAAACAGAATATGCTATATGAATCAAATATGTATGTTTCTTTAAAGAGCTTCATAGAATGAGCTTTTAAATACAATCTACAAACTACAATCTCTTATATATTATGAAGTACACTAATAACTTAAGTAAATATATAAATATACTGAGGCCATAGTTGCGCAACAACAAGCTATGGACGGCTATGGGTTCGATTCCCAATGGGAGGAAAAAAATCTTAATTTTTCCGCTTCCGTTTCGCTACTCTACACTCAATTCCTCCAGAATTCAACAGAAAATGGGTAATGGAGTGTCTTAACATTAGGTTCCTAGGTACTCTCTGTATATCCTGCTATGTGCCGGATGCAACGTGAAGCTTAATACATAATAATTATAATAAATATTATATAATCAACTGCAGACATTTTGCGAACAAACATCATAATTTCGATAAATGCGTAGAAGTACATACGAGCGTGAGCTATCGGCCAATTTAAAGTTTTAATAGTGGTGAACGGTTACCGCGCGGTGCGGCCGCTTATGTGCCTCGGGCGAATAATCCGAACTAACCCTTAGAATACGAATTAATGGAAATGGAAAATGAGATCTATATCATTAAATACTTTTAAATTAATATATGAAGAATGATTTTTCTTATTATTATATATCTTTATGAAATGAATAGATTTTTACTATTGTATTTTATTGTCATATATATATGTACTCGTATATATAAATTTCGAAATAATGTGGAGAAACATATTTTACGGAGTAATAAACAGCAGTAAAAATATTTATTTTAAGTTATAAATATTTTTTAGATCTTTCCAGTATTACGTATATTACTTGAAAGCAGTAATTTATATTTTAATAATTTTCATCTAAATTCGTTTACAATCAAAAGAACCCTTAACGAAAAAAATAACATCAAATATAATTTATATTAGTATGTAACATTTTTGCCGTGTGGCTCATCTAAGGCCACTTTTCATACTAGCTTGTACTTAGCGCCAAACTAACCCCATTTTCATATTGTTGTAACGTTATTAAAGTTTATATTAGACATTCCGGAAGTTGTTTAAAACTAAGAAATTAGCTTTGCTACGTGCTATTTGGAGGGAACTCATTAACCTTTTATAGTTGCTTATACATAAATAAACAGTATATCAAATAAAATAATGTTTTAATTAATATATCTCTCACAGAAATCAAGATAACGAATAAAAATAAATTCATACATAATCAGAATAAAACATAAAAATATTCATTTGAGTTTCTATTCCTAACATGAAGAGTAGAAACCATCACGGCGTCAAAACGTCTAGGTTAGAGCAAATCCAATTTTATAACGCTAATAAAAGGCAACCCAATTAAAGCCGAAGGTTTTTACAGACGGCTCGACGGCTGTAGAGCTGGAGAGCCCTCGAGTCGAGAGCAGGAGCGCCACAGGTCCAGAATGTAACTGTTGCTGCAAGCCGGAAAATCTGGAAACAAATGCACCAAGTTTTCGATACTAAAATGGCGATTCGTTTTTGGGATTTTAATTGGCAAAATTTTCTATTATGAGTGTATGTATGTGTAGAATAATTTATGTATACTAATAAATGTGGGTAGTTAAGCCGAGCGAATTGATTGATTTTTATATTTGTGGTAGCAGTTAGCAGGTATAATTTCTATCAACAATAATATTTTTTTGATTAACTTTTCTCCAGCTTTATGCTGTATTCCGCAAATACCAGGGTCGGCAGACGGAACCTAGAGTCAAGACACTCCGTTCTTCTTGGTCTAAACTCAGACTATAATAACTTATATAAACAATAACTAACAACAAATATATTATAGAAATCTATTTAAAAAATCCTACAAATTATCCATAGATAAAAAAAGGTTGTTATATAACTAAAATTGTTAAAATTAAACATACCGGCCATTAGGTTAAAAGGTCACTATCGGGACTGTTGTATTAAATTTAATTGTTATTGTTCTGATTTCATAAATTTTTATACATTTTGCTCATAGAATATATTTATTTTATTTTAAACTGCTATCAGATTGCTATTATTATTATTATTATTTTATTTCCCGGTTCATACCAAGCCAAAGGTCTATAATATAATATTTTAAATAGTCTTAATTGTTATTACTTAAATGAAAATTAGCTGTGTTCTAACATTTAAATAAAATAATAAAAATATAAAATTATTTAATTTCATAATATACCAATTAATACAGCTATTAAGCATATATGTTTTATATTTTAATATTGTAATTTAATAGCTTCAGTTAGAACAAAAAGATTTTACAAAACTATTTAAAACGATTTCTAAATAAATATTTAAACCATTTTTATAATTTAACAACCAGCCTATTTTCTTTTACGGTTAAATAAATAAATATTCAATGATATTAAAAATGCTTAGTCTATATATCTATATACTGCATTATTGACTTTTGAGAAGTTATAATTGTTCTTTCAACTTTACTCTGTATAACGCATATAGGACAGGGGGAATCCCGTTAAGACGCCCCGTTCTCCACTTTCCGCAATTTTTCGAAACATTAGTTGTTGAGTGGGCAATTTCAACGCCATGTATTGCCTTGTTACCAGAGAGAAGAAATTAAAATATGAAACAAACCATTTCCCCCAGATGGGAATCGAACCAACAAGCGTCGCATTTAGTCACTTTTACTTGTGCCCCTCGTCGTAACGCAGGGTTAGTTTAGTGTCTTGTATGAAACACTTTGTTTTCCCATCTCCGCCAAATCACAAAACCATTAACGAAACGTTAACGGGTTCAATTCCCTTAAGTAAGAATACACGTTAATTTTTTATAGTTTGTCTGACTGGACAAAACTGTGTTATCTCATTCCCAGACCTAGTATCTAGTAAAATAGTAGAGTACTATTTTACTAAACAGAAGTTGGCAATTTAATAACTTTTTAATCGACTTCTGTAAGAAAAGGAGGTTATCAATTCGACTGTACTACAATATCTATTTACCAAGCCTGTTTGTTTTACTTGGCACCGACTTCAAAATTATAAAATCTTTTTTCAAATTATTTTTCACTTTTTAGTTCGTTGTTAGAAGTAAGTTTTTCTTTTTGTTAAAAATTAATTTTTGAACTCAACGAGTTCGCCATGTTGCCGTTGCCGTTGCAATAAATGGTACTTCGTCGATAACCTGCCGTTAATAACGGTCTTTATCAATCTATATTAATCATATGCCGTTGTCGGACACACTTCCAGTTCTAGTTAAAACACGTTCGGCACTATTAATGGATACAAAGTGTTTTCCGATAATGCACTTTGCTATTTTCGTTTATGATAAAACATTTATGTTATTTTATTATAGTATAAAATAATGAAAATGTTGTTGGTATTGCAGTAGATTAAGGTGTTATTTCTTTTTAAAATGTTGCTTAAAAGTGACTTTCCTAAAGTCTTATTTTTTATTAGCAACCAGTTAAGTCCCCTAATATTTTTATTTTCTTGTTTACGATTTTAGGTAAATAGTTTAATATTTGTTAATTTATGTTTAATTTTTATAATACACTTAAAGAAATAAGAATAAAAAATATTTCAATATTTAATATTCTCACGTACAATAGATAATTACTTCTAGTACCATTACAGTACAACTCTTTATTATACATTTAAATACAGTAATTAGACCACATCAAGTAATAAAACCTCAAAATAGCTAAAATTTATGCAATTTGCAAAATGCTCTATAATTTGAATGTAAAATATAATACAGTCAAGGGCAAATACTTTAAGGAGCTGGTCAGCTGGCCTCACCAACAATTACAAAAGTAGGTAATTATTATTAAATATTATATTATAGTTACCATATAATTTTGTTTTGTCATTATATTTCTTTTCAGTTTTACGCTCTATCCCCCAAGTAGGGTGCCTCGTTACCAGATTGTTCAGGCAAAGCACGGCGTTCAGTTCCTGATGTTGGGAGTGGATTCTTTTAAGACTAGATTCCCTCTGCTTACCCTGCTGTGTGCGGGATACAGCGTGAAGCTGAAAAAAAATAGTTTAAACCTAATTCCTATCTACTTATCTAATAGGCGCTTGAAATTTTAATATTGCGTAATACAAAACGAGTTTATCAAATAGGTCATGGATCAAATTCGGCTGGCATAGTAATTAAGTAACAGGTACTCGACTGAACATAAGCCCTAATAATTTGCCTAGACTATTCTATAGGTAAATTTATTACAAGTACTTATCCATTTTCTTCCATGTTGGTTCGATGTTTATGTGTTTAATATTTATTATGATTACCTATATGAATACATAAAAGTGAAAAATACATAGAATTTATATAAGTAAAATTATTTTTAACTATTTTAAAGAGTTAATCCACACCCAGGAGACAAAAAGTACTTAGAGTATATTTCTAAAAAGTATGAATTTCATTAGTTAATCATTCTGGCTGTCTGTGTCTATGGCTTGTGGCCGAGCATATACAAAAATATTACCAAATTTAGCTCCCCGCTATATCCTGCATATAGCAGGGAACCTGGGAACCTGGTTGCTACCTAGCTATGTATAGCGGGATACAACGTGAAGCTAATAATAATAATAATCTCTGCATTCAGTCTCTCTGCACCCAGTCACTTATAATGTGCGACTATTGTTTAAAGTTTAGCCTTTAAATGCCAAACATAAATTCTTGACCTAAGCCTAAGTGAAGGCTTTATTATAATTCTAAATTTGATCAAATAAACGACTAAGACCATATATGGAGAATTGACTTAGCATTGACAAGCGAAATCATAATTATTTATAATAGTTACACTAATGACTTCAATTTAGTGGATAGAGTTGTTACAAATATATATTTAAATAATAATAACTATACAAATATTTTTTTTTCATTGGGACTTAAAAGAGTGATATATGAAGTTACAACTAAAGCTTGTTTATTAAGACTTAATCAAAAAAGATAGTAAAACAAAATTATAGTTAAAATATTTAACAATTAAAAACGACTTTAAAATACTTAACGACTAAATAAATTGCCTTTGTCTGCTTTCTACGGTCGCGACGTCGACACTGACAAGACATATGTCACAGTTCCTGAGTTCAACATTTTGGACTGTACTAGCCTGAAAAAAAAATTGATTTAATAGAGATATATATACAGACAGGAAAATACTATATAGTTCCTTGAGTGGGAATCGAATCCACAATCCGTGGCGCTTACAGACACATGCTTTTGCCCCTGTGCAACGACTGGCCTTATTTTTGTAGATTATTTTTATTTTTCTGGTCTAGTAATGAAAAACATGAAGTTAGGTTGACTAAGCCCATTCATGACTGATTTCCAATTTTCGACGCATTGCCTATTGAGTAATGGAACTCAACCCCGCGCTTTATCTCCGTCAGAAATTAAAATAATACAATTGATAATCGAACCAGCAACCACAGTTTTCACCAGATACTGTCTCACAACACCACGACGACTTAAAAAATGCCAATATAATTTTATTATATTAGCAAAATATACTGAAAACATAATCTCTATGATGTTATCTAATGCCAAACATGAATTAAGCCTGTACTGTGTACATATTAATAAATTAATTTTTAACAAAAAGAAAAACCGACTTCTAACAACGAACTAAAAAGTGAAAAATAATTATATAAAGATTTTGTAATTTTGAAGTCGGTGCCAAGTAAAACAAACAGGCTTAGTAATTAGATATTGTAGTAAGGGTGTTGTAGCATTAGCTTGACACCGACTTCAAAATTATAAAATCTTTATATAATTATTTTTCACTTTTTAGTTCATTGTTAGAAGTCGGTTTTTCTTTTTGTTAAAAATTAATTTATTTTACGATTTTTAGTGATGGGTAGATCTTAAAATGATGCTTCTTGAACGAGTGGTGATGGTGGTGGTAGTGGTTGTGACTGTTCTTTGTAAAACTTCATTTAATTAGCTATTATTTTTGTGCAAAGTTACATTTTGGTATATGGACAAGAACATACATAAAAAGTATTCGGGTGAATTCGGAATCTCCCTTTTTTGAAGTTGGTTGAAAATGAGAACATTCTCTTCTTTGAGATTGGTTGTAAAGAAATGCAACGATCAGGAATCTCACCTCTGACATCAATTTAAAAAGTTTTTGCTTGTAACTATTACAGTATAATCAATTTTTTACCAAAAAAAAACAAACTTTCTCAATTTTCACCGGATTCCATAATCGGAACCTAACCAAACTTTCACCAAATTATCCTTGAAGTGTATCCTTTCAAATAAAAAAAGAATCATCAAAATCGGTCAGCGCGACATTGAGTTATTCGGCTATTTGTCGCGCACATACATATGTGATTTTCTCATAGATACCATTGTCAGACATGGACCAAAAAAAAATGGGACCATTCGGGAAGCTTCACCTTTCAAATAAAAAAAAAAATTTCAAAATCGGTTCACCCAGTCAAAAGTTATGAGGTAACAAACATAAAAAAAAATAAAAAAAAAAAAAAAAAAAAAAAAAAAAAAACAGTCGAATTGATAACCTCCTTTTCTTACAGAAGTCGGTTAATAAAATATACCAACGTACTCGTAGCATTGTTCGAATTAATTAAATAAGTTAACGCACGTGCGAGTATGCGCACGCGAGATGCTTACGCAACGTCGTACGTCCTACTGGAACCTGATATTATTGTTAAGTTGAAATTATTATTTTTTTTAAATATACTAATTTTAAAAATATTCTTAATAAAAAATATTTAAAAAACATAAACCCTCACTGCATAAAACTATAAAGAAAAAAAAACAAGCCCAATAAATTATAAAGATTAATACTAAGGGTATGACTGTTATTATAACGTTTATATTTTAATATCTTCGCTCTGGTGTCGAGGCAAAGCGCGGCGTTGAGTTCTGCCACCCAACACGCATTACCTCCAGAATTCGGTAGAAAGTGGAGAACAGAGTGTCTTAACACTAGGTTCCCTCTGCCGACACCGCTGTTTGAGGGATACAGCGTGAAGCTGATTTAATTATTAATAGTCTACAAAATAATTTGAATATGACTTACTACCGTGTCCAATTTTGATACATAACTATTGAATTGATCAATCAATCAAAGGCTATCAATATTAAATGTTTAACAAATGGCATATGGCTAAGAAACATGTTTTATCACTTAATTAAAATACGATATCTCAAACATGCGTATATCATAGACGAACTTGTCGAATAATTTCCTTGTATTTTGGACAAAGCTGCCGAAGCTGTCCAGCAACTCTAGTATTAATTTAAGTCTAAAATTACGTATTTATCCAATTATTATATGCCAACTAAAATCTTAGTAGAGGCTTTGTCTAAACAAAAAATAAATAATAAATATATGTACCTATAGGTTCCTACTGGGAAAGTAAGGCATGCAAAGTAAAAATGTTATTTTAAAAATATAATTTTTTTTTACTTCACTTTAAATACCGCATCTATCGGATCGGCAATACCGATCAGAATAAATCTAATGTTAAGATTTTGTTCGCCATTTTGCGGCCATTTTTTTGTTGAGTGGCGGAAGTTAACGCCGGGCTTTGTACTCTTAATAGAATGAGACAATTAAAATAATTCATTTCCCCGAGTGGGAATCGAACCCAGTCATAAATTCCTATTCCGCTTAATAACGCAGGTTCTTAGAGTACCACAACAGCTTTTCTTTGTTTTATATCTTACTAATTGCATTACTAAATATTTCACTTAAAATGACTACCAACATTTTGACATTCATTGTAACATGTGCTACATTTAGAACTAAATAGCCGTATTTGACTATTTTTGCTGTATAAATCTTTACTAACTGACTTTACTTACGTTACTTGTATACACGTGTTCGTTTAAAACGATTGTCAGTCTTAGATAAGATCAATATTCCCCAATTAATTTTGACGAGTAATTAGACTGACATCGGTTGAATAAAATTATAAATATATTTTTTTTTGCGACAAAAACTTAAAATAGCCACAATGTATACCCAAAAAAAACATAATTATTGTATAAGTATTTTAAAGTATATATATGAATTGGAAAATAAGCAAAGTTTAAAAATAAAATAACACTAAACGATATAAATAAATATGTGCTTATTAAGAAAATGTATAAAAAATTTAACGTAGCCGTATTTGAACCTGCGCTTCTTGGAAACCGTCGGCGTTCCCGCAAAGGAATAACACTTTAAAAATGTTAATATGTATTAAAGACTAGAATTTATACTGTAATAATTCTATTATAATATGAATTGTACATACGAATAATGTATTTGTTATCTTAATTCATTCCGTTAATACTTTTGTTAGCCATATACGTAAAATATTTTTTTACCTTTTATAGCTGCATTCGAATCTTGGCACGTATAGAGAGAATAGTTGGAAACAAAGTAACATTCGTGGGCCAATCAATTAGCATCGAAAAACTGCCAGCTTGTTTCATCATGCTAGATAGATGAATAAAAACACTTATAATGTATATAATAATTTAGATATATGTATATTGTATATATAATATTATTTATTTTTTTGCTGTCATCCCTACAGATTGGCAGAGAAACCCTGGTCGTAGTTAGTTATTACTTTTGTTTCCAATTTCTCATCTATTAACACTAGAACCGCCGAAGATTGACACCCTCCTAGAACCGCCGTCGTGCCAAATATGTCCCCTTCTACTTAATATTGATTGTTGGTGTAAGACAAGAAAGTTATTATTAAAATAATTCGTAAAAATATACAGACCACATTTAATAATCAATTTTACATCAATTTCTATTCTTTAACAAATATAAAAATACCAAAAAACAAAAAAACAAAGTAAGAATTAAATATGTCAATATAAGTTATAAGATCGTGACCACTTATTGATAAACTCTTACAAAATTATAAGTTATTGAAATTAGTTAATATTATCATTGGACCAAATAATGCATTAATAATAATATTCTTCATTAGTGCATTTATTACAGACATTTTTTTTTTGTATATGTGGTACCTACTTCACAGAAGACTTATAAGTTTACTAATATATTATCTTTACTTGTGCCCCCAGAATTCGGCGGAAAATGCCAGCAGAGTACTTAACACTAGGTTCCATGGTTCCCTTTACCTACCCTACCCTTCACCATATTTGATCTCGAGCGTTTTTCTGAAATTCAGGCTTAGGTTAGGCAGAGTCCGTTTCTGATACCTTACTTGAACTAGCGGCAAAATTTGGTAAGGAAACTAATTTTGTCCCACTTTTGAGGCTATTATTTTTAAAGATTTGAGCACAAAAATATAGTTTTCAGATTTTTTCTTGAACTAGTACTACCTGTAGATGCTAGCTGCCAAATTTTATTATTCTAGGTTAACTAGGAGTACCTTATTATTTATTATTAAAATTTTTTTCCTTTAGAGTGTTGAAATACACGGTTTTTACGATATAAATGGTCATATCTTTTTTTAAGTAGGATTTTTTCAGAAAGATTTTTGTTTTTTTATATACTTATATGTTTATCAACTCGATATCAACAAGAATTCCTGAGATAAAGGCACAGACAGACGGATGGGCAACAAAGTGTTCTTATAAGGGTTCCTTTTTTCCTTAAAATATACGGAACCCTAAAAACTTAGGAATTGACTGCTAAACCTAGTGTCCTATTTTTTTTTCCGCTCCTGCGTCGCCACTTCACCTCCACGTCGTCCCCGAGGCATGAAAATATGTCAAATTACACCCTCATATAGTGAAATAATAATGACGGGACAAAAATGACCCAGCGGCAGTTCTAGGTATATCTCATTTTTTTTAAAAAAATATGACTGCTATAAACTTATTTATATCTTTAATTAAATAAAGGTGTAAAATTGGTAATAGTAAAAAAATTTCATCTACATACATTAACAAATAAAAAAGTTATATACAATCAAACTTGCGTTTGGGTCAAAAATGGGACGGGGGCGCTTCTAGTGTTAACGAAGCTACGTCGCATTTTGTCAAAATATTTCTTACATATTAGACAGAAAATTATAATTTATTTTTTTACCTACCTAATTTAGAACATATAATAATATAAAAAATAATAATTTAGATATCATTAAAATTTATAATATTAAAAATGTATCTATTACTTTTGATCGATATTTTTATATTTTGACAAAATTTGTGAGCTTTTCAATCGCAACGATCAGCCTAAGTTTTTGGCTCGTCGTTGAAAATCCAACTCCATACATAGAAAAAATACAACTCATATGCAAAACCTGCATTGTCATCATATATAGCTATTTTTTAAAGCATATGGCCTACCAATTTAATTATATATATACAATTAATACCATAATTAATATTTAGACCGCAATTAAAACGTTCAATGCATAAAAGGTATAAAAACTGTCCAAACCAGTCCATTCTAATACATTTTGTATGAACATAATTGTAACAACGTTTTTTGCAATTAATTCAATATATAAGCCACAATGGACATTTTCTGGGCTGTCAATAATGAACGATAAACAACGTTTAGTGTTAAATAGAACTGAGCCGTGCCCTAAAATTACGGATTCGTAAAATGGAATGGCTGTCCTCGAACTTATTTTGGTATAACGACCAAAGTAGATTGTTTTCATATAAAAATGTATTTTATTGATTGTATTGATATTTTTGTTATATATATAGGTAAGCCGTTTAAATCTACCTTCAACAACATTTGTTTTCGAATCCATAAATATTTTAGTCATTTTATATGGCAGCTTTAACAAGATAGCATGAAAATTATGAAAATAAAATTCAAATTATTACAGTTTGATTATTCCAATGTGCATGAAATGCTTCTTATATAACTCAAGGGAAGTTTAAAATTATAATAAAGGCATCTTAAACGTAATAAAAATAAATAACTTCACTATTTATTTTCACCCTATTTAATAAAAAATCACCCTATAACAAAATATAGCCCCAAAACAATAAAACCTCTTAAAATAGCTACTACAAAATTTTCAATACTAAAATTATCTTACCTTAAAATTCAAAATCCAAATGTACTCTGTTAATGTTGGTTATATAATCCCACTGACGGGCATTGAAAGCTCCCCGACCAGGTAATCCAGGTCCCGGATACGAATCAGCCGTGCAGCTTTATCACTAATCTATCTAAATGTAATACAGTAAAAGCAAAGTGCATTTGGCTTTTCTTTGTATAAACCTGTATGCACATTTATATCCATTTAGATCATTTTATGGTTTGGTAAACCCATCTTGTACTATGTATAAGTTATTTTAAATAAACGTTAGTTTTAGTTGAAATTATAATACATATATTGATATTAATAAAAAATGAGGCTAGTCATGACGCAGGGACGCTAATTGTAAACGAGACAGTTTGTGGGTTCGATTCTCACTCGAGGAAATGTAATATTTAATATTTTTTTTATTTGCTAGCTCTGGTGCGTGGCGTTGAGTTTCACCACTCATTACGTAATGTCCTCTGCTTACCTTGCTATAAGCTGGATACAGCATGAAGCTATAAAATAGATGAACTTCATTATTAACACACTACGAAGATGTGAAGCCTACATATGCAATGTTAGTATTTCGATTGATAATATTAGGACCATTAATATAAGAAAATGCTTACTGTTTGTGAAAAAATTACGAGACTAAAGATAATTATTAAGAAATAAAAATACAAACATATATATTACAAATTATTTTTGTAATAAATAAGATTCTCACTAAGTCTTTGAATGAAAACCAATGTTTGTTTTTCAAGTAAATCTAAACTCACATACATACATACATGTAATATAGACATATCATTTATTCATTGCAAATGTTTAGATAGTAAATGTATTCAGAAACAATTAAGCCGACGTCGCTATGTAATCAACTAATTGTGGAGTCGTATGCGACAGGCGAACGTTGTTCTAATGCAATGAAGCAAGGACCTAATTACATATTAATTTGTCGAAAATGAATGCTTTAAAATATTAGGTTAGCTAGTTTTAATAATTAAATAATATCATAACATTAGTTAGCAGTAATGGCAACAAGACAATCAGACAAGAGACACATTTCCTATAAGTCTAAGTAAAGCAATAAAATTAAAAATTATAACATAATTATAAATGTTATAACCAAATTAATATAACTATAATAATAATACCTCCCAGGCGCCTCAGTATTGTTCTATAATATGTCAGCTGTATTATAGAATAAAATGAAATAATGTATTTAATATTATTAACCAACATATTATAAATGTAAATTTGCTTGTTAAGCTTTCACGCCAAAACTACTTAACCGTTTTTTCTTGAATTAGGATACTTTTTATTAAAATAAAAAATTATTTAGCTTCCCAGCTTCGCTCGTTTAAACTTATTTTATATTTTAAAAATAAGTTTAAGCAAGCGAAGCCGCGTTTCAGTCTCTAGTTATTTGACAATTGAATGACATACAAGTATAGGCAAAATAAGCGTGAAAGCTTATCCCTTATTCACATGTAGAAGTCGATGAACCACTGTCATGTCGCCGTGATAAATTGACACAGCTATCGTATAAACTATTTAAGTGATTCAAGATTTACACAACATACATATGTTATTTTATGTAAATATTTACTCAGATGAACATGAGCTGAAAATTAACTTGAATCAATTAATGGTTTCAGGATTCTAACTTGTGGGTTCGAATTCCACTCGGCTTAATGAAATATTCAATATTTTCATTTCCTCGTTTTGGCAACGAGGCAAAGCACGGCGTTGAATTCCGCCACTCAACACGCAATGCCTCGAATTCTCTGGACTGTGGGATATAGAGTGCTTAAAAACTAGAGTCCCAGGTTCCTTCTGCCAAGCATGCTATCTAGGGGATAAGACGTTAAGCTAAATAAAAATTAGTATTATAAAAATGGTTGTGGGTTCAATTCCTACTCAATGAAAGAATAATTTTCATTTCTATTCATTTCTGGTCTATATAAAATGCGGATAAGACTCGACCTCGAGCTATGTTATAGTATGTATTGTGTAACTAAAAGTTACGTGTTACAGCTTTAAGCATTTAGCTTAGCTTAACTTAAAATGTAAAAAAACTTCGAAACCACTTTAGTTCTTATTTCGCTGACTTTTTCAAATAAGAACAAAGTTCAATTAACCTATTGTGGACGAGTTTATGGAGTTATTTAAGTATTTATTATATTTTATACACTATCAAATTAGCTTCACGCTGCATCCAACATAAAGTAGGGTAAGCAGAGGGAACCTAGTGTTAAGACACTTCGCTCCCAGCAAGTCAGTGCCGTTCTCTATTATCATTTCTTTGTTACCAGGAAATGAAAATATTAAATATTTTATTGCTCCGAAATGGGAATCGAACCCACTACCATCACGTATACAGAGCACGCTTGTATCTCTGCGCCTACAACATCTAAAATTATAGTGCAATGAAATGAGAACTTCGCAGAAACTTTTAAAGAATATAAACTATAGCGTAACTTTAGTATTCAACTTAAAGTCGATAAAGAATTTTATAAAATTACGACAGTTGTAACTTTTGCAAACTAGTAAAAGGAAAATCAAAAATTATATCCCTTTGGAGAAAAGTCTTTAAAAAAGTTCATTAGACTAGAAATATTTTAATGTACATTAAGTACTGTCTGCTATAGTATTTTTACACTCTTGCGACGATGATTAAAGGATACCTAACTAAAATAATACAATTTTAATTAGCTAAAAATAATAAAATAGAATTTTAGATTGTTTTACTAATAATTTGAATATATTCATATATATTTCTATAATCCTTAAGTATAGCGAATTAAGCTTACGAGTTATGGATTCATAGGGCAAATTCAATATCATTTGTACTACAGTTACTTTACGGATTTTCTAAAACTATTATCTAAAAACACTTTTGTTTTGTTCACAATTAGACCCAAAGAATGCCAAATTGGCCAACAGCGTCAATTGACGGGATCAGTTTGACAAGAATGATAAGAACAATCGATGGACAAAGTTTCCACGTAAAAGTTGCAATTTGAGTTACCTCTACGATTGGGTTACGTATACAGTATGGAAAGTTTGTGCAAAGTTGAAACATTGAAACGTATCTTATATTACATTTTTTTTTAACATCTATAAAGATATTTCAAATATTAATAAATATCTTATTTTAATCTACTTCTCAAAATTTTAAAATTGAAATATAATGTTATTTTAGTAGTTGAAATACTGTTTACTAGCTTTACTTTGTCTCTATTTTCACGATTTCAAGTAATTTAACAGTAAATTATGATGGCAACTCAGCTGTAGTAATTGCAACATGTCATGTTGCCAGCATCACGACCACACGGCTTATAAAGCCTTAAAGGATGCCTATGAAATGAATATAGTAGCAGGACTAATATTATATACAATAATATTCAATGATTAAGAGGCAATAAGTACTATTTTCTACCTTCACGCTGTAGTCAAAGGGAACCTGAGAACCTAGTGTTAAGATATTCTGTTCCCCATTAAGACACTTCCGTTTCCAATTTCCACCGAATTCTTGAGGCATTCCGAGAGCAAACAAATGAAAATATTCAATATTTAATTACCCAGAAAGGAAACCAAATTGGAAAACCATTCCAAAATGGTGGTATTCACAGACGTACCCCTGCGCAACCACGGCCAAAAAAAAAAAAAAAAAAGTACTATTTATATAAGGCACAAATTACTAGTAACGTTAATGTCTTCATTGCATTGGAATGCATAATATGACATTTGTAGCGCGACTCTTCCTCACAATCTGTAAAGTAATGACTGTTTCCTGGCAATTGTAATTTATGGCAGTATTGTTGTTTTACTGAACTTTATATATATACCTTTAAAATTGCATAAAATGTTCAAGTTAATAAATGAATAATATTAAATTATAGAATAGAAGCACAGGAGTGCCTCTGGGCCACGACGGCCCTTAACGTGACGGTTGTAAGGAATGTATTATTATTTCTTCATATTTTCATTTCAAAAGCTCGGCGTTAAGATCCGCAAATCGAAACGCAATGTCTCGTAACGTCTCCTGCCTACCCTCCTGTAAACATGATATTTAATTATTTTTTTTTAAATTTATTCGTGCAATGCTCCATAAATTTTATAAGGCAGCTTGATTTCTAAGCTTTTAAGATAAAAAGTTGTAGTACGGTGTTAAAGTGTACAACTGCATAGATCTGCAGTTTATCACTAATATATTTGATAGTTCAATATAGTGAACCTCGAAAGCAAGCGATACCTAGAGTAAATATCAAAGGGCGTTTCTCAGGCCTTTGTGTTTAGGTGCGGTTAAAGTTGCAATTGTTGAGATTGGCATATTTCGTAAAAGTAAAGTAGTTTCTGTGTTCTTTAATTGCTTAATAGTTCTTCGTGGGAGAGGAATATCTCCGAAAACATGTTATTGTAATAAATACTGTAATTTATTTACAGTAAAGTTATTATAAAAGAAAATAACTCTAATAAAAATATTGCTAGAGCACCAAAACTGGTGGAATATTTAAGTTAAATCACACTGTTTTCTGTGAATCACACAATTCACTCTGGTGTCATGGCGAAGCCACTCAACACGCAAAGCCTCCAGAATTGGGCAGAAAATGGAAAATGGAGTGTCTTAACACGAGGTTGCCTCTGCCTACCCTGCTGTGAGCCAGATACAGCGTGAAGCTGATTTTTTTTATAAATATTGAATCGCTTAATAATTTAACTATAGAACGAAATTTCAACACCTAAAATTTCAATATTCAATACTGTAAACTTCACCATATAAAAGTTGACACTAACACCATAAATTATGCCTTCAATTAATCAAACCTAAACACTCCATTGTCATACGTTTCATATTGTTAATCTCAACTTAGATCTTCAACGTAGCGACTGGAAAAATGGTTGGAGCATGTGCAATTTGTCACCATCAATCATTGATAAGGTCACCGCCACGGTTGTCTGTCCTCAGAGTAGGCTACTGGACTAAACATTTGTGAACGGAACTTTCAATTCACGTAAAATAGATTAAGGTAATAGGTTATATTTTTTTCTAGTTTTTTACACTTATATAATGGTATTGCCAGTCGTAGTACAGGATTACAAACGGTGGACTGGTTGTGGGTTCGATTCCCACTTGAGGATATGTAATATATAAAATTTTTATTTTGTCGCTCTAGTGTCGAGGTTAAAGCGAACTTGAGTCCCGCCTCTCAACGCTCAATGCCTTCAGAATTCAGCGGAAAGTGGAGAGTATTAACCTACCTTGCCACATGCGAGATACAGTGTGAAGCTGAGAAAAGTAAATTAATAGATGTTAATACAAGTTATTTTTATATATCGAAATGTGTGGTGATATACTCGTATATCTTATAACAAATAACATTGTCATATAAAAACTATTCTGTCTTTTACAGACTATAAAACCACTACGGCCAACACAATAAAAATCCATATGATTCTTTTGAATCGCTTTTATACTAACCCTATAACATCTTCGAGCTTAACTTCTAACCCGTCGTAATAGGTTAATCGAGGCCACGTTTTTGTCGTTTTTCCTTTACCGACAACGAAACTCTTTGTAATATTAACAAAAAGAACAAAAGATTTTAGAGGACCTTCGTACGAATAAGACAATAACTAAAGAATTAATTAGCTTCTCATTTCTGTTATAGAAAAAAATATTTTCACACTTATTATGCCTTTTGTATCGGTCATTAGGTAATATCAATAACAATGTGTCAATATTGCGGTACATACCGAATTGCATTCTTATCTTAGATGCCATTTTCTCACAATATTGCTTAAAATTTAAATATGTGACATATTTGAACAATTTTCACATGTTTACATAAACTTAACTTTTTATACTTGTGTCTATTATAACAGTTGTATCGTGTGAGCTTTTTTTGCTTTACACTCTAGAAATTAGTAAGTCGAATGGCGGAGATTAACTCTGTTTTAGTCTTTCTAGAGACAATATTTATATTACCTATGAAAATCTACATTTTCCCCAAATACATTCCTATAAAAATTATACTCCTTGTTGTTCTCGAGTTACAATACCTAGCACATGAATGTTTACTGCTGAAATACAGACCGGAGTCAATAAACTTAAATTTAGTAGCGAAAAGACTTCGCCCCTTTTTTATCGACAGTATAGATTTTCATCGACAATGGTAAAGCTATAAATTGATTGTACTACTTTGTTATTGCCTATAGTTTTTATGGCTTGATTTCAACATTAAGCTTATGGGAGTAAATCTTATAGGAAGCTATTAAAAAGTTTTCTCATTTTAGTTATAATATAACTGAGGCCAGTCATGGTGCAGGGGCACAAGTGTGTGATTGTAGAGGTGACAGGTTGTGGGTTCGATTCCCTCAAGGAAATGAAATATTTAATACTTTCATACATTTTCTAGCTCCGGTACAGCAAAGCGCGGCTTTGACTTTCGCCACTCAACACTCAATGCCTCCATAATTCATCAGATAATGGGGAATGGAGTATCTTAGTACTAAGTTCCCTCTGTCTATCCTGCTGTGTTCGGGATATAGTGACGCTAAAAAAATGTCTATTCATAGCACTATTTAGAAAAATATATCTTCATTTATATTTTTTATTTTCACGTAGTTTTCATAATTTTTGAGTTGAACAAGAATCGACATTCTACTACTATCAGCCAATACTATATTCTTCAATACCAAACAACGTGTAGTATATAATAACAAAATCATTGAACCTATATATTTAATATTTAAAAGTGCATCGTAAAACCAACTAATAATTCATTAATTTATTTATGAAAGCGGACGCAGGCGCAACTTGGTCGACACCTCGCCTCACCGCATACAGCCGCCTGCATTATTCAGAACATTCGTTCTTGTTATCTTAGCACTCAAAACTTTGTATATACCATTCAAAGTGAAGTCACGAAAATAATACGAGTTCGCATATTTCTGTGACGTTGTAGAAATATTTTGTGTCAACTGTATAATAAACTATAAGTTAAATTCAAACTTAAGAAAATACTTTTTATGTTAATGAATGTTGTTAAATTATTCTGCAGCGTTGGGTTACGCCAACTAGCAGATTATTTCAGAGATATAGATATAAGATAATCATATTATTAAATATTATTATTATTATAAAGCGTCGTTTGCTATTTTCATAAAAATCACACGACACGATATATCATAAAACATTTCACAACGTTACTTATTGTCTTTCGTTAAAATTGCAAAATAATTACAATAGTATACGAGTATAGCTAGATCACGTTGAATGCATTTATAATAAGAAATTGCATAAAAATAATGTTTATTTCACGATTTCTCATACAATCATGAGGTTAAAGTATTAGTAATTTTACTATTTTTACACTTAAAATCGTCAGTTTAACACGTTTTATCAGCTTCAACTTTTTCTGTCTATCTATGTATACACCAATCAAGAAAGTTTTGTAACCCTATTTGGACGTGGTTCTTGTCCTACAATGCTGATGGCAGTACGATATTTATAGTAAGAACCCTGATATCGTTTTCATGACGATCAAAGTAATAAAAAAACACTTCTAACACCGTTTTCTCTACAATTTTTTATATATTTTTTGTGATTGCTTGAATCTTCTTACTTTCTTCTTTTATTCTTCGTTTTTCTCTCCTTAGAAATGTAACATTTTGGTTGACAGAATCTAACGATGCCTTTTGTTTATCCAGACAGGAGAGTATTTCTCGTAAATGGAGAACTGAGTGTCTAGTCACTAGATTTCTTCTACCTACCTTCCAAATTAACTGCTTGGATTGACAATAAACGGCCGGTTAGGTATTATATTTTGAAGTATTTCGATTATAATACCATTTTTTACCTTTTAATAACATTCTTATTTTTTATATGTTAATATTGTTCTTGATAACCATTATACTTCCAAAGAACATTCAGTCAGGTATATTATTTTTAATGAGAATTGTCTTGCTATTATTGAATATTTTTACAATACAAAAGAATATATTTCTATATAAAAATACGGCGTGCCCTCGCGGCGAAACTTATTGACTAAACACGTCAGTATAGACGTGATTCACTCATATCACATTTTTTTCATATTTCACCTTTCAATACGACGATCACGAATACGAACGTCTGGAGAATTGAGTAGAAAATGGAAAGCGGAGTGTCTTAGCTCTAAGTTTTCGTCTACCCTACCCTTCAAAACCTCAAGCTGAATATAGAATGTAATCACAAATTTATATACAAAAAAAAATAGGTCAAATTGTAGTGTAGATACATTATTATAATTGACGGGTTCAACGACCACACTTGTACTGTATTCTTACATTTAAATATGCCATTAAAGTTTCAATGACAAAACGTCAAATTAATTTCAAAATCAATATTTTCTTATAGAGGTATTCATCATTTACAAGTACTTAAGAAAATTACTCAAAACATTTATCCATCACGTTTATGTTATAATAATGATAATCTACGTACAATTATAATTAAATGATCATCTATGTACAGTAATTGTATACGCCTATCATTAATAGTTATTTAAGGCTAACTATTATATTATAATAGAAGCCAGTAGTGGCGGAGGGGCACTAGCGTGTGATTGCGACAGGTTGCGGGTTCGATTCCCACTTGAGGAAATGAATTATTAATATTTTTATTTCTTTGCTATGGTGTTCAGAGAAAGCGGGGCGTTGAGTTCCGCCACTCAACACGCTCTAGAATTCGGCGGAAATTGGGGAACGGAGTGTTTTAACACTAGGTTTCCTGTCTACTCTGCTATATGCGGGATACAGCATAAATTATTAATAGTTATTTAAGGTTAACAATTATAATATCTGATGAACAGTTATATTGTCCTTCAAATTTAAAACGGTCGTATCATTTCAATTTATTTTTATATTTACAGTAAAACCAAGGTAAAGTGTATTTGTTGCTGCATACATTAGACGCGATTGTTAGATTTAACTCTTGACCTTTTATTGTAAATAATATGAATGCCGTTATACATGGGACAGGTGCGATATTTCTTATTATCGCGATGAATGTGGGTTCAATTTCTACTGAATTAATATTTATAATAGCAGTTTTTTCTTATGCAATTAAACAAATCTTATCTTTGGATATGAAGCTTAAATGGCTTCTCCTTAAGAAACAACCGTTAAAGTAAACAATTATTTTAGAGTTACTATGTATAAGCATCAGCCTTGAACTGAAATTCAACAGGTGACATCTGACATGTAAATTATTAATAAATAGTCAATAATCTCATATATTTAGTTGCTGCATAGATTTAAGCAAAGTTTAATTTTTAACGCAGGTAAATTAATTTTTTTTATTTAAATTATTAAAAAATACAAGTAAATTAATGTATTACCTAGTTAATTTTAAAATTATTTTATTTATAGTTTTTAAATAAAAATATTTTAAGATATGACAAACATATGTAACCTCATGTTATAGCCTCGTTTAATTAATAAATAGAAATAAGGAAAATTAAAATGGTATATAATAAATCAAGGCAAAAATAATCCTGTTTGAAACAAAGCATTGTTTAGGGCAAAAAATTGTTTTATAGGGCTTTTAAAGGCAAAAAATTGTTTTTTTTTTAAATTGATAAATAAAAAAAATTAAAAGTATAGTTCAGTGTCTTTACTGATCTCTCACTGATTGGTGATCACATTTATTATTTCGACGTCAACTTGGTGTACCTAAGTTTCTATATAAATTGCAATATAAACACTTTCCAGACCAGGCACTTTAAAAAACAACTTGCAATGTTGATATTAGAATATAATTTTTATTAAATTCACTTATATATACACACTTCTCAATCTTTATCTAATATCTTTGTATCAGTGCCAGAAATTTAGACGACAATTTAAACAGATCGTTCATTCTATTACAGCATATTTCACATCTAAATTTATGCAGATGATAATACCAAAGGACATTCCAGTCGGTACCGCCCTCAAACTTCGAACTATAAATTAAGGTAGTTTTTGCTTTGCTTTGTTAGCCATCAGCCCAAATATTAGTGGGATTGTTTCGAAACTCACCCTCATAAAGCTGCCTCGCGGACCCAGACGCCAAATAAAGTAGGCATTTAGTTTTATTTAACGCGAATCTGTTGAGTGTTTAAATGATAAATTTAGGTAAGGTCTTTGGTATTTTAGCTAATATGTAATTTAATGATTAATTTTTTATGTTTCAATTAATGGGCAAAGAAATTTATTGTTTATTTTTTCAGCTTCACGCTATATCCACCATATAGCAGGGTAGGCAGAAAAAATCTTGTGTTAAGACTCTCTGCTCCCCAATTTCTGCTGAATTTTGGAGGCTTGTATATTGAATGGTGGAACTCAACGCCGCGCATTGCCTCACTACTAAAGCGAAGAAAAATATTAAACATTGAATTTTGTGGAGCGGAAATCGAACCCACAACCTGTCGCATTTACAATCACTCGCTTGTGCCCCTGAACCACAGGCCTCTACAATATATTGTTTTGTCAAATAATATCTTATCTAGTATAACTAAAATTTGTTATTTAAATATATAATACATAACAACATATACTAGGATACTTAAATGGATAAAAAATAAAGCTTTTTGTCAAAAAAACTACTCACAAATTAAAAATCATATATCCAGAAAATATGTAAACGACCCGATGAAAGTTGGCAATGTAAATATATGTGATTTTTAATCTCTAAAAAGTAAACATAGCCTTTACTTTGTATAACGTAACTCCCAGGAAACCTGTTCATTTATATTAAAAAGACAAGTATTTTCCTCAACAATTTCATATCAACTTTTCCTATCTTATAATGTGTTTGTTATCCCTTTATTTAAATTCCTATAAGTTTCAGTGTACTTATGCAAAAAACTTGATATTTGCAAGAAAAAGTAATATAAGAAATAAATTGCCCTTTAAGGAGAATCAACAAAGCTTAACTTCCTACGTATATTTGAGGAGTTCGTTCGGGTTAAGGTACTGATTTGAGGAAGACATGGAAAAGGTGGCGCTAACTGAATAAATTGATATGACGGCATCAAGAGCGAAGTCTCTTTATCACTCACATATATTAGCTTTTCCGAATAAGTGTATCGTGTTTAGGTCTCAAGTTTTAGGTTTCTTTTAGTGTTTGTATTGATTTACTATGTCAAGATTAAAATACAATTATAATATTTCAATTCTGTAATTTAGACATTTCTTATTTATTAAATTAAATATGTAATTAAATAATATTAATTGTTTTTTTTTGTTTAATAATTTACACTTGAATTATTAAGTAAATGGCTAAAATAAAAGCTTGAATTTGGTGCCTAGTGAACATAGAACTCAGCACCCATATAGATTTTCCATTTTTTTATCGGTGAAGTCCAGAACGACGCTAACCATTTAACTTGCCATACACGTTTAACATATATCTGCCTGCCCTATATCCCGTATATAAAGCATGAAACAGAAAAAAATGCTATATAAGCCACCCTGTATAAGCTTACTACCTACTAACTTACCAACAAAATACTCTACAAATTCAATTTACTTGAATGATTCTATAAATGTAAAACTTTACGGCATTCTCCAAGGTAGAGCTGCACCGCGGTAATATAATTTTATATTTTAAAAATAAAAAGAACCACTTCCGAACCGTTTAAGATAAATATATATTTTTAATCTTATGAAATGTCAAATTTCTGTCATTAAATTGTCTGCAGGAGGAAATTAGATCTCTTAACTTATCAACGTGATGAAATTATACGTTCTTTTCATATCTTTTCCACTAAATAGAGATTTAATTATGTAAAAAGGAAATTACATTCATATTTCTGATGGAACTTGTAAGTGCTAATGTTTTGTTCATTTATACTTTTCGATGAAGTAAGAGTCTTCTGTTAAATTGCTATGATTGCCACACATGTGATACTTTCGTGCATAATAAATATATGAAAAATTGTGTTTTTATCTAAAGTTTTTTTATGATAAAGTAATTTTGTTTACATTCTTATATAGAACTCAATTGTTTGACTTTTAAACAGTCCCTAGATATTTTATTTATTTTATACTAGCGATGCGCTCGCGACTTCACTCGTAAAACGAAAGCATTCGTATTCGTATTATTATATTATGTAGACTAAAGACTTCAACTAGGCCTTGCTGCCTTAACCTTTTTTTTATTTATATTATATCCAAAGGATATGTTTTTAAATAGGTATTTTAAAAAAAGTATCCTTTGTTCTTTCTAATACCTCTACGAATATTTCGCTTATTATTTCTAATACAATAAATACTCTCACACTTACACAGCCATTATTCGCAAGATACAGGAAAATGGCAAGATCCCCAGATTTAAGGCGTGTGTTTCCCCATCAAGAGGGAGTGCAGTGATGGCTTACGCTCCAAATCCGTCTCATTAGGAAGGAAGCCTGTTTTGCAGCGAAACTCGGATTTGCAACGCCACATGTACTATGGTAAGCTTATATTGGTTTAAACGAGGTTTCTTTTCTAATCTTTTAATAATACAGGCATATTTTTTACGTGAAAATGGATAAATATTTTTTTTATGTAAATACGAATTTAATTTCTTTTAAAACGGTATGGCTATGGCCGTTATTCTTTAGAAAAATAAAGTTTTATTGACTAATATTGAAAATCTTCAACGTATCTACAAATTTTAACATTATCCAAACAATAAAGTAAATAAAATAAAACAGAAGAACAAACTTTTAACATCTCCTTAAAACTTTCCTTGTGCTTAATTACATTTTCATTTATCTTTCCTTTAGTCCCCTAGCAGTCGTCGGTGCAATGTGGTAAATAATTGTTTTTTTGGTTTGAATAAACAATCAATTTCAGTTTAATTTTACGTTAAAAATATTGTAAAATTATCAAGTAAATATTTTACATATTTTGTAATTTTATAGTTCTTTTTGTTGTTTTACATTGTTTATGACGGCGAAAAAATAAAAATATTCTTAAATAATATTTCATTCCCCCGAGTGGGGATCGAACTCACAACCGTCACGTTACAGACATAACCACTACCACTTTCAAGTCGATAAAGAGGCATACAGTCTTAACAATATATTAGACTATTATTCCTCAAAATGTCAGCTTTGCTAATATAACGTAGGTCTGGTGGCCCTGGGATCTCAGTCTATCACTGGTTATTAGTAAGAAAAATAAAAAATAGAAAAAAATAT
>JAEBDU010000025.1:0-126832 GCA_016802625.1 Heliconius numata
AAAAAATACTATTTTTAGTGCAAAATAAATAAAAGACACCATACTTTTATAATTCACTTTATTCATACGTTTTGTAGTTTTTTTTGTATATTTTTATATATTCACAACGTTTACATTTACAAACACTGGTTGTGCTAAATTATAAGTATCAATACAAGTCAAGATTTTATGTATATATATAATATAAATTATACATCATTCTCTAGGAACGTACAATTTTATTTAAACGTCACATTCTGTCACAGATAAAAAAAAACATAAATAAAGCCACCAATATTAAAAAATATATAAATAAAACAGCCTTTTTCGTATTATGCTAAAGAAGAAAATTGCATAGATTAAAAAAATCTAAGTAGGACAACAATTATTTTTTATTTAGATTTGTGACAAAATATTGTTTGAATATAAATGGCATTTTTTTATAATTCTCTTGTAAAGATTATACTACAGTGAAGTTTATTTATTTTTTCTTTTGAATTTTTTATATTTTACCAACATTTATTCTTACATCTATATTATAATGTTAGAAATAAATAAAAATTAAACGCTTAACACTTTATCGAAGAATTGAGAAAATATTCTTAATTTTATAACGAAACGATTTTTTCTAATAAATAATAGTAAGTAATCAAGTAATTAAGTGTAAAAAACGATTTCTAAACTAAAATTGTAAACTTAAAATAAGATCTTAAACTAAAAAAAGAATAAAAGCCAATATTCTTATATACAGAAAGATCCTAATTTATTCAACCAAGTCAAAATTTGGCATAATAATAAATTCTTTAATACTGGGAATAAAAAAAAGAAAACAAAACACTGAAATAACCAAAATGGCAGCTCAAGTCGGAATGACGTAGGTACACTATTGCTAGGTATTTTGGAACACATTTGTATAATTTCGTCAAAAAGCACCACGGTTTTCTATTTATTACATTTATTTTACATGGAAGCTGGTTTTTTGGAAAAATAGTTTATAAAAAGGCTTTTTTAAAAATATTCATAGTATACAGTGCATTATTCATAATTTCCAACAAAACATATAATACGTATTGTACAGTAATGATTTTAATTACGTGATAATGAGATACAAGCAAATATTTGTGTTTTTAGCTATACAAAGTTTTATTTTAAACATTTCATTAATTTTAAGTGTGAAAGGCCCTTATATTTTATTAAGTAATAAACTCACGACATCAATATGTATATAAAAGCATTATGTATAATAAACAAATACCACATTAAGAGAAATTAAATTAGATTTCATATTTTTATTTTCTCGAAAAACTTTTTTAAAAATAAAATACAATATTTTATATGTTGCATGAAAATGAGATTTAATATACTCACGTAATGCTCATTTGGTGCAACAATGACGTATTTGCACTTAGTGAATTACTGCAAGAGAAAGAGAATCAAGGTTTGTTAATAGTATGTCCGCATATATTGACATGTTAAATTTGCTTTTTAATAAGAAAAAGCACTTACGTCATTGTTGCACCAAACGATCGATTTATGTAGCGACATATAAAAATATATATTGTGCATAATTTGTGTTCTAAACTACATACAACTGTATAAGAAAAAATGTTTGTGTCATAATGATGATTGTTTTATTTTATTACCATTTTGTATAAAGACATAAATATCCTTAC
Source organism: Heliconius numata (assembly GCA_016802625.1). Classification (NCBI taxonomy): domain Eukaryota; kingdom Metazoa; phylum Arthropoda; class Insecta; order Lepidoptera; family Nymphalidae; genus Heliconius; species Heliconius numata. The sequence goes on from JAEBDU010000025.1 coordinate 1,653, forward strand.
TTAATAATTTGGGGCTCACAGTTTTGCATCAAGCAATTAAATAATCTTATTATACTTAATATTATATAAGTATAAGTAATTTGAAATTTCAAAAAATTATAATATATATAATATACGCTGTATATTTAAATTGCTATGGACGTATTAAATATTGCTCTACAATTAATAAAAAAAATACTCCAAAACTGGTAAAATGTGACAATTCATTGGAAATACTGAATATATTATAACATTAACTTTTATTAATATGTTCATTGTTTGCATGAAGGAAAAATATATACTTTTTTCAGTAAAAAACATACATATTACAATATTGTAAGATTCATGTATAATAGAATAACAAAAAAAGTTCTGGCTGAATAAATTTTGATCATTGTTGCTTATATGGAAGAAAAAGACATGACATGGCGCCATTTTAATTGACATTTTATTTTTATTTAGTAAGGCTTTAATTGTTTGTGCTACGAATATAGGAACAATAATTTCTTTGGCAGTCCATTCAATAATTTCCTTTTTTATTGCAATAATTAATTATCGAGATCTCGATTTTCGCCCAAAATATTTTTATAAAATTAGTAAGTACTGTCATCAATAATGTTATAAAATTTTAATTAACTAAAATTTGACTAGATTTTAAAATTAAACAATTATTTTTTATACAAACCGATAAGTAAGTATAACATTTATATAATTATGTTAGTTAAGTTTATTATGAATATATTATTTAGTTTGGTTAATCTTTATCTATAATATTAAACACATCCATAGCATTTGTAAGAACATTCAAAGAACAGAATTTTACATATCAATTATTTAGTAGGAAAAATATATACTTTTTAAAAATTATTTTCAGTGAAAAAAAAAAGATTACCGAAAAAATATCAACAGGCGTCTCTGAGGAAGTATGCTTTTTTTTTTATTTAGATATTCCTAATATTAATAACAACTCATATAAGGTTTACACACATTTATACATACAGTTTTTATATATACATAGTGTATATGACATTAGTATAATGCATTGTTTGGTTAATTTTAGTACATGATGATTTTTTTTAATGCATAGTTTAGTTTAAGTAGTAATAAGTATACAGCCAAATCGTAAACGCTCTACGTACATTTCAGTCTATTTCCGCGATTTTAATATTTATAGAAGATACTAGCGAAATGTTATTAAATAATTTGTATATCAAAATTTAAACAGAAATGTATGACAAATAAATAATATAAATACTTATTTTTTTTTGTTTCTCGCTGTATCCCGCATATAGCAGGTTAGGCGGAAGGAGCCTTGTTTACTTTTCATCAAAATTAATTGATTGAAAATAAGTCACTTAAATCAATGTCGCAAGTTACCTTATCAAAGCGGGAAAATGGAAATAAAATTTCGTAATTTTGTAAAAAAATATAAAATAAAATTTCGCTAATATCTACTACTAAAATGTATAAACAATGTTGCCACTTTCCAAATGTTCCATGGCAACACTGTTTATTAAAATAAATTCACGACCCACAACATATTATATATGTTATTGCATACATATATAAAAAAAATCTGACATAGTAACTAATAAACAATGGCAATACATTACTCGTCGTCTGATGGTTCAGTGCCGAAGTAGCGATCACCAAAGTTCCCTATTCCGGGTAGAACGTAGAATTTCTCATTGATTTCTGGGTCTAGAGCTGATGTTATTATTTTTACCTAAAAAAAACGAATAAAATAGGTAATCCAATTGAATCTAAGTTCAGATTAGTGTAATATTATGAAAGAAATATTTATTTATTTATTTATTTTATTACTTATAAAACAAAAAAAACACATAATTGAATTTCCACATGAGCGCGATGTGATGCTCGCTCTATCTCTCTCGCACGCACGCGCACTACGTGTGTCACCGTCTCTCTCTCACCTTGGGGAAGGCGTACGCGATGGAGTGCACGCCAATCTCTGCCATGAGAAGCGACACGAGCGCGATGTGGTGCTCGGGCACGTCGTGGTCGAGCAGCACGCGGATGGCCATGATAGCAGCGGCGCCGGTGGCGACGGTGGCGTCCATGAGGACCACGCGGTAGTCCTTTATGTCCTTTGGTAGACGGAGGTAGTAGAGCTGTGGGGGAGAAATACAATACAATATAATTTATTGCACACAAAAATATATAGATTACATAGAAAAAAAGAAATAATAAAAATAGACAAAAAGACGGCCTTAGAGCTTAAAGATATTTCTTTCAGGCAACGGCAAGTTGATTTTATTTAGGTGAGCGTTATCGTGGCGTCGAGAAACTCAACTCATAATTGGCTTTTTCAATTAGACGCTGTGACTTTAAAAAAATTGACTTTATCAATATATATACTTTCGAATCAGATAGGAATATAAAACGACATAAATACTATGAATTATACCTCCTTCGTTTTGTTAAGTTTACATAAAATAATTATTATACATATTTATTTCGTAAGTTGCCATAATAAATTATAATTTACGTAAATCAATAAAGTAAGTAAAGATAAAGAACAAGGTAGCCTTACCTCAGGCTCATCAGTCTGTTGGTTGGTCTGTATAAGTATTTTACCTATACGTATATCCTTACACACATCGCACACCGCCTGCTCCATTGTCTCACCAGCTCTTAATATGGATACACCACAGATCTTCTCTACGTCGCATTTACGGCCTAAATTAGACAAAAAAAAAATAAACAAGAAAAACTAAAAAACAGTGATTTTTTCAGCATAGAAAAAAATTGTGAAAAGGCAAATATACTCTTTCAATTTGTCTGTCTTTATTACACAAGGAGCTTTCTTTTCTTAGCAAAACACTAACCAAATGGCAAAACTTTTAACCAGTTATGATCTAGTCAAGTAAACAAAAAAAAATCTCATATAATAAAGAAAAACAAACAAAATTGAACCCACAACCTACCGCCATACGAGAATCCCTGGGGCGTATCAACCATATGCAATGAATACGGCATCAGAGACAATGCAAACTCTATAACGAGACGCATCAAACGCTTTGAGTAGAAAATGAATTCATCCCGAGGCGTGTCCTTGTTACGTATGAATGTGTGGAGACCTTGAACCTGAAATGATAAATATAATATAAGTTTTCTAAAATATATCATAATAACACTAGGTTTTCACATTATGTCTATCCTGCTATATGCGGGATACGACATGAAGATTCAAGTTGTATTCCGCTCATACCAGGGTAAGCAGGGAACCTACGAAACTAGTGTTAAGATACTCCATTTTTATTATGACGCTTCCGTTACCATTGCTTGTTGAGTATAGGAACTGAACGTCGCGCTTGGCCTCATTGGAGCGAGGAAACTTAAAATATTAAATATTTCATTTCTCCGAATGGGAATCAAACCTATCTCCGTCATTTCAACGAAAATATAATCATTTTGTTTTATTTTTTAAATGGTATTCGAAATGATGACCTTAGCGAATTGACTTGCCAACCTAACTTAATTAACCATTAATTAAAATTTACCATAAAAAAGGAATATATCTTACATTTAAATATAGAAATAATTTACCTGTGGAGTATCTTTAAGTACATACAAGGAGTCCGGTAACGGCTGCCCAATGTGTGCTACAGCTAACTTCTCTCGCACTTTGAAACCACGCTGTATAAAGAAAAAACAACTGGCTGTATTGGATTTTATGTTTTAAATTAATTATCTTAAATAACAGTGACTCAGTAACGACTATCGTTCTTTACGTAACGATTAGGGATAAAAGGAGAGGAAGGCACCTCCGGCTATAAAAATAAAAAAAGTTACTTTTTATTGAATTCCTTTGCTTTTACTAACCAGCTGCAACTGCTTATGCACATGCTGCACAATCAGCGATATAGCAACATGGTTTTCACCACCTCTCGGCACTATGATGTCTGCGTGCGCCATACTAGGCGCTATGTAGCTTTGGTAGGCGGGCTTCACGTGGTGCAAATATTGTTTAAGAACACCCTCTAGGTCGCGGCCGCGTTGGACTATGTCCCTGGAAAATTGTGAATAATATTAGTTATAATATTAACCATGCCGTAATTGTAAGAAAAGTCTTATATATTCTCTCTAAATCGTCTTTAAATCAACTTGTCACGTTTACAATCACACGCTTGTGCCCCTTCGCCACGACTGGTGTTCATTATTATGTTATATTTTTTTAAAAGACAATTTTATAAGTATTAGTTTTCCATGATCATTTATTTTATTTACAGACTTTTTTATGTTTTCTTTATTGTATTATTTATTTTTTACGAAACATAAACAATTATGTTTCATATTATATCTTTAGTATAATAATAAAATCTTATCAGATAATGATCAAATCAGGATTGCTAGTCAATGATCAAAGATAGCATATCACTCTTAAATATAAGGAAACGTATAGACAAAATCAATTTAAAAATAAAGTCTATTTATAAAATGAATGTAAAAATTTTGGCAGAATTCAAAACAGAAAGTTATAATTGGGATTATGAGATTTAAAAAAAGTTAGTTGAATTTAATAATTATTATTAACAATGATATAAACACGCGTTTTAAAGTCAATAACAAAATTGTCAATAAATAATTATAATCATTATCAAGAGACAGTTGTGACATGCACCTACTTGATGGTTATGAATGAAATCATTTTAATGCATCATTTTAAGAAATATATTATTTAAATATTAAAAACGAGGCCGTCGTGGCCCGGTAACTCAAAGATGTAACTGTAAAAGCCGTGGGTTCGATTCCCACTCGGCGGAATGAAATATTTAATATTTAATTATTTATTGATATTTTCATATCTTCGATTTGGTAATAAAGCAAAGCGCGGCGTTAAGACACGCCACTCAAACACGCAATGCTTCGAAAATTCAGCGGAAAGTGGGGAACGGCGTATCTTAACATTCCGTTCCCTCTGCCTGACTTGCTATTTGCGGGATATAGCGTGAAGTTGAAAGAAAAATATAATAAAACAAACCTTCTTAGTCGTCTAGCGAGGCGAATATCAGCATCTGTGTCAACAAACACTTTCATGTCCAGCATTTTCAGAACATCCGCGTTGTAGAACGCTAGGATACCTTCGAATATTATTACATTCGCTCCGTACATTGTTTTCTGTTAAAAAAGGGAAGTTAAATTAGTTAGAAATCGAACTTTTTAGGTTCACGCTGTATCCCGCACAAAGCAGGGTGGGCGGCAGAGGGAAATTAGGAAACTAGTCCTAAGGAACTCTGTTCCGCATACTCCCGTTCCCCACCTTCCACTGAATTCTTGAGGCATTGAGTGGAGATTGGCGGAACTCAACGCCGCGGTTTGGTTAGAAACCAGAGCGAAGAAATGAAAATATTAAATATTTCATTTCCGAGTGGGAGTCGAACCCACAACCTATCGCCTTTCCAGACACACGCTTATACTTCTGCAAAAAAAAAATGAAAAAAAAAAAAAATATCCCTAACCGTACGATTCTCCCTTGAATGTGTAACATAATTATAAATGGGCACTTCTACTTTCTTGCCCTCTTTGAGACGCTGCAGTACTGTTATCAGGAGCTCGATATCGAACGCGTCCGGATGATCGAAGTTGTATTCGTTGCGCATGGCCGCTTGGTGCTGTTTTTCATTAAGCACCTGTTGAAATTGTTATTTTATTTAATTATAAGTTAACATACAAACAAAGTATTTAATGTATTTTATTGTTACTTTTTAGTTAGGTTGTCAAAGATATTTGCTAAGTTTTTATTTATCTACACCAAAATATCATCATGAGTTTCTTCTTTAAAAAAATAGAATACTTAAATAACCTACAATACAAAATAATTAATATGAAAACCCATACCTTATAAAACGAGTCCATACTGACGATGGTAACCCACGGTATGTTAAGAGATTCTATAATTTTGGTAGCCACTGTTGTCTTTCCTGAAGCACTCGCTCCACCGACACCTGAAAAATAACTTTATTTAAATATTACACCACATCTATATATATACAATTAAAAAAATATTGTATTTCGAAGGCCCCTAGGTTAAGTATCGAAAGTGAAAAATTGCAAATGTCTTTTATTGCTGTTTTGAACTACTGACAAGAGTAGTTTTTGATTACATACAAGTTTAATAAACGCATAAACAACTTTTTTTTATTTAAAAAAAAACATTAAAATGACAACCGACTTCTGTAAAAGAAGGTTATCAATTCGACTGTATTCTTTTATGTTTGGCCACAAGCTAGTGTATATTTGTTTATTGACATGTGATAGTTGGAAATTGAGGTACCATCGAGGAAAAGATAATTTTCGTTGCTTCAAGCATTTAAAAGAAAATTTAGTGGGAAGGCACTCCGTTCTCCACCTTCCATCCAATTTTACGTTGTGTGTATACGTTAATTGGCAAATATCAATCATTCCCTGTACATTTCCATTACTTTGTATTATCTATGTAAATATACAATTAATTCTATAATCATTATTAGTTATTAGCAACATTATTTATAAGTAGGTATTAATTAGAAATTGCTAATATTAGTGATATCATGCGATAACTGTTTTGTTTATACATTCAGTTACGTTACATAATTAGGTGAGACATGCATGTAAATTACTTATACCAATTGAGCAAGTTAAGAAATGACAAGTATTTAATGTCGATTTACATTTTGTCTCGCATATGGCAGGAGGCAGACATACATAATAAGAAAAGATTGATGAAAACAATGACGGGCTTATATATTTATTTCTTTTTTCCACGTTCGAAAATCAATACACGACGTTGTATTTCAATACATATCGTGAGACCTAGACGTGTGGCAAAACAGAATGTCTTAACATTACGTTGTCTATCCTTACTTCGCTTAATGAAAACAGAAAATCGATTAAGTGCGAATCGGACTCGCCTACACAGGGTTCCGTACCTATTACAGAATTGTAGGACAACGTAGATCAACTTATGTTTGTGGACTTATGCATTCATTTTGAATGAAGTGAACTAGAAATATAAGTTTGTTGTAATAATTTTTTACTATGAAATATCTACGAATTTTAACTGACAGAAAAGTGTGCAAAACATCAGAACGGCCACCAAAAATCGACAACTCACCAATAAGAAACGGTTCAACTTCCTGCCCGCCGGTACAATTGTACCAGGGCGGCCTCCCCGCCGTGTAAATGGTCCGCCTGTCCGCATGTAAGATACTCTCTGCTGTCGTCCTCTTGTTTGATTGAGACATGGACGCAGTACGGACGCGACGGGCTCGAGGCGATTTGAGAATGTTTGAACCTGAATTAATTATAATTATATTATTTAATTGGCTATATAAATATTAAAATATAAAGGCAACTAATTGGTAGTGGTTTCAATTCTCACATGAAATATTTAATAATTTCATTTACTCGCTGCACGTCGTTGCGCTCCGCCACTCAACACATAATGACTCGAAAATTCAGGCAGATTTCGCTTATAGCAGGGCAGGCAGAGGGAACCTAATGTAAAGGCACCCCGTTCCTCACTTTTTGCTTGATTTTCAAGACATTGCACGTTGAGTAGCGGAAATCACCGAAAAAACAATAACAATTAATTCCCCCGAGTGGGCATCGAACCCACAACCGTCGCGTTTACAATCAGACTGTACCACTACTCTAGGAAGGTCTATATAAGATTTGTTAATATCAAATAAAAAGAAATATAGAATTACATTTGCTTTATTAAACAAATTCACATTAATCTTTATTACTTTTTTAACCCTTACCCGTGGAAGGCGGTCGGTACGGCCTAACATTGGGCACGGTGGTGGGCGAGGCCGGCGCGCGCGAATAGTCATCATCGTCTATGAACACTGGTTCGTTTATTTCTAGCGCAAGTTCTGTGTCACTGTAATTATAAAAGTATAAATGAAAAGTTATATTAGTTCTTGTAATAGATATAATTGAGTGTCTAAACTCTTAACACAATAATTTCACTCCCTAAACTATAATGAGAACGGAGAAAAGGGTCAATATATTTAATAATAATGACATTCGAAGTAGAGTACATATATCTTATTGTCTTTTAACAGCACATAGCACAAGCAAGAAACTTAGTGTTAAGACACTCCATACCGTTAAAACACTTCAGTCCCCCATTTTCAGTCATAGTCATTGCTTGTTGACTGGCTGAGTACAACGCCGCTTTTTACCTTGTTACCAGAGCGAGGAATTAAAATTGTCACCTTTAGTCATATTTTTATTTATCTTCTTATATCTACTTAAGTTAAAAGAGAGTTAGCAGTCAATGCATTCCTTATTTGCAGCATAAAAGGGATATTTATTGCAGCATATATAACAGCAAAATCAAAGTTAAAAATAAAAAATCAAAGTTAATGCAGTGCTAAAATAACAAAGATATATGCCTATCTTATGAATATGTAGTTTGTTCTTAAAATAAAATCAATAACAGTTTTGATTGTTTTCTAAAAATAAAGAAAAAATAGTTATTTTAAACAATATTTAAATGAATAAGTAAAAAAGTTGATCTGCTTGGTGATTCTATTAGTGACTTTTAAATGTTTATACAAGGTTTCACTCGCAATTTAAAGTATTAAGACTATTTGCCAAGGTTAATGCTATTAAGATGAACATTCAGAATAATTAAAAGATATAAATAATGTATTCAGAACTTTAGATTTATACATTTATAATAAACGAGTTTCATAATTAATTTAATATTAAGCTTTAAAAGAAAAAAAAATCATTATAATTATTTTGAATTTACTTAGACAGTACCTATTTTTTAAATTTAAATATCACTTCAAGAAAGGTTTTATCTAAGCTAAAGAGTTTGTTAGAACATTAATCTCAGGAGCTTAGTTTTAATAGAGAAATTCTTTTATGAATATTGGATAGTCCACTTTTCCAGTAAGACTTAGGTATAGGCTGTTTTCAATAACCTTAAAAAATTTCACAGTTACTTAGAAAATGTGATGACAGGGTCAAAGCCACAGGTAAAGGTAATCTCTGCTAGTTTAAAATGTTTTTGTTTAATTCTTGGACAAAATATTGTATTACAAGGAAGTTAGGATATGGAGTATCTTAATATTACATTTTCTCTGCCTTTCCTGTTATGTGGGAAAAAACATGCACTATAAAGATAATAATAATAGTAATATCTCATTAATTTATAACTAAGAACAAAACAAAGCTGACCTCCCACACTGTTTCTTAAAATAGCTTTCTTTATATGCAACCTTTGAAATGTTGTAAGTAATGTTTTCTCGGAAAATTTATAATAAATCAATATCAGAGGTCATTTATGTAGCGGCACAGCAGCTGACTTTTAAACCGAGGGTTATATGGTTGATATTGTTTTTCCACTTCCAATTAATTTCATTTCCTTAGTCTGGTAAGCATGGTATTGTTTGGACACTAAACACTCAAAATGAAAATAATATCATAAGCAAATGTAAACAAAAAAAACATAATAAATCAAATTATTTCACATATCCTATTTCTGAGCATTTCTAATTAACATGCGATTATTTATCTCTGATAGCAAAAGATTATTTAAAAAATAATAATGATACAGACAGACAGTAAAATGAGTCATAAAACAAAATTAAGGTCACCCATCACTGTATACTAGAGACAAGGTTCTTAATAAATGTTTAATTTTTAGACTTGTATTAAATTGTGTCAAGGGTATTGTTTAATTTTTTAATTTTTTTTTATACAATTATATATTACAAAAGTTACTACTCAAGCCATTGTTAAAACATATGGTATAATATGGGCATTATAAATTATGATATTTGAACTATTATTGTAGCATCATTTTTTCTGTTTAGGTAGTGTTGGGACTCACTATTCCACTCTGTACATAATTTTTTGGGACCATAAATTTTACATAGCAATTTTTTTACCAGAGCAGGGAAAGTAAATGAATTTAAAAATAAAATTCTCATGATTGGGGATTGAAATTTGTTGATTCAGAGAGTTGTTCCACTGTACTATTGCAGCCTAATTTGATGGATTATAATAATATATAATACAAATATTACTTGATGTCTTAGGAAGTTGGAAAATTACTTTATATGCAATACAACAATAAAATATAAAAATTTTGGATAAAACATTTTTGACTTAATTTCACTGCAATATCAACAAATGTATTTTATTCATAATATTATCTTTTTGCCGCAAGTGTGTAGATAGGCCTAAGTGCTGATAATATATTATCTTATCTCATACATACATATGCATGTTTGTGTTTATATCATTTGTTTACAAATTTTTCAATGGCAATAAATGACTTTTCCTATTTAAGGGTTATGTTTCATTTAAAATATTTAATTGTGAACAACAAAACATACTTACATGCATTAAAATAAATATATAAACCAATATAAAAAACTTTTACAATCACGACCACAATGTAAAATATAATTATACAAATGCCTTACGCATGGGCGAAGATTATAGAACTTTCATCCATATTTCCAATTTCTTTTTCATGTATATTAGAATAACTTAGACGATAACCGGATCCGAGCACGTGTCTTTTTTACGGTGCGATCGTATAACGTAAAATAAGATGCCAATGTACTACATGAAAGTCTAAAAATAAACCGCAATGTGTATATGCAGAGGTTATGACTCTAGTCAGCAGAGCTGAATTAAAGCACGCACGGCAGTGTTGTTTTACATCACTAAATCACAGCACGTGAAATGATAGCGTAACAGCTCCCGTGACTACGCTTAAAACTAGCCTTTTCAAGCAAAAAATTTGTTGACACGAGACAGCTGTGCAAACAAACAATAATTAAGGTTAGCACACACGATTTACCTATCCGAGCTAGCCGAACTGGGTGTTTCGAACTTGTTCAGTTTCCCAGCCATCACTGGTCGCCACAAAAATATGTATTTTTTATATAAAATACAATAAACTTAGTTAAGTTTGAGATAGACACACGCAAATAGTGATTTTGACGAGTGACATTCACTGTTTAAAAACTGCGTCACACGTACGCAGAGTCTGCTGCATCATTGACGTCATAATTTTTATTTTTATAGATTTTCTTTTTACACCAAATTTATGAATAATAATATTTTCTTAAATTTATTTCAAGCTACGTTCTATTAAAGTTATTTAAAGGCGTATTATAATTAGTATTTCAGAAGAAGTAGGCCTCATTTCTGAACGCTTGCATAAGTTGCGTTCCGTTACACAGGTTAAAAATCAATAATAAACAAAAATGTTTTATTATAATAGAAACAATAATAGTAATAGGTTTTGCCAATAAATACATTTTTGTGACACTAAAGTGATGTACAGAAATTCTTGTACATTAACTAAGCTACGTATTATCCAAAAATAAATTTTTTTACACGCTGTTCACAACGTAACAATTTCAGCATCTGTGTTACTTTGTCAATTTTGGCGGCAGTTTTTGTATTTAGATATGAAGTAAGTGAAAAGATTTTGGACTTATGATTATATTTTATTTATATTTAAAATAATACTGAGAAATGCAAATAAAAATATTCTTTATTCAAATAGACTTTTTCAAACACTTTTGAAACGTCGAATAAACATAAAGCTACCTTTTCGAGAGATTTATGTTATTTAAATTATTTCCCGCTTTACTACTTGCGACAGTGACAAATCACACTTCAACATCTCTCCTGGATTTTGTGAGTAACTTAGTGATACGTCACTATTTATTATTTTTTATTAATAATATATTTTGTCTGATTTATTATTTATTCAATTCGACTGTGTTTTTTTTTGTAAAGACTAAAACTTCGCCTTGTTAAAAATAACCCAATCGGTGATTGAAAGAGATTTCACTCCGAAGTTAATTGTAGGAGTTTTAGGATTCAAGTTTTCCTAAACACTATTGAACAAGAGAAGCGGAAGCTGTTAACGTTCTTTAAAAAACACAATTAAAACACACATTGTCTACTTATATGTTTCTAACGCATTTGGATAGAGGTTCTACGTAATTGCAATAAGTGATATGTATCATTCAATTTTTTTTGTATTGCAAGTTCAGTTACTGATCTCCGACAGCATTCCTTAATCAATCCAAGCAACTCAAGAAGTCTATTTATTTATATATTTATTTTTATTAGGTAAACAAACAGAATACAAAATATACAAACATTACAAATTTAAAAGATGACACACAATCCAATTAAGTTTCCACATACAATTTACAGACACAAACAATAAACACATGACAAAATATACTATCTGTAATATAAGTCTTAAACGATGAAAGAATCTACAGATATAATCGATATTATACCTTAAAGAGATTTAATTAACTAGAAGTTACGAGACGTCAGTGTTGCAAGCAATTAGGCGAAACTTTCCCCATTTGCATGTTATGGGCCAAGTTTTCGATCGACCTCACCCCAAGTGCGACCGGTAAGAATTTGAATTGACTATTTTTTTAATTTCGCACAGATTATCTATCAAAGTTTAGTACGTGGGTGGACTGTATAAATAGTTTTTGGAATTTGCATATTGAAAATGTGTACATAATTTGATTGAACAAATGAAATTTTAAAATTGTTCTTTTAATCTTAACTTTTTAATTATTGTTTGGGTTTTATCTTAATATAAAGGAAAAATAAAATAATAATAATAATATAATAATTTGAAATGATTTGATCTCTTAATTATATACTAATTTAATTAGATATTTTCGTTCTTTCAGGCAATTATTAAATAAAATCTACTCTTGTTAAGATCAATCTCAATGTTAAGGGAAGAGCCATCGAGCTAAAAGATACGATATTTTACAGACACGGCCTGTGTACATATAGGTATACAAAACTTAAACAAGTGAATCCGATTTTCCAACCACGCATCAAGGAGTCTTACTTACATACAGTCTTACATACATACAGACACGGCCCCCGTCGCTCCATTGAAAAAGTTTTTGCATATGAATAAAGCGAATTACATTTGGTAGACATGAAAAAAATTGGTGTAATCCATTCAGACGAGTATCGGGTCCTTTACGTGACGTTGAGCTTCTATTTGTCGACTTTTAGGTTATTTTACGTGGAAACTTTGATTGGAAGACATTTGTAAACGCATTTTGAATGTTAAATAAAGACTGTTTTGTAGAATTTCGATCTGTTTCGGTTTTATTTGTATCGGCCTTTTTATATTCAAAGTTTTGTTACTGCAAATGGTGGGCTGTAATGGTGATTGCGTGGAGATTTTCTTAGGATTTCTTTAGTTTAGTGTTAAATTCACGATAATATTAGAGTGTTTCTGTTTATAGTTATAAGTATTCTTGTTTTTGTCACAATGAAATATTTTATTACATATAATAATAAAAAAAAAATACAAGCTGCGCCATAGTCGATGGTAGATCATAGCGCAGCGGCATAGCGTGACGGTCGCGGTGTTTGGGCACGGAGAGTCTTAACACTAGGTTCTCTCTGCCTACGCTAAAGATATACAAAATAATATAACTACCTATTTTTTTGGCGTATCTACCTGCAAACAAATATTATAAACTTTCGACTGACAACCTTACACCACCACATTGACCTTACATGTGCCTAGTATTAAAGCCTCTGCCTCTAGCTTGCTTTAAACGTAATTACCATAGCTATTTGTCTGGCAAGCTGAAGAAAACTCAACTAATTGGCGAATACACTTCCCTAATGAAATCGACACCTGCGTTTCGTTTTGTGTCTGCCCGTTAAATGGTTGGGATTTTTAAGTGATTACGTAATTGGATAGCCGCTGTCGTGCAATTACTGTAGCATTGTGTTGTATAAAACAGTTTTTGAATTCAGGTAAATCTTCTATTAAATAATACTTTTTTCAGCTTCACGCTGTATTTATGCATGCAGAAGGGTGGGCAGTGGGAGCCCTGTTTTAAGTCACTCTCCTCGCCACTTTTTCACCACCTCATTCTGGAAGCATTGCGTGTTGAGTGGCGGAACTCAACAAAAAATTAACGGAGTGTCTCGACGCTAAGTTGTCTCTGCCTACTATTATTCTATTGGTTTTAGATCTAAACTGAAAGAGATACGTTTAGTTTTATTGATATCTCTAAATGTTAATTAAATGTTAGTATAGCTTTTATTTGAATATATAGTACTATTTGCTTGCTGGCATTTTTAGATATCCAGCGGTTAGAACCCTTGACATTCAAAAACTTCCTAGGTACCTAATACTACAGACATTTACACTAGTTTTACTAAATGGGCACATAACAATAAGTTTCTATAAATATATTAATATATATTACGTTCCTCAAAACATCTTCATATTCAGCTACATTTCGCCTGAACAATGCGTCTAAATTGCTCCAACTATTAGCCAGGGTAAAGGTATTCTCTATTCTCAACGTGACTACGTGATGTGAAAGCTAACGAATTTAATTTGCTGTCGAGAGATAGTCCCAGCTAATAGTTCGTAGGAGATTTATGTGTCTAGTTTTCAAATTTTACTTGTGATTGTAGAGAGTCGGTGGAAAAATTCTTAGGTTTTTGTAAGAAAAGTAGAAATTAGTAGGAAATGTTGAATTTTTTTTTGTAATTAAGTTTTTCTTACAGTGAACAAAATAAAATTAAGAGCTAAAAATCAGGGTTACTTTTGGAAGACATGAAAAACAATCAAAATAATCTTTATCAAATTAGGCTGCTTAGAATTATCGAGTAACATAAAAATTACACATGTGAATCCGGAAATACAGAAAGCTATCACCGGATCTTACGAGAAGTCGGTGAGAAACACAGCTAAAGTGACATTTTATAAAAAACTTTTTTAAAATTTATTTATTTGTTAAAATTCTGCGATGGGTACGGATTATCCGGACCCCCCTACTCTTACGCCCATGGTAATAGTTTGTCGTAGAAGATTTATGTGTCTGGCTTTCAAATTTTACTTGTATTTGTTTACGAGAAGATTCGTATATGTTTTATGATCGTACTAGTTGTCGACCACAATTTTGTGTGCGTGGATTTTTAGAAAATTTCGTCTTTGCGCGTTCCCATAGAAACTTCGAACAATCTCTTAGTTAATTATCTGTACATACTAAATTTTTACTTCCAAAGTCCAATAGTTTCATCTATCTATATCTTCTCTTAGTAACAAATTGACTACAGAAAATAATGTTAAAAATGTAATTATTCAGAAAATTTAATAATTTTAACTTAAATTTGTTGTAAAATGAAACTAATATTTCATTTTTTAATACGATTCTAATATTAGTTGAGTATAGAGCAAGATTGCAGATGAATTTCCGCGGTGAGAGCGGATACTGACGCTTATAAGGCCATCACATAAGCGATGTCTTTCGAAAAATGAAATAAATAAATAATATCACAAATTATACAAACCAAAAAAAAATGATTCGTCATTTTTAAAATTCTACATTGCTTAAATAATAATTATTAATTAAAAATAAAAATATTTAATTGTACTAGTTAAAGTGTTTCAACCGACCGAGTATACTATACTTCTTTCTTTTTAAGTCTTTAAAATTTATTCTTGAAAAACATACAAAAAAATCATCTTCTTACAATAAAATTATAAAGCCATGGCCACAAGTAAATTGCGAAATTCATTGCTATCGAAAAGGATAAATCCTTTTGATTCGTCTTCGTCTTCGTTTCCAACGCGAGCAGCCGGAAATAGGCAAGGATTTAAGTTTATTCTGCCATATATAAATTAATCTTGTTTACACTTATCTGTTGCTAAAGTTTTTAAAATGTATTCGGCGAAGATAAATAGTCTGTAGATTTTTATCGCTTGTTCAACTTGAAATATCCTTAAGAATCACTTTGAAAATAAAGACATTTAAGAATGCAGGTGCTTCTTGGAGTATAAGTTTTTCCGATTAGACTTAGAGAAAAGATAATTAATGTGTAATTAATTATATTTGTGCACATGAATATATTAGAAAATAAATTATTTTAGTTATAGTCAGACTTATAACACGAGAAGAAAGTACTTAGCATTCCATGGAGTTACATTGTCCATGGCATTGCAGCATGACGACTTCAGCGCAGTGCCTGGTATTGGAACCAGAGAGAAGTGTTAAGGAGACCCAAAAGCAGGTTAAATATTTCAAGATAATAACTTTTAAATATGAAATAAAATTTCTGTAAACATTTATCTTCCAAAATATTGACAAACGAGAGCTTTATAAAAAGAAAAAATAATCCATAAAATCCAATATTCCAAAGTGTTTGAAAGTAGTCAATGACAAGCACAAGATATAAGTGCCGAGTGAGGAACGCTCAGAACCTTTTGACATATTGCTCCAATTCCCATTGAGGAGAGTAATTCGATTTTCCGCTCGTTCTCTTCGCAAAGGCGTTGAAATCAAGTGTACAGTGATCCTGCATATTCACTCTACGTAGGGTTACCAATTGTTGGGGTAAATTATGTAGATATTTAATTAATACGTAGATTTTGTTCTCGAATGAGGTAAGAATTAATATGGTCTTGAAAGTCAGAGAATTTCCGAAAATGTCTAGTAGGCTCAGGGTAGTTTCCCGAGTAGGCGTTCATGTTCTAATATGAATATAACTGGCTAAACCTTAGGTTCGATTTTCATTCGGAATAATAAATCGATAAAATGATTAAATATGTGTTTTCATCTAATTTCATAACTGCATTTTAAAATTAATAAATGTTGTTATTAATATCAATCAAATGCGAGCAAAAAAAATCACGTTTGCTTTAAATGTTCATTACGTTATATTCTTTAGTATTTATTGTTATAGCAATAGAAGCACATCATCTGTGAAAATTTCAACTAACAAACTATTAAATTCATGAGATACAGCCTGGTGACAGATGAACATACGGACAGCGGAGTCTTAGTAATTGGGTCCCGTTTTACTATTTGTATAGGGAACCCTATTTATTATCAACAAAATAAAAATATATATATACTAAAAACAAACATAATAATTGGTTTCCCTACTCACATTATCCTAACTATTATCCGAGTCAGTGGCTTGTGAATTTGGATTCTTATGTAAAACGTTTCCAAACGCAGCACAGTGCGTATTCGCGGCACGCGCGCCAATTTCGCGGGTGTCGATTTAAATTGAACATCATGTTTAATGAAAATGGAAAAAGTTAAGTATTTTTTAGAAAAATCTTAAGTATTTTTTATTATCTGTGGTTATTAATGAAGGTGGCGGTTGTGTCATAACGTACACTATAAACGTGACGGTAATATATTCGATTCCCAAACGGGTTAATAAATTATTTTCTGGTAACAACATAAAGAGCGGATTTGAATTCCGCCACTCAACACGCATAGTCTCGAAAATTAGAAAGTGGGGAACACGGTGGAAAGTGGAGAACGGTAGTGGTAGGTTGCCATGTCTCCTCTCTCCCTCTATGCGGGTTATAGCGTGAAGCTAAAAAAATAAAGTAGCACTATTCTATATTTTCAGTAAAATTAAAATATAAATTAAGTAGTAAATCGACAAAATCTTATTCATATTACATACAAAATATTTTTGCTATTTAACATTTAATATTCATGACATAAAAATCCCTTTTTATAAATTTACATAAAAAGGAAAATTGAAGTCTTGTAAAAGTTTTCTCTCTGAGGAACAACGGTCAGTAATATAACATATCGATTTGTATGGAGTCAGGTGATTTCACCTTTGTTTATTTTTAGTAGAACAAAAGCAGAGCTTCGGTAGATAAAAAATAGAGAACGGAGTGATATTCCGTTTTCTACCAAAGGATGTAATGTTAATATGTAAAAAAATCTTAAGTGTCGTGCTTACGATTTTCATTTTCATTCATTTTCCACTGGAGGAAACTAATTATTTTTATTTCGTCGTTCTGGTAATAAGTAAGCGCGGCGTTGAGTCCCGTCGAAAATTAGGCTGAAAGTAGGGAATGGAGTCTCTTATCATTAGGTTCTTTTTGCCTAATCTGCTATGCGGGAAAAAGGTAAAGCTGCTTTTTATGTAAAAAAATGGCTACACACAAGAAAAAGTATACAATAATATTAGTAAGTTGTACCAAGGTTGTACCATAAACTTTACAAAGACACAATATCATTGAAACAAAGCCATTAAAAAAAAAATAATTTATAATATTTATATTATATTATTAAATAGAAAAATAAAATATTTTACCATTTGGCTGTAAAACGTATCCCCTTTGTCTTTTACCCTCGGGCACAGTCCACTGTCTGTGTCCAGACTTTACAACTTTCAGCGCATCTGCTCGGGGCCTTTCGACTTTTTTGTATCTATGGTTACAGAATACAGATTGTATAAAATAATTTCCCGCCATTTCCCCCCGAGGCGTGGGATATAATATGCTTGACGTTTAATTTATTTTTACTATAATGTGATGTATTTTTTCAATATTGTACGTAGAAAATTGGATGAAATAAAGATCTCTTATATGTCACTGGTGAATAAAGATATTTTGAAATATGTAAATAGTTGGTCTTTGTGGTTTTTATAGTTATATTTATGTCGAAATATGTCTTTTGCTTGTAGCAACACCAACAATAAGTAAGTATATTATATATAATAAGAGGACTAGACGATAAAGTTCTGTTTTATTATGTACTAGCGACCCCCTTGCGGCTTCGCCCGCTTTTACTACTGGATTATTCATATAATGTATGTTAGCAAAGCACTTAAGATAATGTGAAAATTAATTAAACTCTAATGCAACCCGCATTTTCGTAGTTTCAATAAGGATTTTCCAATTGTTTTACTCGGCAAGGATTTTTTAGTAGGTACCGTAATTTTAAATCTGTGCTACTAATCTTTTCAAGTACTTATTAAAATATATTTAAATGACTATTTTTAAACGGAAAAAATTATAAACAAAAGCCTTCCTACTAATAACTACTACAAAAAATATGAAACCAGATATATCGCGCTGAAATAATACATTCAACTCCAATTATCCAATACGTGCAAACGCATCTAAATCTTCGTTGCTATGCCTCTATAGCGGGCGGGTTTTTTTTTCGAGCTTGTGGTTAATGCTGAAGAGGGTATTCTGTCCCTGATGAAAAGCAAGCACTACGTGGCTGCCTGTGAGGAAAATTAAATAGAATGCATTGGCCGGGAATCGAACCCGGGCCTCCCGCGTGGCAGTCGAGCATTCTACCACTGAACCACCGATGAGCAGTCGCTCATGACGCGCTTGTATAAGCAAAACGTCGCGGGGCGCGTTTCGCAGCAAGGATGTTTTGATATTGTAACAACTTCTAAAGTACTTATTAAAATGAAAAAACAGTAAAAGACAGTTTTGATCTACATTAAATGGCCAACGTAACTAATATACTTATTTATATGCTGAGAGTAAGGGATAAGTAAAACTTGAATCGGCACAGCTGATGAGTCAACGGCGTGATGTGTCAACAATTAAATGCGTTTTTCTCTAAAACTATTCGCAATTTCGAAATAATGTAAGAAGCAAATTTTATCTTCGTTTAACGTAGAAAATTAATAAAGTATTTTAAAGGATAAGGATTAATACCATTATGGAAAAATATCCCTCACAATAAAAAATATATTGAAATTATTATTTTTAGACAGAAATATGATCACTACACGTTATCCTTAAAAGTTAAAAATATGCCGTCGCGGACTTTTTTGTAGATCTTATTAAGAGGAACAATACTCTAGTACATTATTTTCATGTAGTACTTACCATTAAAGCAGCGCATGCGCGAAAGTGTCTCAATGGGTAGGACTTTAGACACATTTATCGTATTTATGTTAATTTACATAATAATGTACAAATAATAAACTATATATAAACCTTCCCTGAAAAATACGTCGACTAATGGTGAAAACCGCATAAA
Source organism: Heliconius numata (assembly GCA_016802625.1). NCBI lineage: Eukaryota > Metazoa > Arthropoda > Insecta > Lepidoptera > Nymphalidae > Heliconius > Heliconius numata. The sequence goes on from JAEBDU010000025.1 coordinate 21,470, forward strand.
AATCCGTTGGGTGGTTTAGAAGAAGAAGAGTTAGAAAGTTCAGACAGACACGAAAAGCGACTTTGTTTTATAAGATATAGGATTTTGTGTAGATAATAACACTAACTGAATACCTTCTTATATTCAAAACATAAAATTGCCCCCCGTGCGGATTTCGAACCTGTGACTACCTATTGCTTTCAGTCAGAAACTGTCCAATTATATCAAAATATTCATTTGGTACCGAGTGCCCCATGATATGAAACTTGCTCATACGAGTATTAAAACATACAAGCATTTCACACAGCCGCGGACATATTAGTTTTCCTTCATTTTTGGAGCAGCGCGTGTCTTTTATAACAGCATTACTGTCACGTGACCACTTTAATAAGCTGGAAACTACATCACGTTTATTACGTTCTACATAATATTACATATTTCTGAAAACCAAAGCCATTGCGGCGCAGTGGTAGAGTGGTCTGACTGTAAACACAGGTTCGCGGGATTGGTTGTACTTAAAATGATTTTCATGAACCTATTCTGACAAAGACAGCGTTGAACTCCAACATTTTATAATTTTATATGTATTTTTTTAAGGATTACCACATGAGAATTTTTTTTTTTGTTTTGTTACGAAAAAAAGTTTGTTTTTTTGGAGATTTTTACATTTAGGAAAGAATTTTAATTAAAACCTATGGTTTAGTGGCTGCAGCGCTTAGATTATTTGAAAATAGCGCGGTATTAAATCCCGCTACGTTAAAATTTTTATACATATTCTAAAAATGATTTTTTAAATTTACTAGAAACTAGGCACCTTCCGACTTCCCCGCTAAACTGGGAAAAGTGTGAAATTGAAACTGAACCCTTTCGATACACTTTGCCCCACTTATAGCAGTGTTGGCGGAGATAACTTCCACTTCCACTGTGCCATGACAGTCTCTTCTATCTTAAACTTAAACTACTTGTTCAAGATTTAAACACATAATAATAGCTAAAGTACCTGTAATACGGTCATTGATAGTGGAGGAGCGTTCTACGCAAGTATCCTCCATCTCGGGCTGCGTCAACGTTTCCTTACAAGTGATGTGTAGTCAAGTGCTCTCTATTAAACGATAAAAAAACTAGTAGTTAAGAGTTCCTTGGTGAAATTTTAGTTTTTCTTTTTATATTGCAGGAGCTTTTAATGGGACTGTAAACGAAAAAGAGGAACGAGCATCTGGTAACGAGGCAATGCGCGGTGTTGAGTTCTGTCACTCAAAACGCGATTTTTTGGATGTTCGAAGGAAAGTGGGGAACGGAAGTATCTCTATTAGGGCGGAGTCTTAAACTTAAACTAAGTAACATTAGGTTACCAGGTTCCCTGTTCCTACTGTAGGAGTACATCATTAGTACTGAGAGGTCATTATGACACATTCTGACAGTGTCTGACTCTAAAAGTGATAATTGTGAATTATTTTACTTTCCTTACTCTTCTAGGACAAAATGCAGCATTGAGTTCTACCACTCAATACGTTACGTCTCTATCTACATCGCTATATGCGTGATAAAGCGTGAAGGTGTATCACGCATTAGATGTGTTGTTGTTGTTGTGAAAAAAATGTTGTTCAACATTGAATCTACATACATGTGGAATGTAAATTTAATTTATAACACGTACTTATTGCGATTATAATGAAAATAAAGGAATTCCACATACAATTTAACTATTCTTCAAATGATTTATATGTCATTTGGGTATAATTGGGACATGTCAGACAGCACGCGGTTTCGTTTAAGGACTATAACCGACGTTAAAAGGTGTTTTTTGCATCACACCTTATACCAAATATATAAAGGTCCTAACTAGAGCCCCCAAAAATATATTCCCTTCTCTACTAATCGCCCAAATTCGTGATAGTGCGTGTTGAGTAGCAGAACACAACGCTGCTCTTCGCTCTATCAGAGTGGAGTGAAAAATATCGAGTAGTTCAAGTGGGCGAACCCGTGGGCGGGTTGCTAGTTTTTTTATACGTTTTCCACTGCCCACTAATAACATAAACAAACACGACACTACTTAACAAAATTATACTAATTCATAACAGTTTGTGGGTCTGTTTAATATTTATATATCACTAGTATTTACGACCGGAAGCACGCGATACAGTGATCATAGCGCCGAATGTATTAATGCTACTCACTTGTATAATTACATACATACTTGTTAATCTAATTTTTTAGCTTTTTTGTTTTTTTAGCTTCAAGATAAAATGAACCACGCACTGCTCAGTTTTAGATACAAATAATGGCGCACATTGTCTTGTTAACAGAGCGAGGAAAAGAAAAATTATGATTCCAAGTGGAAATCGAACTCACAGACAATCTTTACTTATACGATTATTTTGTATTGTATTGATTCTTCTTAAATATTTTGTAAATGTATGCTAATTTTTTTCTTTTTATTTTCTTATTATTATAATAACAGAGACTCCATGAAGTAAAAGTAAATAATATGAGAAACAGAAAGAACAAAATATTTTAAATTACCTTACTCTATATATAATAAATACAAAGTTTAAATAAAACCACTAATTAAAGTGGCTTTTATTCAGACTATTTTCAGAATTTTTCTCAAAACATATTTCAATCGCAACAGTTAAGCCAAATAATTTCATATGAAAATGTATTAGAGAAACGACCATTTATTGGAAACATCTCGAAAATTCTAGAAAGCCCTACACCTCTTACGCTGTAGAGACTCGAGCGTACTGACCAGGGAACGAGACCTCTGTCCCTTAACTATCTATGTGCATGAATTATAAGGTGAGCTTAGATTTTAGATTGTATAAACGTATTTGTAATAAAACCTGGTGACGAGACGATTGTAGATTAGAATCCCACTGTTGGGAATAAGACAAAGCTAATATCTTTAAAAGTGGGAAAAAAGAGAGAAATATAGTGTCTTAATACTAAGTGGCTACTTCTTACACTACTATGTGGGGTACAGCCTGAGGCTAAAAAAAGTCCACCAGACTTTGCCTAACCTAACCTAACTACTTTATAATTACAGTTTAGTTTCAGCTTTTAAACTTTGTTGTTTAATATACAAACAATTCTACAGGATTCGGTCGCTGTCAAATGCAGTTTTCTGGACGTTAATATTTTAATAATTGCTTTATTTAAACCTATGTTAGGTATATTAAGTTTTACATAATGTAATCATCTGCTGTAAAATTACGTCGTATATAAAACAATAGTTGAGCCCCTCGTAGCGCAGTGGACCAACGTTTGATTATAAAGGCGATAGTTCTTCGTTTGATGTTCACTCTGGTATCGGCACAGACTGTCAGACGTAGGTTAAGTTTTGCACAATGTCTGAAAAATTGCGTGGAAAGTGGGGGAAAACAATGTCTTTAACTTTAATTCTTTCTCACTACCCTGCAGCTAAAGTGAAGTGTTTTAAGCAAATATTACGTATTCCATTCCAGACAGCGATTCCTGAATTCTAGAACAGAAGTGACGTCACAAACTCGACGTAGTCTTGAATAAATGTTTTAAAAAGGGTTATAGTTAAGAGGGGTCAGTGTATACTGGCCGTTTGACAAAAGACCGGGAACAATGACGCCTGGAGTGCCCTTAGTATTTTATCGCGTATGTTTACAGCTATAATGCAGACGGAGATTTATAAGGATAATTAGGATAACTTTAAATATTAACCTCCGTTGTCTGTTAACGCGGCGGTTGTGGGTTCTAACCCCACGAAAGTAGAATTTCTTAATAAGTAGTGCCTCAATAATTAGGCTGAAAGTGGAGACCGGAGTGTCTTATATTAGGTTTCTCCATGGTGCATATAAGATGTGATTCTTTATATTTGATAGTTAATTTTTAGAAGTAAATTGCTGTATCTCATACATCTTGTGTTAAGTCACTTTAATTCTCCACCTTCCGCGGAATGCCTCCAGCATTGCGTGTTAAATGGCGGAACTTAAAACCGCGTTTTGTCTCGTTAGAGAGTAAGGAGATGCAAATATTAATTAACAGTTATAATTTGACTTTTCACAAAAGAAATAAACAATATTTACTTCTTTTATTACCAAGCAGACAGCAAGTATCGTGGCAACAAAGTTATTATTTTATTAACTTCAGTGCATCCCACATATGGCAAGTTAGCCAGAGAGAACCTAGTTTTAAGATTCTCCCGCTCAATTTTTAAGACATTGTGTGAAGTCTCTAAGGTCAAGAATCGAACCCACAATCGTCGCGTTTAATCAAATGCTCCCTAAGTTAAGTAATTAAAAAATAATTAGGTCGTAACATAGTGACATTAACAATGCGCATTAGCGGAGATCAATCAAGCGGCACGTGTGGATGAGGGCGATTATTAATTACTTATTAAGGCTCGTTTCTTATTGGAATAATAATTGAAACTATATTTATTTATTATAATAATGTCCCATTATTCTAACGCGACGGTCCTGAGTTCTATTCCCACTTAAATGAATGATTTATTTTAATTTTCTAGCTCTGGTAACAAGACAAAGCAATGTCTCGAAAATTGGGGGGAAAGCGGGAAATAGAGTGTTTTAATAGCATGTTGCCTATGTCTACTCTGATATATGCTCGTGCATATATCAGAGTAGAGATAAATATATCCTAAAGGGTAAAGAAAAATTATAGGTATGCAATAAAGAAATTTTTTCAAACTCTAATTTTATATAGTTATTACTAGATTATCTATGAGGCCGTTGCGTCGTGGCGCAGTGTGCAAGGGTGTGACTGTAACGCGACGGTTGTGGGTTCGATCCCCACTCGAGGAAGTGAAATATTTATTTACCTTTATATTTCCATTTCTTCGCTCTGGTGTTTAGGCAAAGCGCGGCGTTGAGTTCTGCCAATTAACACGCAAAGTCTCCAGAAATCGGCAAAAAGTGGGGAACGGAGTGTATTAATATTAGGTTTCCACTGCCTACTAGGTTGTGTGCGGGTTTTTTTTTAGATTATCTCTGTAAATGAATATTTTTAATAACTTAGTTTAGCGGTATAGAAGTAACGGAAAAAATAATTTTTTGCTTCACTATAACGAGCTGCATCTTAACGATTGTAATAAGTCCAAGAAATTCTTGAGTTATGAACACTGTACAAATGTCAGATTTATTTTACTAAGTCGCATTTAAAATATTTTTTCTATAAAATATCTTTACAGAGCAAGAAGAGATTTTATTACATTGAAAATAAATTAAATAGCTTAGCTTTACGCTATTTAACATTGAGACCGAAGTGGCGTAGGAGCGACCGACTAAAAGCGGCGATTGTAGATTCGATTCCCCCACTTGTGGGAGTGAAAAATTAAATATTTTAATCCCTCGCTCTGGTTTGATCAAAAATCCAGTGAAAAACGTAATGCAGAAAATAATAATTCGTTAGCTTTTTCCCCTTAACAAAAGACGGAGAAGTCACAAGTATTAACTAGTATAAGAAACCTACATTTTGTCAAAGCAATGACAATATAGACGGAAATTAAAGGTGGGGTCAAAGGTTCACCTAACGACTGCGGTTGTAAGAGCTTCCCTTATTATTTCACGTGTCGTTAGTTACCTTAGTAAGTACTTATTTTATATATAGTTTTGATACAATTTTACTTAAAACTAGCTTTTATATGGGGTTTCGTTCCTGTAAAACTAATGGAAATAGCTAAATTCCTTTTACTGTTTTAATTTCTTTGTTACATTTTCCCTTGATATAGCTTCTTTGTTTCTTTGTTACAGCTTTTTTTATTTTTTTATTTATATGATTTAATTTCATTTTTGCTTATGCAGCTTAATAATTGTAGATGACTCATATTAGGACTTAAATTGCAATTGCACATGGATGAAACTTATGTATACATATATATTATAAGTACACCTTACTCTATAAATAGACTATTCAACAGGAAAATATTTTATTATACAAGTTCCTCTTAAAATGAGTTAAGAGGACGGTGGTGGGTTTGATTCCAGTTTTAGGGAAATGATTCAAACAAACTCTTCATTCAAAATCTTTATAATATTAAAATGCAGATAAGCGATCCAAAATAAAATATCCACCCGTGATAGCCCACCCCACCCCAAAAAACCGTGCATACCACCACGCAGAAATCACCGCCAGCAACTTTATCAAATAAATATGAACTATGTTTATATTATATTTGTATGGAACGTTAAAGACTTAGAGGAACGGTCCCGACGACCAAATGTTTTACCAGATTTCACATTTCACCCGCAATTACTGGGGCTCCTTTCCTGGCTCTTCTTATTAACACAGTCTGTTGAGCTTTAGACTCGCTTCGAAAGGTAATGTTTTGGAATGATGCTATAAGAAATATTAGTGGAACTGTGATTTGGAATTGGTTTTTTTTAGTTTTTCCTGTTTATTAGTCCTTAGTACTTATATATATGTAAAGAAAGTAAATTCACGATTTTTCTCGTCTAGCATTGTAGGCAAAGCAATCCTAGTATTGAGACAGTCCGTTCCCCATTTTACGCCAATTTCTGATGGCATTGTATGTTGAGTGGCAGAACTCAACGACGCGCTTTGCTTTGACACCAAAGCGAAAATATAAATTTATATAAATATTTTATTTCCCAGAGCGGGGACCGAATCTACAACTAGTCGCGTTTACACACACTAGTGCTCCAGCGCGACTGGCCTCACTTGATATTCAAATTTTGTTAAATGTATACTTAAAAATAACACACTCGTCTAAAATATACAAAGAAAAAACTGATTTATACTAAGCCTTAAGGCGAAGCTGTACAAAAATGTATTCAAATACACACATATCAACTTATTTTCCATATAATTCAAAAGAAAATCCACCCTCAAGCCGGTAGAGGGGTAGAAAAGTGCACCTTGTTATTTCGAATGGTCCCGGCCTGAACGGTCCGATGACTGCAAGGATATATTGTTTTTTTATTATTTCTGACTTACGATATGGATAGGAAAGAAACTGTTGCTTAGATACTGTAGGTATATTTTATTTTTTTATTTTCTTCACTTCTATTGAAGCCGCAGGTTGAAAATATATTTTAAAATATTAATGTCTCACTCTGTTATTATGTTTCACTCTGTTTTCTGTATATATATCAGGGTTGGTAGATAGTATCTAGTCCTTTTCATCTGTTGTGCACTTTTTCCGAATTAAAGATATTGCGTGTTGAGTGACGGAAATAAAATTAAAATATTTTCATCTCTCCGCTCCGTGAAGATAAAACGCGACGTTAAGTTCCACCACAACATAAACTAATTGGGCTGAAAGTGGGGATGGACTGTCTGAAATGAAAATTATACGAGAAATACGTAAAACTAAATGAAAAGCCAAAATAATTTTGCAAGTAAAACTAAGAAACTGATTCTTGTATACTATATACTTACTTATAATTATAAATTGTCCATACGAAAATCTCATTCGAACGCAAAACATTCGGCGTAGGTTTTAACCAAATAAGAAAAGTTAGATTTGGACTTTATTGCCTCGATATTGGGGACCGAATACAAACTTCATGTTTACAGGCCTAAGGATATTGGCAGCTATTCTTTCGGCCTTTTTGAGGGTTGCGTCAAAAAATAGGGGTTAGAGTCCAACCATTGCTCGAGTGTGATGTCGAAATTATAATTAAAATGTTTTTGTTTTCATATTATTTGATTTCTGTTAGGTTTTTAGTCGAAAATTGCACATTATTGTCATTATTTCTGTCTACTTTCAAAATAAGTACTAAAAGATAAATCTAATAACAATTTATACAATAAAATTACTTTTAAATTTCTAAATTACGAATAAAAAAAGTAAATAATTTAAAAAAAAGTAGTTAAATTAGTTGTAAATTCAAAACGAAAGAAAACCTCTAATTAGTTTACTTAAAATTGCCATTTTTATTTAGGCCATATCCAAATCATCTGCCATATTTTATTTTAATATCATGAAGTGGTTTTCATGATACGTAGTGAGTGATGGAACTCAATGAAACTCTTTGCCTTTCTACTAGAGAGAGAAAATGAAAACATCAATTATATACATATAATATTTCCATTCCCACGTGATGCATAAGGAACTAAGTGTCTTAACACTACGCTACATCTCAACCCTGCTGTTTGCAAGATACAGTATGAATCCATAAAAAATATGTATCCATATATCTAAATCGTGGAAGCCAAAATATATCACAGGCTTAATTTAAGACTTTTACTCTTATACTGAAATGAAACGTATTTTTCCATACATTTAAATGATGTCCACTTTAAATGTCAACTAACGGTAGTCGGTCAAGAGGCATACTCGTACTTGGAGAACTGCGTTACTTAGAGTAATTATCCGCATGTTTATAATTTACTAAGCCATTATGTCTTGCGCTAGTATGTTTATATAATGGAATGCCTGTCATAGCTTACTTAAATTTTATATAAAATATATATGAATTTGTGGTTAAAATTAGAGAAACTAACATAATATGTTGTAGGTTCAATTTTGTACTTTTCGCGAGAAACAAACTAGAAATGTACAATTAAAATAACTTGGGTAATATGCAATCAATAAATTTGGTAAGTTCATAAAATAATCTAATTAAAATTTATATCAAAGTTTCAATTTTTTTTAAGTACTTGTAAGCGAATCAAAGCAATCTTCGTTCATAGACTATCACCAATATCAGTGCACTTGTTAGTTACAATAGTGTGAAATTTGAAAATGTAACATTTTAATACAATTTTATGGCATTTTTCGATTTTACAATATTGTAGTATTTTTTATACTGGCTTATTAGGACGTTAGAATTAAATTATAAATTTCTAAAAAGGGTGGGAAATAGAAAACTAAATAAGTAACTGTTTTTTTTAAATTATAAATATACAGGGTGGAAGAGGCAGTGCTTCTTTTATTGAAACTGCATATAGGGTAATATATTTCAAACCCACACCTAAGAAATTAATCAAGGTACCTCAACAGTTTGGACGTAGGATTTTTTTTTCATTTCACGATTTTAATCCATACCTGTATTTCGTGTGACGCACACATACGTGTGCGACGTTTCCAATTTGACAGGTAAGTGTGTGCGTGCCTATGTTATACTTTACAAATGGCGTTTTATTTTAAAACGATAATTTTATTATTTGAAATATTAATTGAATAATATTTTGTTTGAAAAAATAACTTTTTCATTTTTGGGAATTTTATTTTTTCCGAATTATATTAGGCTTTTATAGAGTAGTTAAAACTGTGGTTTCATTTAAAGTGGTGCTGACAATTCCACCCTGTATATATAAATATATGTGTCTATATAAATGTGATAATTGTAAGTTTTAATCATATGCGAATGTTTATATATAGGTATCAGCTTCACGCTGTATCCCAGCAGGGTAGGCAGAGGAAACCTAGTTTTAAAACACTCCTTTCCCCACTTTCTGCCGAATTGTAAGTGGCAGAACTCAACGCCCAATATATAGGTAAAATATATAAATTAAATAAAAATGGTAACTTTTTCTCTTTCACTTCTAGTATATCGTTATACGTAAATGAGTAACATATACCACACATAGCCTATTCAGTGCAACACAAATCATGTTTAATAATCATAGTATATTATCATGAAAACAAAGCGGGATACGTTAGGCTCATTGAATGGACAATGCGCACGCGCAGATTTACGAGGCTACTCGGCGACATTATAACATAGACTTCTATACTTGACGCTTAAGTACTAGATGAGATTTTATTAATATAATATTATAAGTATAATGCATTTCTTTTATATAATGCAGATGAAAAACAATATTTCAAATTTATATAAGATTTTTTACATTTTTAAGGTCTTATTCTACATTTGAATCCGCTGGATTCAAAGGGCGCAGGACCGGACGGAGTGGCGAGAATTAGGAGGCCTATGTCCAGCAGTGGAAGTTGAAAGGCTGATGGATGAATGGATTCTACATTTAGAAAAGAAAAATACTTGTTTAGAAAACTTTTTTGAAGAAATAACATACCGAGATTTGATCCGCGTCTTGTAAACCATAGAATCGCTCTGACCACTAAGCCATACGTTCTTTAAGCTACGTATAAATTATTGTTCACTGCGGGATTTCCTTTCAAATTTTTATACCGTTTATAAAAAAAGTATTCATGAAACAACATGTATGTTACAAGAAAAATATGTAAAGGTCTAATATACAAAATTAAAAGGCATTATTTTTTTCAGTTTTAATTTTTTTCATACTTAGGAAAGAAAAAACTCTTTATAGGTATATGTATCTTTTTTAAATAAAACTTTTTGTTTTCACGTAATTCTAAAGTAACTTGAAAATATCATTTGCAAAGCTTAAGATAAAAGACATGTTCCGCCCGCAGCGTTACTCGAGGGTGGGTGACTAACCAAATAAAATATTTTTTAACGTAGGCATTCATAATATTCTTAAGCAGCTTGGCAACCTTTATAGCAGAAGAATGAATAAATTCTTTACTTACCGGTTAGATTTGGTAAATATTGCCATCTATGCCACAGACAGTGCCGTCGTTATTGCGGCGTTGAGATCCGTTATTTTAAACGCAATGTCTCAAAAATTTGGCAGAAAGTGGGTAACGGAGTGCCTTAACACTATGTTCTTAATAATCTATAGCGTGAAGTTATAAAAAAAAATCTGCACTTAATCGTATTATTCATATACTAGTTATATAGGTCTATTTAAGACTCTTCATGTGTTTTTAAATCTTTAGCGTGAAATCGTTATAATGACAAAGGAGAGTCCGTTGTCTGCCCACTTCCTTCGCCATTGAATTAAGTTCAGCTCCTTACAGAAATTTATCAAATATGCTTTAAACTGTATCATTTCTCTTTAGAATAGTTTATTTATCTTTTCATGTAAATAATTCGAGCTAGTCGTGGTGGTAAAATATAAAATATTTTTAATTTGTGGTTCTTGTAAAGAGGTAAAGCGCGGCGTTTAGTTCTGCCACTCAACAAGCAATGTCTTCGACAGAAAGTGGGAAGAGAAGAATTCATGGGAACGGAATGCCTTAACACTTATCTCGCAGGTTCCCTCTGCTTTCCCTGCTAGGTGCATCATCAGCACATCCAATTTTGACCAAGCCATATTAGAATCTCTCATTGCTACTTTTAGTTGTTTTTCCTTAGTTATCCTTACAAGTCAATAAAACAGATTAGAAAATACTCGAAAGACCATTATCGTGGGAATCCCCGGGGAGCTGTAAACCGCGTGGAGGTTCTAATCCGGCGATCGCTGATATAAATCACGACAAGTGTTAGAGCGATAACGTCCCGCGAGTGTTACGTAGGGCTGTAGTTACGTGGAATTGCCTTTGTCTAGTCATACCTAGTAAGTGATTTAGCTTCTTTTGTTTATAATAGAACTAGCGACCCTCTTGCGGCTTCGCCCGCTTTAACTACTGGATTATTCATATAATGTATGTTTGCAAAGCACTTAAGATAATGTGAAAATTAATTAAACCCTAATGCAACCCGCATTTTCGTAGTTCCAATAAGGATTTTCCAATTGTTTTACACAGCAAGGATTATTTAGTAGGTACCGTAATTTTAAATCTGTGCTACTAATCTTTTCAAGTACTTATTAAAATATCTTTAAATGACTATTTTTAGATGGTTAAATGACTATTTTTAAACGGAAGAAATTATAAACAAAAACCTACCTAATATTAAATACTACAAAAAAAATGAAACCAAATATATCGCGCTGAAATAATACATTCAACTTCAATTATCCAATACGTGCAAACACATCTAAATCTTCGTTGCTATAGAGGCAGGCGGGTTTTTTTTCGATCTTGTGGTTAATGCTGAAGAGGGTATTCTGTCTCTGATGAAAAGCAAGCACTACGTGGCTGTCTGTGAGGAAAATTAAATAGAATGCATCGGCCGGGAATCGAACCCGGGCCGCCCGCGTGGCAGTCGAGCATTCTACTACTGAACCACCGATGCGTGTAAGGCAAGCGGGCGCGATTGTATAAGCAAAACATCGCGGGACGCATGGCGAGTAGCGAGCCGTTTCGCAGCCAGGATTTTTTGATATTGTAACAACTTCTAAAGTACTTATTAAAATGAAAAACAGTAAAAGACAGTTTTGGTCTACATTAAATGGCCAACGTAACTAATATACTTATTCATATGCTGAGAGTAAGGGATAAGTGAAATTTGAGTAACATACAGCTGATGTGTCAACGGCGGGATGTGTCAACAATTAAATGCGTTTTTCTCTAAAACTATTCGCAATTTCGAAATCGTGTAAAAAGCAAATTTTATCTTCGTTTAACGTAGAAAATTAATAAAGTATTTTAAAGGATAAGGATTAATACCATTATGGAAAAATATCCCTCACAATAAAAAATATATTGAAATGACAATTTTTAAACAGAAATATGATCACTACACGTTATTCTTAAAAGATGCGAATATGCTGTCGCGGACTTTTTTGTAGATTTTATTAAAAGGAACAATACTCCAGTACATTATTTTCATGTAGTACTTACCATTAAAGCAGCGCATGCGTGAAAGTGTCTCAACGGGTAGGACTTTATACACATTTATCGTATTTATGTTAATTTAAATAAGAATATACAAATAATAAACTATATATAAACCTTCCCTGAGAAATACTCGACCTAATGGTGAACACCGCATCAAAATCCGTTGGGTGGTTTAGAAGAAGAAGAGTTAGAAAGTTCAGACAGACACGAAAAGCGACTTTGTTTTATAAGATATAGGATAGGATAGTAACCGGTATTCTATTCTATATTAGTTGGTGGTCTTGGTTTTTTTTTTTGATTGATTGAACAGACTACTGGCACCAAGAGTTTGAAGTGTCAGGTTTTCAAATGTTTTGAGCTATGTATAATAAATAATAATGTAATAGACTTTTATTATGTTCTACATAATTGTGGGTTCGATTACCACTCGAGGGAATATATTATTTTTATTCCCTCGCTACGGTCTCTCAATACGTAATGTTGAGAAAACTGGGCGGAAAGTGAGGACTGCACACTCGTTTTCCTCCTAATTAAAAGGAGGTTCCTTGTCTTCCCTGTTATACATAAAAAAAAGGTAAATCTGCTTCTTTTGTTAGTTTCAATAAAACTTAATGTAAATAACGACGAAAACTATAAGCTATAACTAATTAAATTATGATTTTAGACTAATCTAACCCAAAAAATAATTTTAAATAATTTGTATTTGGAATAATTTTATGGGTATAAAGACAATAAACCTGTAAAGAGATAATATTTAAAGCAATTTAATATTTAAAATAAAAATACAAAAAATCATCTTAGTATTCAAGATACATAAACTCTGACAATTAACACGCAATGTCTCGTATTCAGGGGAAAGCGGAGAACAGAGTGCCCTAACACCAAATTCTGTTTACCTAACCTGGTATTTGCGGGACAAAGCGTGAAGCGTGAAAAAATAATACTCTATTATATAAAAAAATAGATAATTCTCTCGACACCGTGAACCCTAGCCGTAACAAATCTAAAGAAAACATTTCGGGAAAAGGTCCGAGTAATCCAACTGGCGCTAATGACGTATTAGTCGGGTCTTACGTTTGCACCAATCGTTTTATAGTCTACGTGATGAATGTCTTTTCCTCTGAGAGAAGACGATCGTGATGTATTCTGTTAGTTTAATTGTTATTTTCTTTATCTTTAGGCATCTCCTACATCGTCGTTATAGCAAAGGGGCACAAGCGTGCGATTATAAAGGCGACGGTTGCGGGTTCCCACTTGCGGGAATGATAAATTTAATAGTTTCATTTCCTTGTTGCTTCACGCAATGCTTCAGGAAATCGGCTTCGGCTGAAATTGAGGAATGGAGTGTCTTAATGGGAATTCATTTTCTTAACACTTTCCCTTCTGTCTAATGCTGTTTTTTTTATCTCCTGCATCATACTGCTTGGTTAGAGTAAGCTTCACGTTTTCTATCTCCACTTAGACTGAAGTTTTTCCCGCCTGCCTTGTACTGTTGGTTCATTAATCTTTTTTGCCAAAACCATTTCCTTCAAATACAACAAATCTTGTGTTAAGTATATAGTTATAATTACTATAGTGAAGAGTCACTTATCACGCATTTAAGGTACACTGTCTTACCGAAACTCACACTGTATTTAAAGAAATCTAAATAATTAAATATTTTAAAAATTTTGACATTGCTTTGAATAGAAATGGCATCCATAATCATTGTGTGAATTATCACAGCGGGATAGGCAGACGGAACCTAGTGTCCCACTTTTTATTTCTCACTTCTCGCCCAATTTTCAAAAAATTGAACTTTTTTTTTGACTAGCGGAATTGAACGCCGCGCCCTGTCTGGTTACTAGTCAATGAAAATAATTTATTTCTCCGAGTGAGATATGAACCCTACCGAACCGTACTGTACTTAGAACACACCCTTAATTTTAAGATATTATAAAATATTTTTAAATTTGATATTTTCGAAGGCATTAGTAGAATAAATAGACGTAAAGTAATTTATAACAAGAACAATTTACATTTAAGTAAACATTTCATCTCTGAGTCCATTATAATTTTTCAAGAAATAGCAATTTAGGATTAAGCGGGAGATATTTCTAAGAATGTTCTTATTTCATTATTTTATGTCTTTTAAGATTATATTTTTAAACGTTTTTTAAAATTGTATAATATTGGTGGCGCGTTGATATTCGATTCCCACTCCGAGGAATTGATTCATTATTATATTTAAATAATATCCCCGCAATGGCAGCACAGCGTTGGGTTCCATAATTTAAAATGCAATGTCTCAAAAAAAAAAAAGCGGGGCGAAAAGTGCGGAAAGGAGTGTCTTAACGTTCCCTCTTAAGGTTCCCTCTGCCTACCACATTTTGCTTAATACCTTAAAAACTACTAAATAATTAAATTTGAAATAAAATAGTTTCTTCTGTATTAATTCTATTATATATTTGAGGGCGCACTATATCTAATTTGGGCATATTTACACATTCTAATCAGTTTCGGGTCCCTTCTTAATTATATTAGTAGTCATTGCTATGCAGCTTGTTATTGACTGAGATTCGCCACCTAACTTATATTGTTAATATGGTCAGAAAGTGCAGTCAAAGGAGATCCTGACACCAGGGTCCGTATGTTTATAAAATTCTCAACTCTGAGATCGATTTTGAGAGCGATCTTGAGATTCCATTTTCATTGATTTAATTACTAAAATTATTATTTAACTATTAAAACAATACGTCAAGAACGCTCTCAAGATCGATCTTAGAGTGGACAGCAGCTTATTAATTTGGTCTCATATAATTATATATATGAGGAATACAACGTGAAGCTAAAAAAATAATAATAATCTCTATCATGCGTTAAGTAAAGATAACCTAGGGGTTCTCAGAGATCGATCTTAAGAGCGATCTATATAGATAGGCAGAGAAAACCTTAAGTGATTATCCTTGTTCCCCACAGTGAAAATCGAACCCATAACCTTCGTGTTTACAGTCAGACACAAAGAGAGATCCGTGAAGATTAAAAAAAGTGATCCTTACTAGTTTCATTACGCAGCTTTGAACCTGCGATATTCAAGTTGGAAATTAAATATTCTAATCAGCTTTCGGTCTTTCCTAATCACATTAGAAGTCATCGCCGTGCAGCTAGTTCAAACAAACAGTTCGTTAAAGTATGTACGTGATATGTAAAAGACAAATGTTATCTACGAATTTAATCAATATTAGTAGTTCGGTGACTTACGAATTAAAGCTTATTATTTAACTGGGATTTTCCAAGTTAATTTTTTCAATGTACCTAAATATAAAGTTTTATGATGAGTGGAGAGTTGTTTTAGTTATTAAAACAGTATTTGAACTTTATAATAATTTGTTATGTTTAATAATCTTAACAACAAAAAACAATCAAGTGATCTTGCCACATTAAGATCGCGCTGGGGGCACTCATTTCTCCTATTATTCATATCTCCAGTCTGGTATATAAAACGCGGCGTAAAGTTCCACCAATTAATGAAAAAAATGGGCGGAGAATGATAAACTTGGTATTTTAATTGAAAATTTCCTCTTTCTCTTCCCTGCTATCAGGGAAAAGGGAAACGCAAAGCTGATTTTCCATTATCTATATATATAAAAGGACTTGTCCTCACTGACTGAGGTAAGACGCACGCACAGCCGTAACCGCTGATGATAGAAAAGTGAAATTTGGACAGATGTTTACTTTTGTAATCTGGACATCCACTAAGAAGGGATTTTGAAAAATTTTAATTCTAAAGGGATGAAATAGGGGTTGAAAGTTTGTATGGAAAAAAAACTAAATCAGTACCGATTTTTATAAAATTTGAAATTTATATTTTTAAACGTATTTAAATGAACACGTGTTTCATCGTTTTCTAGAATTCTCACCCTAAGGGTGCAAATAAGGGGTTGACAGTTTGTATGGAAAAATCTGTAAAACGCCACCGATTATTATAAAATTTGAAATTTAGACTCTTAAAAATATTTCATTGAACACATGTTTCATGGATTATTAGAATTCACCCTTAAATACGCAAGCGAAGTTGCGCGCGTCCGCTAGTATTACTGTAAAAAAGTTAAAATCATGGAAATTTTCTCCTCGCAAACTGTAAGACTTTGACATCGATGCAGTTATCAAAACAAATATTATGAACCAACACAGGAGTTGACTTCCTATCATTCATTCCTTTGTATTTTACTTTTATATTTACTTATATAAATAATAAGTTATAGCAATTAAATAAATAATCAAACAAAATGAAGATATTACTGATATTTGTGAATAAACAATCTTATTCGATTATTATGTATGAATTGCAGAATTTCAGTTCAATTTACATTGGTAAAGATGTAGTCATAAAATCTTTCTTTCTTTGTAATTCTGAAATTTTATCACAAAGGAAAATGTTTAAATATGTTTTAGATTATTTCATTTATTTTAATTTGCTTAAAGAAAGCAGCTATCATGGGTGCCGCTACACATTCTATAGCCTCACAGTGGCGTAGCTAGGGTATTTGCTGCCCGGTGCGGCTCAGGGGACTTGATGCCCTTTAAAATGGTTTAAGGTCTAAAAAAAAAACAAAGTGATCGTCGACTTTGATGCCCCTTTCCTTTTGATGACGTCTAAAAAAAAAACAAGACGTTGATGAGGTCTAAAAAAAAACAAGACGTTGATGAGGTCTAAAAAAAAAACAAGACTTTGATGCCCCTTTCCTTTTGATGAGGTCTAAAAAAACAAAGTGATCGTCGACTTTGATGAGGTCTAAAAAAAAACAAGACTTTGATGCCCCTTTCCTTTTGATGCCCGGTGCAGCTTAGGGGACTTGATGCCCTTTAAAATGGTCTAAGGTCTAAAAACAAAGAAAAAACAAAGTGATCGTTGACTTTGATGCCCCTTTTCCTTGTGATGCCCGGTGCGACCGCACCGCTCGCACCCCCCTAGCTACGCCACTGTAGCCTCATGGTTTCTCCCGCGTCCGCGTAGCAGGGTAGGCTCTGCCTACGTGTTATATATTTGGAAAATATTATCGTATATGTTATATTGAAACATGTAAATAAAAAAAAAATATAGTATGTTTAAACCCACACCGGAGAGATTAAAATAATTGAAATAAAAGGGGGGAAAGAGAAAATATTATAACACTGTAAACGAGTCTTTACAATAATTCATTTAATATAAAACGGAATAATAATTACTAAACTCAGTGTATTGATTTGTATCTACCTGACAATCAAAATGCAGTCTGCTATCAATTGTTGTTCGTGCGACTCAAGCGACTCGTCTAAAGGATTCCAAGATCTATCACCACAATTACAGAATTCACTTAAAAAAATTATAAGAAGTGAAGGCTATGTTCTATGTAACGTTGAAGTTAAAGATTTAAACACAGGAGGAGGAAACTTTCTGGCTGAATTATACGAAATAGATATTAAAGGAGAAACAGCTAAGTGTGAGAAAGAAAACAATATATTTGTCAAACAGAAAATTGTATTAAAAAATCTACAATTCCTTTCTATAAACGAAGCTTATTATAAAGAGGAATTTATGTATAGTAAATTGTCGAAAATTTTTACATTTTTACAAGATCAAGCCAACGTTCCTATGAGCGAGAGGTTCAGAATGCCGAAGTCGTATGACGAAACTGACGACAACGCTATTATACTTGAGAATTTAGTTAAAAAAGGATTTAAAACGTATGACAGAATGAAAAGCATACCACTAAAATATGCAGAACTGAGTGTCATAGAAATGGCCAAATTCCACGGTCTTTCCTTTGTGTTAGAACAAAAAATGCCTGAATACTTTGAGAAGAAAATAAAAACTTTAGAGCACGCCTTCAATTATGATGATGATTGGAAAGGATTGATGAAAAATTCCTGCACATACATTGCAAATCTCTTCGAAGGTGAAATTAAACGTAAAGTTGAGGATAGCTTACCGGTTATTCTAGAAAAGTTTCCTAGACTCAACAGGGACCAAACGTCCGTGAAGTGTACTCTGTCTCATATGGATTACAGGATGAACAATGTTTTAGTGAGAGAAGAAGTGAGTATTTGGATAATTACTTAATTATATTATGAAGTTGTAGATGCGATTTTCACTCAGAGGAATAAATAATTCTCACTTTGTTGCTTTAAAAAATAATTAGTATCCAATAGTTGTTTACAAGCACTTTTCTATAATATTCCATTTTTTTACGTTTTAATTAATATAAAGACAGTACTATCTAAATATTATTAAACAGTTATCGTTAATGGTGACAAAGTTGGAACCAACTCAGGAAAAAGTATTTATCATAATTTCCCGACCTGACTTAAATTTGTCCATTCTGCTTAAGATGTTTCTTAATTGCTGGAATGTTATATGAGTAAATAAGGAGTGATTTGTCACTAGATCATTTCATTTTACCGCACAGCACGAATACACTTTTATAAAATTTAAAATTTACTATACAGGTATAAAAAAGATAAAATATAAAAATGTTATTTCTTTTAATATAGGTTGGCAGACCTGCAGAAGTTGTAGTAGTCGACTATCAACTAATTGACTATGGATGTCCAATACGAGATTTCCTATACTTCATCTTCACGAGCACCGACCAAGAACTTAGAAGGCAACATCTGAATAACCTGAAAGATCTTTATTTTGAGACCCTCACACAATATCTGAAATATTTTGACATCGACGTGGAAAATGTATTTCCTAGACAATATTTCGATAAAATTTACTACGAATGGTTAGATTATGGCTTTATGATAGTCGTTTATTGCTCAGTGTTTTTGTTCGCACCTGAAAGTGGCTTAGACTTGAGAGTACTGAAATTATCAGAAATACCAACTAATTTTAATGAAGACGTCAACAAAAGACTGCGTGGGGTTGTCGAAGATTTTGTTCAATGGGGATATTTGTAAAATATAAATATAATAATAAGTACTTTTTCTTATATATATTATTTTATTTATTTCTTGTTCAACGTGAATGCAAATTTATAATCAAAATGAAATGATCTCAATACGTCTATTTAGATTAAAAATCACTGCAGTCAAAAAATATCTGATTTAAAATATTAATAATTGTAGTTTCAATCAGGGAGTTTACTTCATTGTTTCTTTTTTATTTCGTTAACTTTGATCTATTAGAAAAGAAGCCATGAGTTCGGAAAACAGTTTGTCAAGATCTATCTCAAAATTGAAAGCGGTTTATAAATACGTGCTTTAAATTTGTCAAACTAAATACTTTAAATTGATATAACTTTTTTTTTATGAACCGATTATAATAAAATATATAGAAGCTTGCCAGAATCCAATACTGAAAACCGCATTTAAATCGGTTAAGCCGATTCTGAGATTAGCGATAACAAAGGCACAGACAAAGAGACGAAATTTATAAAAATCATTGTTTTGTGTTCTACTACATTAATAAAGGTGCCCAAAATATTTTTTTCTTTAATATCTTCCTTCCTGTGGTGTCTGTAACGCCGATCGGTCACGATTTTATTATAAGTATAGATAGAGATAAAGTAAAAGTCATGGAAATTTTCTCCTCGCGAACTGTAAGCCGTTACATCGACGCAATTATCAAAACAAATATTATGAACCAACAAACAAAGTAAACTACATCTGGTATTTTACTTTTATATTTAGTTATATAAATAATATATTATAAAGTTTTACAGTAATTAAACAAACAGGCAAATAAAATAAAGATATAACTGATATTTGTGAATAAACAATCTTATTCGACTATTATGTTTGAATTGCAGAATTTGCGTTAAATTTACATTGGTAAAGATGTAGTCATAAAATTTTTCTTCTTTGTGATTATGAATTTAATATTAAGGAAAATGTTTATATGTTTTGAATTCAATTTATTTAGATTTGTTTAAATAAAATAACAATAATTGACGTCGCCATACATTACATAGCTTTACCTGTGTAACAGGGTAGGCTCTGCCTATCCAGTATTATGACATTCATATTTTATGTCATATTTATCTTATTTTTATTTATATTTTAGTAAAATAAAACAATATATTTAAAGCCACATATAAGATATTGAACAAATATATTTATTTTTTTATAAACGAGCCTTTACAATAATTCATTTAGTATAAAACGGAATACTAATTACTGAATTCAGTGCATTGATTCGTATCTACCTGACAGTCAAAATGCAGTCTGCTATCAATTGTTGTTCGTGCGACTCAAGCGACTCGCCAAAAGTGTTTCTAGACCTTTCACCACAATTACAGAATTCACTTAAAAAAATTATAAGAAGTGAAGGCTATATTCTATATAATGTTGAAGTTAAAGATTTAAACACAGGAGGAGGAAACTTTCTGGCTGAATTATACGAAATAAACATAAAAGGAGAAACAGATAAGTGTGAGAAAGAAAATAAACTATTTGTTAAACAGAAAATTGTATTAGAAAATTTACAATTCTTTTCTATAAACGAAGCTTATTACAATGAAGAGTTTATGTATAGTAAATTATCGAAAATTTTTACATTTTTGCAAGATCAAGCCAACGTTCCTATGAGCGAGAGGTTCAGAATGCCGAAGTCGTATGACGAAACTGATGACAACGCTATTATACTTGAGAATTTAGTTAAAAAAGGATTTAAAACGTATGACAGAATGAAAAGCATACCATTAAAATATGCAGAACTGAGCGTCATAGAAATGGCTAAATTCCACGGTCTTTCCTTTGTGATAGAAGAAAAAATGCCTGAGTACTTTGAGAAGAAAATAAAAAGTTTAGAGCACGCCTTCAATTATGATGATGATTGGAAAGGATTGATGAAGAATTCCTGCACATACATTGCTAATCTCTTCGAAGGTGAAATTAAACGTAAAGTTGAGGATAGCTTACCGGTTATTATAGAAAAGTTTCCTAGACTCAACAGGGACCAAACGTCTGTGAAGTGTGCTCTATCTCATATGGATTATAGGATGAACAATGTTTTAGTGAGAGAGGAAGTGAGTATTTGGATAATTAGTTAAGTTTTTATATTATCTGTAAATTGAGACGGGATGTAAAGAGGATAGCTCCAAAAAAAAATTCAATTTTACTGATATGGATAAAACATGAGGCCGTTGTGGCGCAAGGACGTGGGACTGTAAACACGACAGTTGTGGGTTCGAGTACCACTCGGGGCAGTGAGATATTAAATATTTTCTTTTTCTGTCTTTGGTAACGAGGCAACGGCGTTCAGTTCCACCATTCAACACGCAATGTCTCCAGAATTTGAAGGAAAGTGGGAAACTGAGCGACTTAATTTAATACACACTTAACATTAAGTTCCTATGTAAAACATTTTTTTTAAAATTCTTTTAATGTAGGATGGCAGTCCTGCAGAAGTAGCAGTAATCGACTATCAGCTAATCGACTATGGATGTCCAATACGAGATTTCCTATACTTCATCTTCACAAGCACAGACCAAGAATTTAGAAGGCAACATCTGAATAACCTGAAAGATCTTTATTTTGAGACACTTACCCAATATCTCAAATATTTTGACATCGACGTAGAAAATATATTTCCTAGACAGTATTTTGATAAAATTTATTACGAATGGTTAGATTATGGCTTTATGGTAGTCGTTTATTGCTCAGTGTTTTTGTTCGCGCCTGAAAGTGGCTTAGACTTGACAGTACTGAAATTATCAGAAATACCAACTGATTTTAATGAAGATGTAAACAAAAGACTGCGTGGGGTTGTCGAAGATTTTGTTCAATGGGGATATTTGTAAAATATAAATATAATAACCTGACTTAAATCGATAGTTGTGGTTTCAATTTCAAATTCAGGGAGTTTATTTGTGTAAAGAATTATTGCGAAGGCATGTTTTAGTATCGGTTGACCTGCGAGAAGCATGTATCTTGAAGTAGATTCATTTCACCGTTCATTTTGGCTACCCTGTGAGGATTAAAAATAAAAATCAGAATCACGCTGCATCTCGCATACAGCAGGATAATCAGAGGAATCCTAGTGTTAAGACACTCCGTTCACACACGTTCCGCCGAATGTTTCGAGGCTTTGCGTGTTGGTGAAACTTAACGCCGGGCTTTTGCTTTGGTGCCAGACCGAAGAAACGAAAATATTAATAAATCATTCCTGCGAGTGGGCATCGAACCCACAACCGCCGCGTTACAGTCACACCCTTGTGTCCCTGCACTATGACTGGCCTCAATATTTAATCTACCTGAAAGGAAATTGCTTTTTTGCTTCAATTTAATTCAAAAGCTTGCATCATAAGTCTCCATTGCTTAAAAAAATGCGTAAATAAAAAATGCACATAGATAATGTTTTTAAAATATGTATTTTTTAGCGATATTTATTCTATTTACAGTATTATTTTTTGGCAAACAATAAAATATAATTTCAGTATTGTTTATGTGTTTTATTTATAGTAGATACAAAGTAAATATAAATATTTGATTAAAGACTAATATTACTTATCAGTGTATCAGTGTTTATTTTGTATCATAATTAAATACTTTTTGCTAATAGGAATAATTTTCATTACTTCTTAAAACTTGAAATAAGCAAAATGAATATATAAGCCATAATTATGTTCGTTTTGTATTTTTGATAATTCACACCTTTCTCTGCAAAGCACAGGAATGGAACCCACAACCTGTCGCGCTACCTACATCCATTGCATCCCTAAACCAAGACGATCTCTTCACTTTCCATCCAATTTTCGACATTTGCACGTTAAGTGGAACTCAACACCGCGCTTTTCCTACCAGAACGGAGAAAAGATTCTTAATTTAAGCAGAAAAAAAAGAGTTATAGAAAACGTATCCTGACCTAATATAGCCTTCTGTTAAATAAAACTACCTAGAATATCTATATTACTTCATTTTAATTATAAATTCTAACTTTGTAAAATCCCAGTTGCTATATAAAATACATTTTTAGAGGAAAGCCCTATCTTATTATCTTTTTATTAAATGTAAGAATACTTACACTGTAACAACACTTATATTTGTCAGACAAATATTTAGTATTTAGATAAGGCTATATAAGAAATTCCACGGTGAAAACAAATATAAATATTTTATATTTTTTCCTGCAGTTGTTGTTAATATAATAATCATGATACAGAGAGAATTTAGTGTTAAGACACTTTATTCTCCGTATTCCCCCTTGAGTTCGAGTTCAATAAGTTGAGTGCTAGAATGTGGAAATGGAAATAATTCACTTCAAGAAATGGGGATAAGACCCACAACCTTCGTGTTTACAGTCAGATTGACATTATCTTTTTTCTTTTTTTTTGTGCGTAACAGTGTAGGCAGAGGGACTCAAGTGCTAGTGCTAAGAAATGCTTCGTTCTTATTAAGACACTTAGGTCTCCTAATCCCCATTTGACACCGAATTCTGGAGGCATTGTGTGTCTCATTACGACACAATGGTCTTAATAGCACGGTGGATGGTTATTTGGTCATTATTTTCATTTTGTACTCGCAACACTGAGTTTTCAAAACAAACCTTTTAATAACTATACTTAAAGGAAATTATTTCTTGAAATAATTTTTTTATACTTATTTCTTATTGAAACAATAGAAATTATTGTTTCTTATGTAATGTAAACATAGTTATCGAAGAAAAGGAAAAGAACGTATTGCAAATCAAATACCAGTATGCTAAACATTTGGATACAATTCTTATTGTATACATTATTGCGCAGTAATAGGTTATTACTTGATTTCCTGGCACAGTGCTTGAATTTTCCGCCTTAAAAATACTTGGTGCTCTTTATTTCCTCTTTTTACAATTCCATATCTCGATAAAATGAAAAATGAGCGTGCCAAGGTTAACGCGATAAGTTGTAGGTTCGATTCCCACTGGAGGAAATAAAATATTTAATATTTTTATTTTCTCTTTTTGCTTTAGAGGCAAAGTGTGCGTGTGCGCATTGTGGTGGGACGAGCGAGCCCTAATGGGAATGGAGTGTTAACATTAGGTTCCCAGGTTCTCTCTGCCTATCCTGCTATGTGCGGGATATAGCGTGAAGTTACTAAAAAACAAAAAAGAACTAAATTTGACATGTAACAATAACGTAATTGTGAAACTTGACAATTATACGCAGCTTAGATGACAGAATAACAAATAATAATATTGTTAGAAAACGGAATCGGTTAACGTTTTTAAAATAAACACGATAAAAATACATACCGTCTATATGTTTCCAACGTACTCGGACAGAGGTTCCACGTAATTACAATAAGTGACATGTATCACTCAATAACAACACTACACACTAGATACCTTCCAATCAGGGCTTCCGCCTTCAAGCATCTGTACCCGTTTGACAGAACTCCACTGCTTTTATTGTCTTTTTTTTTTCACCTAAATCTACCCACTTTTACACTTGTACGCTAACAATATGATATCGAGCTGGTCTGATGATGAAGCTAAGACCGGAATAGTGCTTTTCAGAGGTTACTAGTAGATCCCTAGAACATTATACTTACAAGTATGTAAAGCGTGGTTATACAGAATGGAAGAGGCAGCGCTTCTTTTACTGAACTGTATATAGGGTAAAATATTTCAAACCCAGAATTAAAAAAAATAATCAAGGTACCTCAACAGTTTGGACGTAGGATTTTTTTTTCATTTCACGATTTTTATCCATACCCGTGTTTCGTGTGACGCACACATTATACTTTACAAATGGCGTTGTATTTTAAAACGATAATTTTATTATTTATTTTGTTTGAAAAAATAACTTTTTCATTTTTGGGAATTATTTTTTTTCTGAATTATATTAGGCTTTTATAGAGTAGTGAAAACTGTGGTTTCATTTTAAGTGGTGCTGACAATTCCAGCCTGTATATTTTATTTTAAACTATATAATTTATTTTTTACTTGGCGCTTGATGAGGGACGTTCAGCAGTGGACGGCGATAGGCTGATGAAAAAAAAATGATCCTATTTTAAAACCAAGTTTTCAATTTATGTACTGGTTAAACAGCGACTTATGTATGGGTATGTTAAATGATTGACTAGTATTTATGTCATTTCTATACAATACGTTATTAATGTGCGTACAGCTTGTTTCAATAGAGAAACTTATTACAGGCTATTGTGTTTCCACTTTATAATGAACTTCGGGTTTGACTTAGGCTCGTTTCAGTCTTGCGACACATTTATTTTCTTACCTGTTTTTTTTTCAGTTTCAAGCTTTATTTTTTACCTAAGTAGGAAAAGGTAACATAGTATCAAGAAAATTTGTTGGCCACGTTTCGCTTAGATTTTAAGTTTTAGCTTTTCAGCCAAGCCATTTCCATTAAGACACTTCCATGCCACTTTACCTCAAATTCTAGAGACATTACGTGTTGAGTGGTGGAGCTTAACGCCGCGATTTGCCTCATTACCAGAATGAGGAAATGAGAATATAAAATATTTTTTCGGACACAAGACTAAGTTTTTATGATAACACAAAAACCTTGTCTTGTTCCATGTATATTAATAGGCCACGACGCTATTAATGATTAGTTCAAATTAATAAAGCGCAGTTAAAAATTATTTATTGCTATACAAAAAGTTAATATTTCATCACGCCAGTCTAACTTAGTGACGGTAGGTTAGTAAGCTGCCTTATTTAATCGTTGATCAAGCGACTCTAGTAGTTTGCGGGA
The DNA here is from genome assembly GCA_016802625.1 of Heliconius numata. NCBI lineage: Eukaryota > Metazoa > Arthropoda > Insecta > Lepidoptera > Nymphalidae > Heliconius > Heliconius numata. Next base: position 47,615 of record JAEBDU010000025.1, read on the forward strand.
AGATTTGGATCCTGGAATGTGGCTCAGCTTGTTACGTACTTCTGAGTTTTCAGTAAGCTCTGCTATTATAAATATTGCGGAAATGCTAATAAATATTTTATAAAAAAATCTTTATATAAGGGTTTTAATGTCCCAACCAGAATTTTACACGTTTGAATAGACAAAGTGTGCAATTGGGTCCACCATCTAATATGCAATGGTTGAAAACTGAAAAGTGAGTGGAGAGTTCCAACACTAGGTTTTCCCTGCATTCAGTACCGTATACAGGAGATGAGCAAATATAAAAAGAAATAAAACAGTTTCCTTTAAACTGCAACCCCCTAGTTTTGTGTCAATAATTCAAAAACACCCATCAAATATATTAAGTGGATATATAGGGGAAGCTCCTTTGGGAAATCATAGAGCTGGCCGACAGTGTTTTATTATCTTGCAAGGGCTCGTTTGTACGTGTTAAATGGTTAAAGGTATCGAATTTTATGAAAATAAAAACTTTATACAAACTTATATATTTGTTATTCAAAAACATGCACTTATTTGTTGTATAGCTATTTAGATAGGGCAGAAAATATTTAAAATATTTCTATTATAAAGATTTCAAATATTTCATAATAAATAAGGAAAAGCTATTATTAAAATCGTTAGCTTTATGGACATTTTTTTTTTTAATAAAAAAAAAAAAAGTAAATTAAAAAAAATATATTCTGAAAATAAATAGGACGTTTGTTTAAATAATACAAAGATTTCCGTATATTAATGTACTTTTATTTTAAATAAATATAACCAATAACATTTATTACATCACAGGAGCAGGGTACCATAAAACACAAGTCGCAAATATATACTGAACGATTTTTAAAATCATAGACAAATTAATTTTCCTCAAGATTTGTCTCTGGTTTCAATAAACGTTCAATCTCACATGCCTTATCAATTGACAATCCTTATTAAAAGTATAGCCTAAAAACTGCCTAAAAGTAGAAATAATGGACTGAACAGTTGTAGGCTTCGATTGTGCGTTACAAAAAAAAATAAAGCTTAATTTTGATACGAAAATTAATAGATGTAAGAGAAAAGAAAAACGATACTAATATGTCATCGCTTAGCATAAAAACTTAATAACAGATGACGTATGTTTTAAAAAATGATCTGTCACAATGACAAATGACAGTTGACAGTTGACAGTTTTATTTTACTTAAACTGCAGGTGGTTTCTTTCAATTCTATTTCTATTGAACTTTGAGTTATGTCCATTTGAAAAATGTATTTGAAAACGCAGTGACGATTCTATGCAACTTTACATACAAACGGATCTATATCTATACACTTATTTAACTATATTATATATATCTTTTGCCCGCGTTACAATAAAAACAAAATTTTGGGATTCATACATACATACATTAAATTGTTACCTGACGCGTAAAACTATTGAGATTACTAAAGATATGCATAACTAGAATAGGTTAATATCATTCTACAAACTAAGTACACTTTTTACAATCTGCAATACAATCAAGCGATATCTAAGTCGTTTTAAATACGTTATCTAAACGATTATTTTTATTATAATATATTATTGGAAAATGTACTTTTGGTGCCATTGAAGAATAGTTTACTAGATACACGCTCTGTACTGTGTAGCAGGGTAGGCAGAGAAAACCTGGTGCCAAGACAATATTTTCTTTGCTATTTGGCAGAACTCAACTGCCGGAATTATGACTTTATCAAAAATTTATGAATTGTTGTATCCAATAATAAACTATTCGCAATAGATCTCTTTCAAAGGTATCAGAATACAAAACCCATGACCCACCAGCCAGTCAGCCAGATCCTTAAAACACCTCAACCTTCAACTTTCGCAACTTTCTACCCACATTCAACAAAGAAACAATATCGTGTTCAAGTATACTCATATAATCATGTTCAATTGATCCGTCATTACGTCCGTACGTACGGTCAGGTACAGTTAGTTACAATAGAAATCATCCCACGATTCACAATCAGCCATTGTTGGTATCGCCGCAGGTCGAATACTATAATACACCTGGTGTAATATACGGTATTAGGCCGTGGGCTTAAAACAAATACGATATTTGTTCGTAGGTATATATACGATATTATTTGAGGCTTTGAATGGGTTTCCAGAAATTATGTTGTTTGTTTGGTTGAACGCCCTAATCTCAGATACTGCTGGTTAGAATTAAATGACCTTTTTGTATTGGAGTCCATTTATTGAGGAAAGCTAAACGCTATTTAAATCTTGTTTATTGTTTCCATGTAAGCGACTGTATTTGGGGTAAGAGTTACCTCTGGTACTTAGAATGTCATGTGACAATGACTATGGGGTATGATGAGTATATTTACTAATAAATTTATAGGATGGTCAAGTTTATATAGATAAAATACAGTGTACATATACGAAAGATAGGAAATAAGTAATTTTAAAATATAATACGTTAAATTTATATGTACGAGTATGTATTGAAAATTGTGAACGTACTTAGTCACAGTCAGTAGTCTAGTCATTTTTCATGTTTGTTAATTTTGAGTTCCTAAAATTTATTTCATGAATAATATTTTCAATTTCAGAGAAATGGCAGTAGTTGGTTGTTCAGTCGAATTGTAATTAATTTAAACACTAGATGGCACCAAAAGTACATTTTAAAATAAAAAGCCTTAATTTTAAAATTTTATTTTAGTAAAGCTAATAATACTGTACATACCTTTACTGAGGCGATGACAAAAATGTTACGTAAAAAAACTACCTCTAGTCGAGTCGAGAGCTCGGTCGAAAACTTCGAAACAAACACTTTGGCAAGAATTGTCGTTAAAATGAATGTGAATAATGACAGACAAAACTGTTATAAATTATTAGATTTTTAACTCTTACCTATAAGTTTTCTTAATAAATGAGGTACGAACATTATGACTATACTTTCTTTAGATGAATCATCTCAAAAATTACCTAAATCTATATTGTACAATAAATATATCATACGTCAAAAAGGGAGATTTGACATATGATACAAAGTGTTGCCAGTACTTAAAAACAATTTCAACATACGCATTTTCATTATAAAATAACAATTATACAAAAATGCATAAAATGGAACGAACTTTAGTTAGTCCTAGCATCTAGATAATTAAATAAATAATCTTATAAACCAAGTAGGTGGTACTGGTGGCAATGAAATTTTAATTAAACTTAGAATATTTATTAAAATTTTATTGTCAACAGTACGCTATAATAACGAAATCCTAGGAAGGAAGAAATTAAGTCACAATAATATTATATGCCTGTTAGAAATCATCAACCAATTAATCAATCGTTAGTTATAATAAACATTTATTATCCAACACTTAAAGAAGTGTCACTTGTTGAAATCCAAATTAGTAACGGTATAATATATTCTTAAACGCGACTAGGTCAAATCTATTTAAATTATTAATGGCAGTATTCTTTCAATATGCACGGAGTAAAGACGGAATACCTTACAAAATTTGAATAGGCCTTCACGGTTAGGTCTTTATTAGGCTGAATATCATGTGGTCTTTGCTATTAATGACTATTAATGACAGTTGATAGCGCGTCGTTGGAGGCGGCGTATGCGTCTGTGCCAGTCATCTCGCCACTCGAGCAGCAATGTTCTGTCTCCAACCGTAAGTCCCGGCAAACCAGATGTTGCACCTTCTTTTTCCACACCTAGGATTAGATAGGACCTGCAGAGACACAAAATGATAGATAAATTAATATTTCTAATATTAATGAAGAATACGTCTTAATTAGAGATTATAATTAATAGGTATGGATATATTTAGTCGTCGTAAAGTTCAAATAAGATTAATGTGTTTATTTGTGTTTCACGCATCTCTCGAGCCTATAAAGGCAACGATTGTGGGCTTGATTTCTACTCTTTAATGATTTTTTTTATTCATAACCATAGGTTTGGTAATAAGATAAAATTCGGCGTTGAATTCCGCAGGTGAGCACATAAAGCCTCAAAAATAGGATGGAAGCTGAAGGATGGAGTGTACCGCCTCTAGGTTCCTTCTGTCTACCCTGCTATATTCACGATACAGCGTGAAATTAAAAAAAAATATAAGCAATAACTTATCTCTATTAAAATACAGCCTTTACGATATGTGGAAAATGTATAGACATAAATAACTTTACAATTTATTATAACATCAATTAGAAAGAGCCATTTTAATGGTATTTAAAGTTACTATAGCGACACGTTTAAAACTTAAAGTGCAAGCCTAGCATTCTTGCAAGTAGAAAATCCTGTTTCTAAGATTTTCACATCTTTTTCTCATTCCACGCAGCATGTGTTGAATAGAAATTATGATTCGAGGCTTTTAGCTTCTTAAGTTGTTCGGTTAAGACTAGACTACTTAAAGGATTTCAGATTTGTGGTCTTAGTTTTTAAGTCGTTCCTTCTATTTTGATTTTGTAGCTTTTATATGGCCGTCGTGTCGTAGCAGAACAATGTTTGTAAGCGCAACGGTTATAGGTTCAATACAGCATAGGGGAATGAATTATTTTTTTTCATTCCCTCGCTCTGTTAAACAAATATTTGCGTGATGAGTAGATTTTGTACTACGTTAAAACCCACAAAAGTTTATAAACTTTAACCTCAAAATCGTCCTCCTGTTTATAACATGCTTACGAGATTTTGGCTTATTGTTATTTTTTTGTTTCACTTTATATCCTGCACATATGAGCTTTTTTCGTTGAACGTGCTAATCTCTGTAGCTACTGCTATAAATTGAAAAAGTATTTATTGATGGATTCTATTTTGATAAATAGGCTGGCTATATATAGGCTTCATATTACATGTCGTTGTCATTGATCGTTTCTCTATAACCCACTGTACCTCTGATCACAAGAGTAAAGCTGGAATTAAAAAAAAAAATTAACTTCACGCTGTTCCCCACATAAAGCATGATAGGCAGAGGGAACATACTGTTAAAACACTCCGATACCCACTTTCCGCCGAGTTATTTGAGGCAATGCATGGTGAGTGGCGGGACTCATCGCCAACCAATGTCTTGATGCCAGAGCCAAGAAATAAAAATATTAAGAAATCACACACAAAAGACCGTGCAAAGTGGAGTAGGTTGAGTAGAAAGGCAGACCCTGGTAATAGCCGGGATTAATGCCAGGAGGAAGAAGACACGAGTGTGGATTGGATTTATATTCGTTGCGTTAATCACACCTTTGTGCTCCTACCCCATGATGGCCTGGTATATAAAATTGGTATACTTACTTATTAATCTTAATCTTGGGACATTTGCATGCGAGGTCCGCGGCGCGCACGTGCAGAGCCACCGCGCCGCGCCTGAGCCGGCTGCGCGGAGCCCTCTTGTACACCGCCTGCACGCTCAGCGCGAGACGCACCCAGCCGTCCGCGCCGCCCGCCTCGCGGCCTACCACTCGACCCATTATGACTGAGAAAAATGGTGGAAATTAGTATTTAGGTGGTCAAAATTATGGTGAATATTAAATATATATATATTTTTTGTGTTGTAATTTTTATAGGCTAGGACTAAATATGGGAATGAAATGTGAAGGAAAATCAATGGAGAAAAAGAAGGGGAAAATTTTAGTTGAGGTAAGTTCGACGTGTGAAATACGATGGCGGTTCCAGTTTAAGAAATTCTTAAGAAAATATACAATTAGATATTGTCATATATAAAGTAATGAATTGTTTAATGTAGGTACTTATTTGCTTTGTTAAATAATAAAGTAAATTCAAGTGGGTATGTTGGAATTTTGTATGACAAGTTTAGTTCATGTCAAGCTACCTAGCAAATACAATACTTATTATGAACTCTAGCGTTTTATTTACGTTACATATATAATAGATATATAAGTTAGCCACCTCGAGTAAAGGCCTGTTTCAGAGATTTCTACCTCTTTCGGTCTTGGGCTATATGTAACCATTCTGGCTGATACAAGATGAAAATTGGGATTGGAAGAAGTATATTGAAGTGTATGTTTTCATTACATAAAGATAAAAAAGAGAAATAACATATAATAAAGCGCAGAGAGATTTAAAGAAATTTACAAAGAGAGTAAAAAAAAAGATAACTCACCGTAATCTCGGCTGCAGAACTTGTTGAGATTGAGAGTTCGTGCGCCGGCGCGGCACCGTCCGCACTGTTCCGCTGTTATATACATTATAAGTAAGATTATAAAAGAGCAACTTAAAATTAATAGTTTTATGTATAAATGAAGCTTGTATAAACTATTGCCAAATATAAATGCTAACCCTTTTTTTTCTTGTGGGACAATTTAGCCCATAAATTCTACAACTCTTAGTGCGGCGTAGGTATACTTCCCAAGGGTTCAACAGAACGCACGTAATTATGTCTGATCCTGGATATTGTTTAAGCAAATAAATCTTTCTATATAATAAATCTTCTTTTACTTAGTCTCAATAAAAACTTTTTATTTTGTAGGATTCATTTAATATTTTTAAGATAATATGTGTAAAATCTGTTTAGGGACCCCGGCTATATCATTGTTAGTTAATTATTATTTTAATTATTTGTGCTGTTTGATGTTTGTGAATTTGTTATCGTTATAAAATATTATTTCATTTATATTAAATTAGTTCCAATAGTTACACTAATATATAAATAATAAAAATTAAGCAATAAAAATACTAAGAATTAGATCTACTTAGTACAGGAGAGTCCAAAAGGGTTAACATCTAACTTGATGTTTGAAATTTGTATGTGAATACTTCGTATAAATACAAATAAACTTATACGTTTTGTATATAAAATAACAATTTAAAATCTTTGTTACTGACGCGAAAAGTTGTGGATTATAGAATAAGCTGCTGATTCGATATCCGTTTACCATATATCTTGAGAATTCTTTACAAAATTGGATTTGGACGTATGATATTATATATTTTCAGCTTTTCTTGCATAGCAGAGTGTGTATGTTTAGTACTTAACGCTGCGTTTTGTCTTCACAGATCGGGGATGTGATAAATATAATTCGCTATGGCGGGAATCGAACTCACAACCGTAGCGTTAGCTTTTTTAAGGTTGCACTAGAATAACTCAATTTTCAAATTGGTATCGTTAAAACGAAGTATTCACATTAACTTCAAATATAAGCAATGATAGCCTGTTTTATTATATCATTATAGAGCAATCCAACTAATTCAACGTCAAGAACCAATTACATTACACGTAAATAGAGGAAATACCCACATACACTATAAAACTACAACATCGATTAAATACTACAGAATTTGTTACCTTTCTCTCACTTTGAAAATAGATTGACTTGACTAACACAAAATAAAAGGGGGTTATGAGTTTGGCGATGAATAATAAAGCAAGCCTGGAAACAAACTTAGTTTTACAGTTAGAACCATCGACTTAAATTATTATAAAATGCAAATCATTATAAATGGAGTGAATGTACCCTTTGAAATAACAAAGTATAGAATTGAATAATTTAAATAAATACCAAGTAAAATGTCACGTAGAATTTATTACGAACAAGTCACGTCATTGGTGTCAAATTGACTTCTTTTCTATATTTGACTTTGCTTATTATTTTAATATATGAATTAATGTATTTTACAATAAAATGGAAAACTAATTACTAGTCAAATTGTAAAAAAATATACTTTATTAATTTTATAATTGCTTTTTTTTTAATATTAATTATAATGGTTTTGTTACATTCACTCCAGGTAAGATACTTTGTCACGGTATAAATATTTTTCATATTATTATTCACTAGATTTTTAGGCAACATAATAAATCATCTGTAAAAATTTCATATAATTGGTTACAGACGTACGGATAGACAGGCGGGACGGACAACGGAGTCTTAGTAATTTGGTCCCCTTTGGGGACACAACCTTAAACTGAAGTGTCTTATTGAGAAAAGAGTGTTTTAAGACTAGGTTCCTAGGTTCCTTCTGCTTATTTTGCTGTGTGCGGGATAAGTTAAAAAATATGTTTTCGAATCTTCCAGAAGTATTACAAAATTTCAGCTTAGCTTTCACTACAGAGTCGTCGATAAGAGATAGTTTAATTGATGTACGAGTATAGAACTAACGATGTAACGGACGTATCAATCAATATTGGGCAACAAATGTTTGGATATCGAAAGCTTAACTATAGAAAAAAATTAAGTGCTCGATAGTCGCTATCGACTACTTAGGCTCAGGAGTCTCGCTAGCGTACACTTAAACATTTGTAAGGTCTTCTTGAATAAATTATTAAATTAAAACTGAGAACTTTGCAAATATTTCGTAGAATTATTGAAGGAGCAAGTATTATGTAATTGTAGCTCTAAGCAATTTAAAAATTTAAGATATTTTCATGTATCTTTTTTATTTTTGAGGTAAAAAACACTGGATTACATATTTCCATTTTTCTTCTTTTTAGGCTCAGATTAGGGTAGGTGTTGAGCGCTTTGTCTTATTACCAAAACAGAGAAAAGAAAAAAAAAATCCCCCAAAGGTGAAAATTATTTCCATTTTGTCGCGGTGGCAAATTATCCTCCTTCTCAACCCACAGCATCTAGAATTCGGGTGGATGGCAGACCACTTCACGTCTCTCTATACAGTAGATAAACCTATAGGCGCTCAATATTTAACTACAGCGATATAACTATTGTATCAAAAGTAACGTAAGTCGCGTCAGTAACTGGTTTTGTCAGTAATATATCATGATTTTGAGTGAAATCCATCATTAGGCGTTTGATTGATTCAATCAATTTGACAGTAACTTGCCTATCGCATTTAATACTTTCGAGGTGTCGTTTTTTTATAATAATGTATATTTTACATAATGTATAATAAAACCTTTTGATTCATTATTCCTTTGATTCATTATTTGGACATTGTGGGTTGGGTAAGAAAATTAAAAATTGAAGTTTATTAAAATCAGCTTCACGCTGTATTCCGGTACACAGCAACGTAGGCAGAGAAGAAGTGTTAAGACACTAAGTTCCCTACTTTTAGCCGATTTCTGGAGGCATTGAGTGTTGAATGGCAGAACTCAATGCCGCGCTTTACCTCGACACCAAAGCGAAGAAAATGGAAATACAAATTTAAATAAATACTTCATCTCCTTGAGTGGGGATTGAACCCACAACCAGTCGGTTTTACAGTCACACACTATGCCCCTGTGCCACGACTGCCCTCAGTGTTTATTAATAAAAAATATATTAAACTTCTGTTAATGCATGTACCTTTAGTAAATCCAACTGGCAACCATCTCATTATTTTACTTTACTAGTATACGATATTATAAAATATTTCATAAGAAATATTATGTATAAAAGTATTTTTTCAAATACCTGTTAGTAAATTAACTCTACAAAAGATTAAAAGAGCTTTGTAGCGCTTTTAATCAGAATGCTATAATTAATTATTATCAAACGTTCCTTTGTTATTTAATACAAGGGTGAAAATTATATTTTTTTCATAATATTAAACAAAGTTTCTATTTCAAAAGCGTACCGTATTTTAAATATGTAGTGAAAAAATGTGTTGAAAAGAAATTAAAATAATGTCTAAAAATTGTGTTTAAAATGTGTTACGGAAAATATTTTAAAATATTTCTTGTAGTAGATATTAATTGAAATTTAATAAAACATACTAATTATTTTAAAAAACCTAGGTTAAAAATGAAATTAAATATTAAACTGTTTACTAGTAAATGAATATATGTATAAACAAATTATGCTATATACTTAAAAAAAATGTATTTCAAAAAGATAATTATGTTCAAAAATTTATAATTATAGACATAATATGGCTTATCTTGGTACAAACAATGACGTATTTGCACTATTTTGAAATATTGCTTGACATTGACAGATCTCTTGTTTTTTTTTAAAAAAACAGCACAAGAGCACAATTACATAGTTGCTATACCAAATAAACGAATTATGAAACGTCTAAGCATGACAATAAATAATTTAAATTAAACAAGGAATATATTAATAAAAAATATATTTAATCTGTAATAAATAAAATATACCGTGACAAGTATCGACATGCGGTGTTATGGGGCGAGAGTGCATGGAGGTCCACTTACTACTTACCGCGGCCCGGCTCCGCGTCCACCGCCTCCATCGCTTGCACTGCTGTCACCACGCGAGGTATACCTGAATAAAGAAAAAAATACTTATTATAAATAAAGAAAATAGTTATAAATAAATAAAAATACTTTATTTGTTCAACAGATTTTACACAAAAATAATTGTTACAGAGATCTCCTTTTAAGCAAGTAATGCCTGTATTAGGAGACCCCGGTCTTCCAATATAATATCTAAAATATCTGCTATTAATATCTGCTTTAACATTAAACTAAAAAAAAGAAAAAGAAGAAGAAGTTATTATTAGTTATTAAAAAAAACATATTTTTTAATGTTTTAAGCTGCAGTACGCTGCAGACTGTAAACGTGTTTATTGCGTTAGTCCGATTCCCATTCGAAGGAATTATTACCTTTTACTCTTTAAGTTACTCTCATTTCCCCTGTATAATAGAGAAAGTGCTGCGTTAAGTTCCGCCACTCAACATGTTATATCTCGGAAATTGCGTTATCAAGTAAAAAAAAATATTTCTACTCACGTATACAAGGTGCAATATGACTCCTTGATTGTTGATATCCTTTAGCGCATCGGTTACAGGTAGTGCCCGTCACTCCGTCCTTGCAGGGACACTGGCCACTTGTTTGGTTACACGTTTTGCCGCTAGCTCCCACTGGGTGACAGTCGCATGCTGGTAGAAACAAAAAGGATGTTATATATTTTTCTATTATAAAATTTCTTAAATTTCTTTGTAGAATGTATCTTGGAAGTGACAGGTTCAATTATATACCATCGAATATTGAAAATTTTACCCTATGAAAAAATGTTTTTATGTTAGAAAAAAAGAAGTATCTATAAAAAACAAGTAAAGTGTAGATATGTACAACTTTTTAAATTTTATTAAAATTCTGTTCTCCATTTATTGTAATAATTTTAGGGGGCTTAAAAGTAATAAAAATATATAATATAGTAAATAATATTTAACGCCTGTTCGCCATATTTTGAATTTAATAAATCCTTAGTGGGAATTGAACCCACAACCGTCACATGCTATTGCTAATTTCCAACTTAAAATCCAGTAATTTCGTTTGTGCGTAGTCTGTCATTCGCAGAGTAAAGAAGGAGCTTTATTTAAATATATAGAACATAATTAGAACAAGCCCGTAAATGTGAAAGGACCTCCAGTAAATCATTAGAGGCACAAGGATTCCAGCTTTTTAATTAACAAGAATGGTAAGCCTTTGAACCGTAATCAAGCTTTCCTAAGCGCGATACGTTTTCTACGTGTTTCGTATTACCACTACGTTATGAAGAAGGAGGCCATTTGGGGCTTTGCTTCATTACTTTGCTTGAATCTAATATTTGGAGTCCTTTTTGGTTCTTTTTTGCATTCTAATTTTGTGTTTTTTTTTAATTTGCAGCCTTATTTAGGTTGGATTTAAGATTTATGGCTTTTTGTCATTTGGTTTGTTTGTAATATTTGTTGTTAGAAGCTTTCCTGATTTTTTTTGTTCCATCCCATATATATGGGACATGGGGCAGTGGCACAACGTCTGACTGTAAATGGGATGGTTGTGGATTCGATTCCTACTCACAGAAATTAATTATTTTCATTTACCAGCTTTGGTTGACAAAGCGCGGTGTTGAGTTTTGACAACTGACACGCATGTGTCGAAAATGGGGTGAAAAAAGGACTGCTTTCATTTTGTCTGAACATTAGGTTCCCTATACTTACCTTGCTATACGTGGATTAAAGCTAAAGAAAACAAATAAATTGGTAGGTTGTATATACGTATTTATATAATAGATATACAGTAACAAGCGATACGTCGTAACTTGCCAACTTCCTGACGCAGTAAAATGGGATGCCGCGCCGCAATTCGACCGAACGGAATAGTTGTACCATAAAAAGTGCCCCGGAAATCGGTCGAGTCCGCGAGCCCTTACGAGCCCCAAAGGAATGCTGGGTTTTATAGCGCAGGGGACTCGGTGTAAACTTTTACGACCCCGACGACAAGTACGACTGGGTTACAACCATTGTTTTGTGACATTGTTAGAGATTTTGGCGTAGGATTTTGAAGGATTTTTGGGATTTTTTTGTTGATTATTTACTTTTTTTATTATTATTTCTATATGGATACTATTTGGGTTATAAGAAAAATATTGAACCTGACGTCTAAACACTAGTTTTCCTCTGCTTACTTTGCTATATGGGGATAGGGCGTGAAGGCTTTTAAAAAAATTAAAAGCCAGGATAAAACTTTTTTTATTTCCAAAATACTTACGTTTGCAAGCTTTCTTATGGGTGATCGGCTTCGTAGGGTCCCTGTAGTAGCCCTCGCGGCAATAGTGGCAATGTCGACCAGCCGTGTAGTGCCGGCACTTCAAGCAGACACCTCCACTGGCCCGACCAGATAGCTTGTAAAGTTCCATATTGAATCGACATCGTCGAGCGTGACCGTTGCAATTGCATTCTGTAAGGAGAAAGGTTTGAATTAGTGTGGTAAGAATATTTTTTAGTTTTCTTAGCTTTTGGTTTTTGTTTAAAATTCCGTATTTTAAAAGGAAAAACGGAAGTCAAGATCATCTTGAGATCGCGTGGAGGTATTACAAATTAGTCTATTTTAAGTTCTGTCAAATTTTTATTTTTATTTAAATTTCCGTTTCTTCGTTTTGGTGTCCGAATTCCGCCATTCAACACGAAATGCCTCCAGAATTAGGCAGAAAATGGGGAACTGAGGGTCTTAAAACGAGGTACCCTCTGCCTTACCTGCCGCGTGCGGGATAAAGCGTGAAGCTGATTATTATCATAATTCACCAGTAACATCATAACAGGATAGCCCTTTAATAATATAATTCACATAACATATTCGCGTGACCACCAATACAACGTGTGTAGCAGTAATAAGAGAAGCTAAGGCAATATTAATTACGCCCATTTGCACTGGACGTGTGCAACAGTTGGCTAATGCGCTCGTATGTTACCGTGCAAGTTGTGTAGGGATCGCCATTTCTCTATATAAACTTTATGATAATGTAATTTTTGTTATGAATTATGCAATAATAACTTATTCCTATGGTTTTTTAAAGATGTTTTTTAAAGATAAATTCAAGGTGCGAAATATGGGTTATATTAAAACGATTTACGTGATGTAACATAGTTTATATCTATTTTTTTAGCTACTTCCCGCACATAGCATTATAAGCAGAAGGATCCTAGTGTTAAGATATTCAGTTCCTATTAAGACACTTTCGTTCCCCACTTTCCGCCAGAGTTTTAGGATTGCGTGTTGAGTGGCGAAACTCAAGGCCGCGCTTTGCCTTATTACTAGAGGGAAGAAATGAAAATATTAAATATTTAATTCTCCTCGAGTGGGACTCGAACTTCCCTAATGGAACCCACAACCTGTCTCACTTACAATCGCACGCATGTGCCTTGCGCCAGGATCGGCCTCATATTAAGTTTACCTCATACATAGTTTATATCCGTCTTCGATAAATGGACTCTCTAGATATTTTTTCTATTGAAACCATCAGTTCCTGGGATAAGAGCGCTCAACCAAACAAACAAATCAGCTTTATAACATTAATATAGTATTAATAAAGTATCTTTTATAGTAGCAAAAACACATCTCAAACATACATAGGAATTTCTGCGTTCCAATATAATCTATTCTATATATATGCCCCATATGTGGGTATAGCGTTATCAGAAGCTATAAAGTAATGCTAAGGAACGACCTTAGAAACCTTACTTTCACATTACGCTCATTACTTCGATACATTTGTTTACTTTGAGCTTATTTTCCACTAGAATTAATACTGGCATTAGATTGTGAAGCTTTTACTTTGTTGGCAGGCGGAGAAAATAATCTGGTTGAAGACTCTCCGTTTCGCACTTTCGTGTTTTCAAGATATTTTCTTTTGAATTACGGAACTCAATGGACCTCCAATGGTCTACCAGAACAGGGATATGAAAATAAATATAATTTAAGTAAAAAAAATAATGAGCCTGTCTTTTTTAAGCATGATAAAAAAAGAATGAGTGGCTCATCTCTTCGTTTTTATGCTATTTATATTTATACACATGTAGCTGAAATATATTCTTTAAATTAATCTATTATTATATTATTGCAAAAAGAACTATATGAACATAGAAGTATTACTGAGTACCTAGAGCATGAATTATTTTCATTTTCATGCTTTAGACAGAAACTACCGTCAAGACAGTTTCTGCTCAATTTTTAAGACAATGTATATTAAATGACAGACCTCAACACCGTGTTTTGTCTTGTTACCAGATCGAGGAATTTATTTTAAGCATAGTTATTAACAACGTTAATCTTTCGAGCCAGTTACTGGACAAGTGGCTTTAGAATTAACCTATTGCTAATTTATTCAGGCTAAGTGCCATTTCGTGATTAGAAATTTATTTAAATTCCTTACACACAGATGTTAACAATAATATAATTTCTTTTTTGACAGTTTATCGTGGTGTGAACGCGAAACGTGCTAATTGTGAATTCGATTCCTACTTGGAAAAATGAATTAATTTTATTTTAAAAAAATATTACCATATTAAATTTAAATAAGCGTCGTATGAGAGATACCACAAATATCTTAACAAAATTAAATTTAAACCCACTACTTCCTTACTATATTTAGCTCACCAATAACCACTGAACTATAAGAGCATCTTGTTTTTAATACAAACACATAGTTAAAATTTCACAACAAAATGAATATCTTTCCAATCATTATAATAGTTAATAAGTTAAAGTGACATCGGTTTAGAGATAAAACCCTCATTCCATCTGAACAAACAGGTCTTAATCATTTGTGGCGTGCAAGTGTTACAACGTAATTGGTAGAGCTTGGAATTACAACCGGAAATTGCATCAGATATTATAGATGAGCTTTTGGTGCTTTCTCATTTGATGGGAGCTTATTATCTATATGTGTATAATGTATGTAAGAAAATTGTAACTGATCGCTGTTTGTATGTGGAAGATATATGAGAGAACATTTATTTACAAAGAGTGCGTTATTCCAACTATTTAATTTTTAATGTTTTAATTATTTAAAAAAAATAATGTCTATATAAATAAATAAATCAAAAATATAATTAATACAATTTGGTAAAAAACAGACTTTTCGCACATAACTTGTGTAAATAAATTTATATATTTTTTTAAATAATGATAATTTAGTTTTAGAATATATTTTATTTTAATTGGGTACTACTCTATTGTGTCGTTAAAAACGATGAAGATAAAACAATTAAAAAAATATTTAAATTATTTATTACAATTGAAATATATTTAAGTATTATACTAACTGAAAAAATCTCTAACTAAAAATAGATAAAAAATATTTATACACATTTATACTAGTCCAGTTGATGAGAATAGACCACGCTCATAACTCCTGCCATAATTCAAAGCTGATGCGCGTGAGCATATAAAACTGTCATTGCTGATCTGTTGGTAGTTAGAAACGAACATTTTAAATATTCTAACATATGAATATATTTTTTATTTTGATAAAGCTTAAATAGCTTAAACTTTGAGTCGAATAAATTAATGACTAGCAATGAATAGTAATAATATTTATTTTAACTTGTACGACAGACAGAAGACTAAGTGTTAAGACACTCTGTTTCTCACTTCATCCCGCTGTAGTATACAGCAGTGATCCAGCGTGAAGGTGATTTTTTTTTATATCTAATATAACGTTTTGTATGTCTGTCCGTTACTTTTAGGTCCATCGAATAAGTACACAGTGTAATCTGGTCATAACTCAGCATGCACATAAAACTGTCATCGGGCTGGAACAGATGGCGTTTCTTTGTAGTGATCTGGTTCACATTGCCCGACGGATGTTATGCATTGTTATGAAACAATTACTGTGTTGTATCATTTGTACTTTATTATAAATATTATTATATAAATGGGTCAGGGAATGATTGTAAACGTGGTGGTTGTGGTTTGGATTCTGTGGTTTCATTTCAACTCTCTGATTAGACGAAACATGGTTTTGAATTCTGCCACTCGCACCATAGAAATATTTCAATTTCTGGCGAAAAGTGGCGACCGGAGTGTTTTGGTCCTAATGTCAAGATATGTTGTTCTCTTCTGCCTCTGCTTACATTTATATGCGCGAAAATTAGCGCAGTGCAGCTTTTATATTAATATGTAAATATTATCTTGGAATAGTGTTTTGAAACCAACAAACACATGAAAGTTATAAGTTTGATTCCCACTAGAAGATTTTGTTACAATTAATTTTATTTATATAACATTTTTTGTTATTTTTATTAACTTAAGTCGCGGCGTTGGGTTATGCCAAACACCTGAAAACGTCTCTAAAATAAATGGAAAACAGAGAATGAAGATAGAGAAATTGTGAATAATTTTAATATAAATCGTTACCCTAATCTAGAATTGAACCACGTATAATCCGTGTACTTATATCTAGACATTTATATATATATATTTTTGTATTTTTTTGAAAAATAAAGTACCTATCCTTTTTTAAATAATTTCCATTTTTAACAAAAATCGACATATCCCTTTACGTTAAACTTCCTCGTTTTGCACAAGTCAGTTCTATCATTAGTCACTGGCAAGGTTTCTGTCAAGCTGTTTTGTATGGACGATAATTTTTCTAGAGGCAGGCTAAATTGATGACGCCTTCAAGTGCACTCTGCAACTTGATTTATAGCCTGTTAAAGGATCAGATGTTATAAGCTATAACAAACATAAAAAACCCTAAAAAAACATTTTTCCGCATAGCTCTGCCTACGTTGGTAGAGGAAACCTGATGTTGACACCTCGATCCCCACTTCCTATCAAGTTTTCGAGACATTGATGTTAAGTGGCGGAACTCAACCCCAAAGCAATGAAATAAAATATTTTTTCTCCCAAGTACTGCACCACAATTATTGATTAAAAAAATCTGGTACACAATTATTGACGCTTAGATTAACTAGGAGATACTAGAATTGATTTGAAATGAACTCTAGGTTCCCTCGGAAAAGGGTTTCACTTCTCGAAACTCCTCGTACACCACCATATAAATCTTTATCTAAAAAGCTCGATAAAGCTCCACGAGGCAACCGGAAGTTAACGTGTGCCAAGTAAGCGCCCTTTCATCCGAACTTTCCTCACATTGATGGTCACGCGCGTCCGCAGTATTGTAGTAAATGTAAGTAGAGTAGGAACGAGCTGAGCACGAAATGTACTCGTACGTGATCGAACACGTACGAGTACATTATATGTATATATGTATTATATGTATATGTTGTGTGTTGAATTCGTTTTGTATATGTAATGATGATTTGTGGTTAAAAATGTCCTAAGGAAAAAAGCAAAAATAAATAGTTTCTCGTTTCTTTAGGCACGGTAGGGTAGGCAGAAGGTTCGTTCCCCACTTTCTGACCAATTTTCGAGATATTACTTAATATATCAGAACGCAACACGGCTGCCCAAAAAGTCTTTAAGTAAAGCTAGAATTATATAGATTTGAACCAAATTGTCCATTGCTAGTGAATATCAAAATAAAATTGGATACATACATAAATAGATAAGTAACTCTCATGTCTTAACTGTCATGTCGACCTGATTTGCCCTCTGGTAATCGCTTTCTATATATTAAAAAAGTCTGAAATCGATAAAATAAATCGTCACAACTTTTTTCTCTATTTACACACACACAGATAGATAGATAGATTTCCTACAAACAGAGAATTTCTATCACCCTCTTATACAATTTAGGCTTAAGGCTATTCTCAGGGTAGTGGGTTTGAATTCCACACACAATCACGTTTCCTTAGGCGATGTTTCATTATTAACTTATATCACGTCTGGCATAGTAATCGAAGCTTTCCAGACGCCGTCTTAAAACCAGGGGTTGAAATTGCCTCTCAAGATAACGAGCTCAATAATTAAATTCATCTACGTGTATCTGTGCCTTATTAATGATGGTAGCTTTAAGTAGGAGTTTTAGTTGCGAAATTTGGCTTATCTTTATCTTTTCTTCTTGCAAGAGTTTAAAGATTTTGGGAGAGTAATGAATGATAGGTCACTTTATCTTTTGAACTAAAAATGTAAATATGATTTGTACAAGTTTTTGGCCTTCTGTATTTTGAAAAAGAACGCAGTGAAATTTTACAAATAAATATTTTAAAGGCAGAAAAAAAGATCACTTTATTATGTAAAAGAATAAATTATTCTTTTAAATCTCTAAATATCCAAGAATCTATCCTGGATGTCATGATGCAGGACGTAAGAGCCAATTCACTAACCTAAGCAGATAGATTATTAGGAAGAAGAACATAAGTAATTCTATTATTTGTAAATATTTGTTTTATTTAATTTATTTAAATTTAATGTAAAATGGATCAAAAATAGAGTTTCAAGTCTACTTAGACTTCATAAAAAGAAACACCCTGTATTCAGAAACCTTTTCCTACACATTTGCCTGCCGTATAAGTCATCTGTTATAATTTCAGGAAGCTCCATATCGTACAGATTAATTGCAAGGGTGGCAATTGGCACTCTATAACGAGTTTATTAATTAAATTCCTCATGTAACGCCGAAGGTAGCGTCGTGGCGGCTCTAATTAATATCAGTGGAACATCTGCTGGAACAAAACGCCTAATGGAGTAGCTAATGTGATGGAATTAACTGTATAAATTTGATATTACTGTATGTATGTGAGGGGTGTGAGTTCAAATCTAATTTGGAGGTGTGAGTTCAAGTTTGTCATACATATATGTTTAGGTAACTTGTTATTTATTATTGTGGTTGTATAGTTATTAGAAAAATCTACATATAAACAAATTACAAGATAGTAGTTTTAAAAAAAATATATTTTCAAAATTTTCAACATTTAGACGTTAAGCGAGATGCGAGTAAGCAGCAGCAGAAGCAGTCAAAAATTATATAGATACAATTTATTTTGGGCAATATAAAAAGCCTACATATTGCCTTTATTTTATATCACGAATATATTTTTATTATTAAATATATGTATAAATTTAAAGAATTATCAATGGATTAAATAAATTCATTGCAAGATGTCCATCAGATGTGATATTACCCCCTTTAAATAGGGATCTCAAAATGAAGAGCAGTTTAGGCACTATAGGTAGGTTTGTATAATTAGGCTTATGCACTATAGAGATAAAAATCTTTAAAAAATGTATTGATGGTATCTGTCTATAAGTGGCTTAGTTACAGAAAAAAAATTTTTTTTGCATAATTGTTTAACCCACTAAACATAGACCCAATTAACCCCAATAAATACAACAATTCTTACAATTGTATAGAAAAGAGCATCTGTGATCCAAGTCGCAAGCTTAATTTCCTAGCATAGCAGTATTGGTAGAGAAATTGAAGAACACAAAAATAATTTAAATATATATATTTCCCGAGTGGGAATTGCACTCACTACCATTGCGCCGGCACTCAAATGATGGTCCACTCAACACACAGCCTCATATTATAAAACTATGAAAATAATCAGATATTAATGCAAACTATCAACTATATTCTCATTACCGCACGTTTAAATTAAAATCCTCTTGGCGTAATCACTCATCGCATTGACATCGACACTGATTGACGAATGAGCTCACCTGGTGTCGTTCACACAAAATTAACAGGATATTTTTTCAGCAGGAAATGAAAAATACTGGTGGAAAAGTGGGTTTTTTTTTCGCTTAAAGATTGATATGGAGAAAATTATGACCAACGTGGTTCAGTGGTTGACAGGTTCAATTCCTGTCTCGGGGATTAATTATTTTTATTTCCTTGCTTTATTAGCGGTGCACTTCCACTAGTTCTACTACTACGGTTCGGAAATTGGGGTTGAAAACGGAGAACGAAGTGATTTAATACTGAGCTTAGACTTTACAAACAATACAAACTTAACAAACATAAATACATAGATAGATAAACACATTACCCTTCTTTACTTCACGCAGTCGGTTAACGAAATAGGGAACCCATCGAGTCATTAGGTTCTAACTACCCTCGTATACCAATTTATAAATCAACTTAATCCCGTAACGTCTACACTGGCCAACTAGGCCCTATTCATCTTAGTATGGACAGATGCCAACTGTAAATTCTAACCACTGTTTATTTTATCTCGATCAAATTCTTGATGATCTATAAATTGATCAAATTAAAAAAAACCGACTTCACGCTGTACCCCGCACAGAGCACGCTGTATCCCGCACACAGCACACAGCAGGGGAAAGAGAGGGAATCTCGTGTTATAATCTCCGTTCCCCACTTTCTGCCGAATTCTGGAGACATTGTAGACAGGCATTCTATTATCTATTTCTCTTCTTTCCTCGAATGGGGATCGAACCCACAACCAGACGATTTTGCATCACACTTTGTGCCTCTGCGCCCCGACTACTCTCAAATAAATATTTATCATGTGTATTATAAGTAAAATTGCGCTAACTTTACTTGGTTTTGCTTAAATACCTCAAGAATTAACCAATTTGTCCATCCAAATGTGGGCACAATTCATTTGGACACCTGCCAACTCGGACTTAGCCGTTGCAATCAGATCCGCTATTTGCGAATCTAAGCTGTGATTAACGAACTGTTTTGTTTAACCATCGATCTGTCTCAGTGAAAGTGAGATGGGAATCTCTTAATCCTTAGTAAGACGCGTGAAATATTGGTTTTGGATACTTTGTGGGGATTTGAGACGTAGAATAGGATATAATTTATGGTATTAATTGCTAAGGACAGTCGTGACGCAGGGTGGGTGCGACTTTAGCTGCTTAGGCTGCGGGTTTTATTCCCACTCAAAATGTAATTAAATATTTAATATTCCTCGCTCTGGTACGAGTAAAGAAAGGGACACAATATGCAATGCCTCAAGAATTCGTATGGAAGTATTTCAACGGGAGATGAGTGTTTTAGCGCTAGGTCCCCAGGTTCCCGATTATCCTGTGATGTACAGTATACTGTAGTCAGCTAAAAATAAAAAGTAATAGATTCAAAGGTATTTTCATAAATTTATTAAAAAATAATATTTTGAATTTGAGCTTATATATAGGTACATATATAGCATATACATTGTTTAGCAATTCAAAAAATATACCACATATTATTCTTTTGCCAGAGAAAAGGAAGCATCAGACACTATGATTATGGCAGACCTCCATCCATCCATTGTCATCAACCCTCCTATTTTGTTCATACGTGTGCCCTTTGAGGGCTCCTCATATTCATACGTGACTTTCTTATAGTATCATTTGCACCGCAGTTTGATATGGAATCGAAATGCAGATATTTCTCGATATAACCAAATATATGTCTTACAAAGAAAAAATATTTATTAGAGTGCTGTTCGAGCACTGCATAAGGACGGCACCATTATTTTCTCTTATAGACAAAGTGCAACGTAGAGTTTTATCACTCAAGACATATTGTTTCATATATTAAGAGAAATGTATGGAACCGAGCACTAGGGTATGTTATTGCAAAAGAAAATATGAAAACAGAATTAATTATCACTAAATAAAGATTATTAAAAATTAAAAATATATGAGTAATAAATAAATCAAAATGGAAATAAACCATCGCAAACACATTTCCTATAAACATTCCTGCAATATCGTCAATCATACGGACAAATTACGCAAAAAACATTGGAATTTGAATCGGTAACCTTTAAAAGGGCTTGTGTCACTCCATTACGGCGCTATATAAGTAAAAATTAAGAAAATAAGGCAAAGTCGAGGTTTTTGTATCAATCCAATAGCAAAAGGTTCCCCGTGGAATAGAGGCTTGAATAAAACATGTCCGACGCTGGCAAATGTCGGGTGAGTGTACTGTGGCGTGTGTGGCGGAAACCAATGGAGTAGCTGGACTAGCTGGTGGTTGATATGTTGAAGAAATATGGTAGTACCAGGTATATCCTAGTACATGGATATGGAGTATGGAGACTAGTCTTCAATCGCAATTTTCCTTGCGTGCACTTCAGGACTCAAAAAGAAAAATCTGTTTTTCATGAGAGAGAGTGAGAGATGAGATTTTCTCTCTTCGTGTTTACCCAACACTCTCTAACTTGCCTACATTCTATTTTTATATTATAAGTATAAAAAAATCTATACATATTTAAATAACTTGAATTGAATTTGAATTATAATAAAAAATATTATTAGAAGACTTAAAATGAACATTCAACAGAAAATTGACAAAAATTATAAGAAGGAAATGAACCTAGCGTTCGCTTAAGATTCCCTTAATACGACCAATTCTTCAAGACCATTCTTAAGACCAGGTTTTCTTTGCTGCACTGCTACACAGGCAAGCGTGCGAATGAGACCACGACAGGTTGTGGTTTCGATTCCCATATGAGAAAATGAAATAATTTTTATTTTCTCGCTGGTACCGAGGAAAGCGAAATTCCACAACTTAACACTCAATGCTTTGATGATTTGGGGGAAAGTGGGAAACGGATGTATCTTAATGAGAACGGAATGCCTTAACACTAGGTTCCTAGCTTCCCTCTATCCTGCTAAGTATAAACCAAAAAAATAAAAAAAACTCAAATCGCTACCGCCGTAGCTTAACCCCGCTGCATCCCACATGGGGTCCGAGTGCAATTTTCTGCGAAATGCATTGATTCCCTTTACGTGCGCCGTGTAGGTACGAGTACAAGCGTGCACCGCCCTGTTAAATTATCCGCGTATAAATATTGCATGAGAGGAAACGGTGCGTTCGTTTGTATACAATCGACTCCGCTATGGTTATTTGTCTGGGTTAGTTGTGTTGGTTGTGTTTGTTACACTTTCGCGGAGTTTTTTTTAGGTTTTTGTATTGAAATTGGATGTTTTGACGCTTTTATGTAGGTGCTAGTAATTAATTGTTGGTGGTTGTGGGTTCAATTCTTCGACCTTAAAGATATGACATTATAAATAAACTCATTAGCCTCCTTTGCGCAATCGGATAAAATAATTTCAAAATTAATAAACATTACACTTGTGTGGCTCAGTGGAGCGCTTATTGCTTTTATTTTTGTTAACTACTGTGATCTTCTGGGAACTGCTTAACGAGTTCTTTAAAGCTTTAAACAATTTTTACTATTTGCAAGCCAATAAACTTTTGGACAGAGTAAGCATCGCTTTATCTATGATGTAGGAATGATTAAGTTATGATTTCATTATCTGCATATATATCCATTTCGTTTCTGGGTAACTGAAAGACTAAGGACAGTCAAAACTTGGGGCGTGTAGGGGTGTTCCAAGGAAGAATTCCCCACAATTTCTGGGAAAACGGTAAAAAAACTGAATTTTACGTTAAAAAAATCCACGCAAACGAAGTCGGGTGCGACCACTAGTTGTTTATATAAGTGCGTAATTAAATTCATATAATTGTTGTGCATTGGTTTATTTCGACTGATTGTTATTCATTTCCCGTGAATGCTGTTCAAATTATGCTGATATAATGAAATATGAAATATTTTAATAATTACATATGTCGAATTTGTATGAACATGAAAATATTATTTAATTTTGAAACACTAGGTTTCACAAGCGGCTTTGCACGCTTTATGCCGCTCTATGGGTAGACAGAGGGAACCTAGTGTTAAGACACTCACTCATTGCGCTTTGACAGCCTCAATATTTTTAAATTACGATTTTTTTATATAAATGATAAAAAATACAACATAATAAAGTTAAAGGTTTAATATTATGTAAAAAAAGTTTCACCAAGTTACTCGAATCAAATGAAATTTTCATTTATTAATATTAAAATTCATTTCCTACAAAATATTATATGAAATTCTGCGCTAAATGTGTTTGGAGAGATCAAATTGAAGAGTAAATTACTGAAACGAAATTATTTTGTACGCGGATGTTTTTCGAACAAAAATATAAATTTATATGAACCAAAATTTAATATATGTCAAGGCCATTGTGGCACAATTGGACAGCGCCTGACTGTTAACGTGATGCTTGTGGATTCGATTCCCACTCGGGAGAAAGAATTATTTTGTTTTGTAAACGCACCGGTTATTGGTTCGATTCCCACTCAAGGAATGAAATATTTAATATTTTCATTTTCTCGTCACTACCTAAGTCGCAATGCCTGCAGAATTCTGCGGAAAGTGAGTTTCTTTAATGGAATAGAATGTCTAATACTAGGTTCCCAGGCTCCCTCGCGACCCTGCGATGTGCGAGATATAGCGTGAACCTATAAAATGAAAAGGTAATCTAGTGCTAGAACTCTCCGTTCTACATATATCATAGTATATGTAGTAATTCGTATCATGGTACAGTAAAATAAAAATTACTTTTTGTTAGTTTTTCACGCTTTTTCCCTCATAAAGAAGAGGAAGTTTTCTATGCACCGCCAAATTTTAGATAAGATAAGCCAATAGATAAGCCGTATCAGGTGGTGGTGGTGGTGGTGATGTCCCACTTTGTCGCGTTTTAAAATCGAACCTACTATCCTGCTACGCCACGACAAGCCTCAAAATATTAATTATTTTAAAAAAATACGATAAAAAAAACGGTTAATTTGCCTAATTGCAGAATTTCAGCTTTATAATTCAAAGATTACTCTAAGAAAGCTTAAGTTAATTTAAATGTATTTTATTACAGAAAGGGATCTCGGTGAAAGATTTATTGTTTTACATTCAACTCTCAAGTACTATGCAGCGCTGATTGGGTTGCAAAAAGGAAGTTGGGTACTTAAATAATAAAATACGAGTTGTTGCCCGCGACTTCGTTCGCTTGGACTATAACAAGTAAAATCTTATTATTTGTTGTTTTCATAGAAGCTTACTCGATCCATCTCGGTCTATTTCAGGTTCATAGGTCAACGGAAAGTACAACTTATAAAGTTTAGGCCCTCATTTTTCTTTTACAATTATAAATTTGGAGTATTTTTTTTATGAAATAATTATAAATTTCTACTTTTAGTAATATATTTTAATTTTTTTTGTATTGTAAATTCTCACATTATTCTCACATTGTGCATAATTGATCATGTCTTCTAATTGCGTAGACTTAGAACCTTAGAATAGAACCTTAGAATAGAAACTTGATTTTTTTATTCTCCAAGAGACCGAAGTCCTGAATATTCGATATCAATTAAAGCTTGATGAACTCGAGTAACTCTGGATAAATGGACAACAGATAATAATAATTTCGTCTTTTCCTTCTAAGGAACTCTAAAAACGTACTATCAATTCCGCCAATTCGTAAAATCTCTTTTAAATTGTACAAAAAATACCGAATAATAAATAATAAAATCTAAAACCACATACTATTACAGTGTATATTTAAATATCGTATAACATGAACTGTCGTTATTACCAAACCGACTGTCACAAACACTTGATTCAATTAACTGAACGCAACGCAAAACGAACGCTCTGTCATACTCCGGCGTAAACGTTTAGAGAATTAAATAATTGTACGCTTTGATCTCACTGAATTTAATATGCAGCATACACTTCAAAGAACACCGAAACAGTGATTAAATATGGGGTGGGTGTATGTGGTGAGAGGTAGCGGGTCTGAGCAGCGCTGACCTCATATACAGCTTGGCTCCTGGGCAGGAGAGAACCTGGTGTTGAGATAATCCGCTCATGTTGAGATAGTGGCGCGTATCGCGTTGTTAGATCGATGAAAAGAGTAATTTACATATTAATATTCTCTCAATTCGAAATTGAACCCACAACCATCGAATTAATAGACATTCGCTTTTCTTCTGATCATTCATATTTTAAATTTCTTGATCTTATAATGAGTTTCAGCACACAAAACTGAATTCCTCCAGAATTCAACGAAAAGTAGGGAACGGAAGTGTCTTAATAGAGTACCTACAGAGTATTTTTAAGTGTTAAGACACTACGTTCCCCATTCGCGTTAACAGTTCTTAAAACATGTAGCAAATTTAATAAATAGATTAAAAACGCGTTTTAACCAAACTTGGACCAACGAAATGAAGAGAACAAATATCATTATATACACATCCAATATTACGCTTGCGGGTAAATATTGTTTTCATTTACGTTTACGTTTCTACACACAAAGCTTTTCGAAACAAAATTGCTGATTGTATTAACTTTTTTTTGTTTAATGCAAAAATATATTGTCAATAAGTTTGATAGGTAAATTTTTTTAGTTTTACATTGTATCGCGCACGTAGTAGTCAAAGGGAACATGGAAACCTGGTGTTAAAATATTCCGTTCCCATTAGGAATTTTCTGTTCTCCAATTTTGCCACCCATCCCGTGATGAGTGGCGGACCTTAACGCTGCGCTTTGCCTCGTTACTAGAACGAAGTGAAGAAATGAAAATATTAAATATTCCTCTTCCTCGAATGGGCTTTGAGGTCACAGGGCTGTACTACAATAGCTCTCTAAAAAAAGATTTCTGGAAAGGTTACATTGATTTGTCCATACAATCTACTAATTTGCCCCAAACGGAAGTCGAACCCACTCTCGTCCATAATGTCTTAAATATTCAAAACACGTCAAATAAATTTGTGAGGCAATCCACAAACCCCTCTTTAGCGGGGAATTGAATATAACATCAAGTAGTAATTGGATTAGATTCGGACCAGTCTTCGTGACCCTCACGCTGGAAGCAAAGGGCGAAGTATTAAGGCATGCTTCGTTAGATTCCGCACACAGTCAGTTGAGTAGACATTCCGATCACGTTGTATGTACTGTACGTCTAAAGAGTTTCTTAATTTGGTTAGGTGTTTGGTGATTTCGAATATTTATGTATATATAGAAGTGTATACATATGTCTGTATGTAGAGCCAATATGGCACAGTTTCTAGGTGTTTGAGTTTAATAGTTGTTATATTTGGAAAATATATTTTCCCTGATTTGGCTAGATTGTACATTAGATTCTGTTCTATAATGGATGGAAAATGGAAAAATAAGTAAATCCCCGCTAAGCCCGAGGATACGTGAAACGAAAAAAAGAAAAACTAAACGAGAATCATATACACAACCATTCTGTGTCTCAGTCAGTCAGCCTATCAAAGGTTTTTTTCCATATATGAGTTTTTTCCATATAACCGGCACAGCATTGGTGCATTCCTCACGCATCGTTCAATTTTCGAGGCATTGCGTATACTCAACAGGCGGCTGAACTCAACGCCGCGGTTTGGTCAGAGCGGAGAAATGAAAATAGTTAGCACTGTCTCGAGTATAGATTGAATCGACAGCCATCGCTATTCACTCAAACCATTACCCACTGTGCCATAACGGCCTCGTATTTCCTGCAAACATTTCTAATTTTACTAACACTCATTAACTCTATGGTGATTGGCAAAATATATTATACTCTTTACTCAGTTGTTAAAGCGTACTTTAAAATCTAGGGAAACTGTGTAATAGAATATTAATGAGTTAACGCGCGAACTCGTCGTGTAAACGCGTAACCCGACACCAGGCTATTTAGATGTAGGAAGTAATAGACAATCATGTGAGGTATGCGATCGTTTAGATGGTATCGTGGACAAAAGTTTTGTTTTTTTATTTTTTTTATATTTGTAGTTTTATTTTTTACATACCTATATGACAATATGGGGAAGGCCAGTCGTGGCGCAGGCAAAAGCGTAGGAATAATCGTGACAGGTTGTGAATTCGATTCTCACTCGAAGAAATGCAATATTTAATATTTTCATTTCTTCGCTCTTGTGTCGAGGCTAAGAGAGCTTAACACTAGGCTCTCTCTGCCTGCCCTATTACATACGGGGTACAGCGTTAAGCTCAAGAAGAAAAAAGTCTATATTATAGAGTTAAATATACATCTGAGATATAAAATATTTATAATTTACATACTATTACATATTCATATTATGAATGTTTCGAATTCATTCGGAATTTTCAGACGGAAAAAAACGTATTAACACTAGACTCCTTTTACCCTACCGTTATATTTGGAAGATAGGGCTAGGGATAACGTGTCTGTCGCTGAATTATTATAGGTACTACGGCGGCTTACTTATTTTGTTACAATATGCAAAAAAATAATGCTTACACAAAAGATTATTCTTCATAATAGAAATTATATATTACATATAAAACAAAGATAATCTCGAGCAATAAATCCTAACACTTGTCGTGCGGACGGTATGCGCACGCGCAGGTGAACGTTTAACGAGCTCGTAAACGTATCTAAAATAGGAACGGGGATGCGCCAGGCGACAGCTCACTAATTTGGTTCTTTTTAAAGAAATTATTTATATTTAGTTATCAGCTGCTTTTTTTCGGTGTAGATTTTTTTATGTATGTATTTAATGGCTTCGAGAAAATCGTAAAATTTTTGTAAAGTTGAAAGTTATTGATTTTTGATTAAATATGAAAAATGTTATATTAAAGTCTATTTATATAAAGTTAATTTGTTCTTTTTGTTCAGATTTTTTTATTATGAGAAATACGAAATGAGATAAGGAACTCTAATTGCTTCTATTAGGGTTTGTGCTAATCTGTTTCATTTCCTCGAGTGGGAATCGAAACCACAACCTATCGTGTTTACAGCCCATTTGTGCCCCTTCCCAGCACAATTGACCTCATGGAATGATTTTATATGCAAACTATTTAAACGTTCTGACAGCCAAACTAAAAAAAAACGAAATAAATTTTAAAACTAGAATTGAATTCAATAAAAGATTTCGTAGAAGTCCTATTACATAAAAATAAATAGATATCAATTTTTCTGATCGCCATTTATTTATGTCACTCATTACGAAACCGTCTAGACTTAGTACTTGTCGTTACTTGTTTATAGCGTTTTTAAGTGCTGTGGGAGACTTATAAGGACAAATTGGAATTTGATTGATGGAAAAACATTTTTATGTGTCTCTTTTATAATAACTTAATTAAAACTACGCTGTCCGTCTGTCCACATATCACCAGGCTATATCTCATGAACTGTGATAGTTAGAGAGTTGAAATGTTTACCGATTATGCATTTTTGTTGCCGTTATAATAATAAATACTAAAAATAGAATAAAATAAATATTTAAGGGGGCTTCCATGTAATAAACGTGATTTTTGGGCCTTTTATATAATTAGCAGACCCACGCGGCCTCGTTTGCCTTGTCTTTGCCATAAAAAGACGGTACTTTTCGAAACACTAGTTTTGAGAACGGTTTTTAGTTACTTGACACAGAATAAATAAAAAATAGAGTTCAAATAACATTTAAATAACAATTTTCATATATTTCCTTTAAAATTATTCCCTTATATTTATTTAAATCAGGAATTATCTGTCGAATTCGTGTGACTTTTTACAATCAAGTGACTTATTGTCGCGGAACCAATGCGGCCGTTACGTTAATTGACGTTGAATTGCGTGAGCGTACCTCCAGAGCGAATGATTTTACAGTTATTTGTGGTTAAAAATTCACTTTTGTACATTTTGGGTTAAATATATTTGTACTAGTTTTTATTAAAATAAGAAAGAGAAGTAAGTAAGACTTTTGTATAATGACTAGTGGGCGCGCGCAGCTTCACTTGCGTATTTAGGGGTGAATTCTAATAACCCATGAAACATGTGTTCAATAAAATATTTAAAAAGGTCTAAATTTCAAATTTTATAAAAATCGGCGGCGATTTAAAGATTTTTCCATACAAACTTTCAACCCCTTATTTGCACCCTTAGGGGGCGAATTCTAGAAAACCATGAAACACATGTTCAATTAAATATTTTTAAGAGTCTAAATATCAAATTTTATAAAAATCGGTGGAGATTTAAGATTTTTTCCATACAAACTTTCAACCCCTTATTTGCACCCTTAGGGGAAGATTTCTAGAAAACGATGAAACACGTGTTCAATTAAATACTTTTAAAAATCTAAATTTCAAATTTTATAAAAATCAGTGCCGATTTCAATTTTTTTCCATACAATCTTTGAACCCCTATTTCACCCCTTTAGGGTTAATATTTTTCAAAATCCCTTCTTAGTGGATGTCCAGATTACGAAAGTAAACATCTGTCCAAATTGTACGTTTCTACCATCAGCGGTTACGGCTGTGCGTGCGTCTTACCTCAGTCAGTGAGGACAAGTCCTTTTATATATAAAATAAATTCTTTATTTTGGGAAAAAATAAAATAAATAAAATAAATTCTTTATTTTGGGAAAAAACAGTACAGAATCATATATATTATATTATATGTTAATCTATATATATATAGATTAACAATTTTCTTCTTCTTCTTTCTTCAATTAGAATTTGAATTTTCCAAGTTGAACCAATAGTTCCTGAGATTACTGTATTCTACCAAACGTATTAACGTAAAGAAAATAATTTACGCTCATATTTAAAATATTACGTAAATTATATTTGTCAGAATTAAAATAAAGTAAAAATCATATCGAAAATTCAAGTGAATGATAAAGATATCTCATTCCAGACATTATAACGAATGACCTACGGGTCAACGGTGAAAGTGTTGGAAATATTACTCCAGTGCCAGCCATGTTAGATATACGAGTACCGATTGACTATTTCAATACAAGAAGAGAACAACAAGTTATAATAAAAACGTTGTATATCAAGATTGATTGTTTATATTTTATCTTGGTATGTGATTTCATATAGAGAATTTTTATAATTGTGAATGTCTTTGAATTGTAAATGTCTTAAATATCTAGAGGCCGTCGTGATCTTACTGTAAAGGTAATGGTTTTGGTACGATGCGTGGAAACAAGGTAAAATGCTGCGTTAAGCACCCACCAATACGACTACAATAATAATAAAATTGGGGAACGAAATGTCTTAAGTTGTCTAGGTTCCCGCTTTCTACCCTGCTATATGCAGTTAACCCACAATTATTGCGCCACGACGCTCAAATGGTAAATCAAAAAAATAGTAAGAATTATCTAAGACTAAAAGAAACAAATCTAACACGTCCGAAGATATTACCCCGCAGGAACGCAAAGCCGAAACTAAAATCAAATTGAACTTTTCTAAGAATGAAATATTACCCTTAGGGGGGTAAAGTACCCTTATCATTTCATAAGCTCCCCTAACGTTTGGCGAATGCAGATATCATGCCAATAAAACACCCTTCAGATTATCCCTTTGTTGCTATACAATGGTTGATACCTGGTACGAAGATAATAAGTATAAGTGATTGCTTTATTATACGCTAATTACGTCATCTCGATATGTCACTTGTGATGCAGTTTTTAAGGGGGTTGAGGTGAATGAACTTATATAACGAGAGAAGGGAGAGACGAGACTGTGGACTTTTTTTTATTCACCCTGTATCCCCCATATAAGAGGGTAGAGTACCTGGGAACCTAGCGTAAAGATGCTCCGTTCCCCGTTAAGATAGTTCCATTCCCCACTTTCTACCGGATTCTAAAGGCATTGCTTGTTGATAGCGGTACTCAACGCCCTGCTTTGCTGCGCTACCAGAGTGAAGAAGTGAAAATATTAAATATGTCATTCTCTCGAGTGAAAATCGAACCTACAATCGTTGGGTTTACAGTTGCATACTTGTACCCTTGTGCCACAAGTCGACGGCCTCAAATAGCAAAGTGAAATTAAAATAATTAATTCCCGTGAATGAGGTTTGAACCCACAATCGTCCAATACAATATAACAATATAACACTGAAACTGAAAACAATATAATACTGTAATATAATAATTATAAATAATACTTAGAGACGTTTAGATTATAAACTGACATGACAGCAAAACCAAATATAGTTGAGAAAGTGTCGCACAGTGAGCTTGTCTACACCTGTTAAGGCGCAAGCTTGACTGATTGGGTCCGCGTCTTGTGTAGGAGATATCACGTTTTATTGACACCGTTTTCTTTTTAGCTGCATGCTGTATCCTGCAAATACCAGAGTAGCAGATGGCACTTGGGAACCTAGTGTCTGGACACCACGTTCGTATTAAGATACTTTCTTTCTCCACTTTCCGCCGAATTCTGGAGACATTGTATGTTGAGTGGCGGAATTCAACACCGAGCTTTACATCGTTACCAGAGCGAAGAAATTAAATATTTAATATTTCATTTTCTCAAATGGGAATTGAACCCACAACCTTTCGCGTTAACATTCATCAGCTTGTGACCCTGCACTACGACTCGATGTTTCGAAATTACGGAGTGTCTTAACATTAGCTTCCCTCTACTCACCCTGCAACATGGGGGATACAGTGTGAAGCTAAAGATAAAATCTATTTATTAGTTAAATATTTTTGCAAATTCTCATTTAGAGTCAAGTATTTTTCATTTCTTTTTCTTGTACCCTACAAAAGTATCTGAAAAATGCTTAAAAATAATACAAACAAAAGCAAAGCATTAAACGTGCGTGTGGCCGATAGAAATAGACACCCA
This sequence comes from Heliconius numata, assembly GCA_016802625.1. Taxonomy (NCBI): domain Eukaryota; kingdom Metazoa; phylum Arthropoda; class Insecta; order Lepidoptera; family Nymphalidae; genus Heliconius; species Heliconius numata. The sequence goes on from JAEBDU010000025.1 coordinate 80,066, forward strand.
TAAACGTTTAATTGAGTTCAGATCGTAAACGTACGGACTGCTAAATAGTACGCGGTTTTTCCTTGAAATATTTCCTTTAATTAGGGTAAGTCGGAAAAATTCTATGTAAAATGAGTAATTATGCAATTTTTTATAACCTGATGTAGAGCTATAATGGGTGTTGTATTTGAATATATTTTTGTATGCTTGTCTGCCCTATCGTATCTGTTTAAAGGATGAACAGAAAAAAATGGGATATTTTGAATCAAAATATTGATGAAATAATATTAAATATATTTGGTTGAAATAAAAACAGAATAATTAGATCTCATTTGTACAAGTGGATCTTTTGCCTCCTCTCCTGTCAATAACTTGATCATTGTGATTTTACGTGTCTTCCTGCAGTATCCTCGATACTATGTTCTCAAAGGTCAAGTCAACCCTGCCTCTCTTACCACTAAGTCTTGCTTTATAAATCTAAAATTATTATTAAAAAAAGGAAACCTATCAAAGAGTCGAGCCACAGGAAATCCCTTGTTAAACATAAACAGGCACAGATATGAGATATTTCACGAGTCCATTTGTAAAGCTAATGCATGAACCCTCCAGGTGGGGTCGAAACGACCGCCAAATAAATTACTTCCCCTAACGCGGTAATGAACCGAATGAGTTATCATTAGGATGACAGGGTGGAAATAGAATGAAATGAATTTAACTTGTATTGGAACGGCTTGGATGTTTGGTTAAATAAGATTTAGAAATTCACGAATTTTAAGAATGATAAAAGAGCAGTCAAACCAAATTGGAACAGGGTTTGACTTTAAACGCAACGGTTGTGGGTTCAATGCCAATACGAGGGAATATGTTATTTTAATTTCTTCGCAATGGTAACAAAATTAAGCGTGGAGAATGGGGTGTATTAAGACACCCACTAGGCTTCGTCTGACACATCTTCATACAACAGGGAAGACTTATTATATGAGGGTTACAGCTTAAATCTACAAAAATTCGTAATTAATTCGTAAATGGCTGTTATTTTAGAAAACGCTTTCTAAACAACTTATAAATTAATTAGATGTGAAGTGAAAAAAATAACACATAGGGGCAAGAAAAGGTCATCAATGGTTCTCCATTTTTTTATAATTAGAGCATTTCTTATTAGATACCAGATCTAACCAGCAAACCGACACAAAAACATTTTATATATATAAAAAGTAAAGATAAAATACAAAGATATAAGAAAATATTTTTTAAATTAACTGAATAAAAATATACCCAAGTTGAAGAATATTTAACGCTAAAACAAGAACAGATTAAGTCAATCAAAGTAATCCGCTATCCTTTGAAAGGGCTCAAGGAGGAGCGATGAATCGTGAATGTCAGAATTTGAATGGATTACTCCTTTCACGTTAAAACATCCATTGAAAAAGGTTTCTTATCATTGAAACACGTCTTTACTTTGAAAAGTAACAAGTTGAAGCCATTTTTCTGTAAAAATCTGATTTGGCACTGTCGTGATGCTACTTGGTCTTGGAATATTTATGCTGATTCTATAATCATGCTATAAAAAATAAATGTTAATTGATATTTAGGTCATAATTTATCATAAACTTATGTTTAAATGTCAATACTTAAAATATTTTTGTTTTTTTTCTGTCGTATTAAGTTTGCTGAATACGCCTATATATACCCTAATCATAAATTGTATTGTATAGTATAAAAACAGCGAGATCTTCTTAAAATATGCATATGAGAACAGAACATTTTTTCCAAAGTGAGGATCGAGCCTAGAAACATTGCTTTTACAGTCAAACGTTGCCCCACTGCGCCAGGATAGGCTCATTGTTTTTTTAAATTTTATTTTAAACATCTGTATCATATCCCACTTTCAATTTTCTTTTCTGTCTACGAATCGAAAATCTTCTTACTTTTTTAACTTCGTCCATATAGCGGAGGCTGAGGCTGAGGGAACCTGGGAAACCAGTGATAAGACTGTTCCCACTTCCCACAGCCGTCTCATGCTTGTGTCCCTATGCCAAGACGCCTTGAAATCAATGACAGAAATCATCTTCCATAGATAAAACTGCCCAACTGCAGTTACTGCAGCTACAATATCGTCGTCTTTTGTTTCCAGCCACAAAGTATCAAATTGCACCAACTATTCAATTGATCAATGTCTCTTTAGCCAACTCGAAAATTACTCACGTGCTAATCTTGATGAAGTGCGGTTGCACTTTGCGGTTCTGTGAGGATGTCTTTTATGAGAGTCAGCTTTTTTAAGTCGTACGTAAAACAAAGGAGAGTAATACGATCATTTCCTGTATGAAATTGTGTTAATTATACTATGCGTGTTAAAAGTGTCGTTCTCATTTGCTAAACAAAATAGTGAAAATACATTCTATTATTTTTATATCTTATGTAAGCTACAGACTTCCTCCTGTTTTTGATTTTTCTTAGAAAAAATCTTGTAGTAAAAAGTCCCTCAGTAACAATAACCGTTTAAATTAATACTTACTAAAAGCTGAAGCTGCTAACAGAAACGGTAATATTTCATACAATTATTGAACAGCGTTTTCCACCAAATTATTGAGGCATTATTAAATTGGGGGAACTTAACGCCCCGCTTAAGCGAGGAAATAAAAACATTAGATATTTCATTACACTGAGTGAGACTCGAATCCAAAGTCGAACGCTTGTGCGCTTTTGCCACGTCGGTCACAACTATGTTTTTATATATTAATAACTTTTTGTAATTAATATGAACAAAGGTTTATCATTCACTAAAAGTTCAATTCGAATGTAAATCTTCTCGAATGTCTTCGAAGGATATATCACGATTATAAATAAGCTAAAGCCACATTTCACGCATCGGTGACACGGAGCGCGGATTATTTTAATGAATTCCTCTCTCAATATAATAAAGTATACTGATATTTACGTTACTTGTATTTTAAATTTTAAATAATGTAAGCTATTGTGGAACATTGATTATATTATAGGTTTTATATTTAATATTTTTCTTAATATAAGTAATATATGTTTTTTTTTTATTAAACGCATTTCACTGTGAATGCGTTTGCCCCTCAACATAATTAATTAATTATTTTCATTTTCTTTCTGAGTCTTCTAAATACGTAATGTTTTCGATCTTGACATTGGGTTCCGTCTGCAAACTTTGCCTCAAAAAGTTACCTTAGCTTCACACCACTTCAGGGCAGGCAAAGGAATCTAATGCTAAAACGAACGAAAAAGTGAAAATAGTTTAAATTTTATTTGTTTTGGGTATGGGGTTTGAACTTATAACGAAAACAGTAGATGAACCTAAGAATTGCTTAACATACCAGCTTCTCTTAATTTCATGTATGAAATGACATGGGTTATGGGTTCGATTCCCACTCGGAGAATTAAATATTACGTTCATTTCCTCGATCTGACAACGAGGCAAAACGCGGCGATAAATTGTACCACTTAACATTCAATGACGCAAGAATTCGGTGGTAAGTGAACGAAAATGGGAACGGAGTGTCTTAACTCTTCCCAAATTCTTTCTGCATACACAGCTATGTGCGGGATACAGCGTGAAAATACAAAAAATGTATCGATGATAATGATCTCTTGTACTATTATTTATACGTATGAAAATAATTATAATTTATAAGCACTTCGCTATATCAGTCTTAAAAGGCTAGACACATAAGTTAAGTATATTATTAGCGCGTACAGTATAAAGTCTTGAGTATTGTTACCCGACCACCCCCGAGTGACGCCGCGGGCGGAACATGTCTTTCATTTTAGCTGTAATACTTTTAAGTTAAGGACGATGAACGCTGCCGGCTAGAAGGTAAGAGCCCATTAATGTTACAACGCTATGATACGTTATATTAGGTATGGTATTAACTGACTTCAAAGAGGGAGGTTGGCAGTTTGACATGTATGTATGTTTGTGATGTTGTTGGAGTTGGATAATATTTGATCCTATGAGTGACTTTGCTTTTCTGGTAAAAGTCCTAAACTTTTTGATTTAGATTAGTGTTTATGATTGCCAAGCACAATGCTATCTCTAATTCATTTTAGCTTTTTATTTCTATTCTAGTAATACTATATTTTTTTTTATATTATTGTTACTATTTTATCGGGCAAACTACTGAATATTAATACAATTTTACAATATATGAACAGATTTAAATAAAAAAATATATATATTAAGTTTGCCAAATTACAATAGTGAAAACTGCGTTCAAAATTTTAAATCAGTTAAGTCGTTTTTGAGATCACGCTAGCACCTAGTACCTACCAACGCACAGATAATTCTGTAGACAGATAAAAATTTTAGGCATTATTGTTTTGGTTTCTATTACATTGAGAAAAGCTCTTAATAGTAGATTTTCCCAAGTATCTTCCATGTACAGACAGCGATCAGTTACAAATTTATTATATCTATAGATTTTGTCCAGAAACAATTTTCAATACATATTTTAAATTGGAACATCTGTCTGCACTCATATTTTTTATTATACCTTTAACCGCCAGACACCTAGCCAGTTTTTGTTTTGTATGGCTGTAAATTGAAACAAGAAAGGAAGATTCAATACTACGAACACCTTTACAATTTCACACATGACTAAAACGAGACAACTCGTTGATCTGAGATATGAATTTTAATTTTGTTTTTCTTCTTGAGTCTATTTATTATTTTATTAATGTATATATATGTAGAGAGTTATGTAGATGAATGACACTAGTCTTTACATGCGGCTTCGCCTGCGTAGTCCAATATCTACGAGTTCTGTGTGACACATAACATATTTTAAGCCTTCCTCGATATATGGAGAGTCCTATATAAAAATATATTTTTAATCCAAACCAGTAGCTCCTGAGATTAGACTGTTCAACCAAACACACTCTTCAGCTTCAGCTCATACTAGTATAGCTGCATCATAGAGAAAACTTTCTATAAACAAACTCCTGAACGATAATCTCGTCTCGTTTCACGTTTCTTTGTCAAGGCCATACATTTATTTTATTTGTATCCTACCTTCGATTAGTTATGCGGTTAATGCAACAGAAATTAAACCTTATTTAAAAGAACATACATTGTATTTTACGTTGTTAAAAAATCTATGTAATGTATTACAAGTAAATCGCAAAGAGTATTCGCTTCAACAAAACTCGGCAGTTAAGCCTTCAACCACCGTCACGGATTCTACTTTTAACTGTGGCACAATAAACCAAACTTTTTAAAGCGCTTTTTACGTTTTTATTTTATTTTTTTTGTAAAATTAATTCCGTAGCTGTTCTCCGTTAAATAGATCTCTCTACTTCAAAACGCAGGCTATAAAACGGAGTTCTGGTCTGGCAAGACGCGGCGTTGAGTTGCGCAATTGAACTCGCAATGTCTCAAATTCTTGAAAAGCCGAGAATACAGTGTCTTAATACTATTTTCTCTTTGCCCTACTGAAACTATGCATGACATGACATGAAAAAAGAGCCAAGAATAACAATAAATAAGATACTCAAAGATGCCAATTTAACGCTATTGAAATTTGAAATTACATTTAAATCTTAAATAAACATATAAGGCCAGGATGATATTTTTCAATAATAATGATTCACCGTACAATAAATACTGGCGAATGCCCACGAATATATTTTTAAGGTACGCAGTGTTACTTATTTATAAGAAGCGCTAAATTAGCTCATTTGTCTGCGCGGGCGCAGGTCGTAATTTGAGAGACCATTTTTTTCTTTTTATTAAACTACAAATAATAAGGTACACGAGTTTATGTTTGTGTGTTTGTTAAACTTATATTTGCTAGCGAATAATTGACATTTTCATTTAAAATTTTCTTTATTCTTCTGGAACAGATAGATCATGGAGAAGAGTATTGATTTATTTAAGTATAGTTATTATACTTAAATAAATCAATACTCTTCTCCTATATGGCTGTTTTTTTTCTGTTAAGGTATAACAAAGTATTATAAAAATCTAATTTACCATTTAATTATCGATGGGGTAGTCAGAGGGAACCTAGTGGTAAAACACTCTGTTCTCCAATTTCCACCCAATTCTGGAGGCATTGCGTCCCTGCGCAATAAGAGAGAATTTTTCGAAATTCCAGTGGGAACGGGAAAAAACCTTGAATTTCACGTTTTGAGATTCATACAAACAAAGTAGCGGGCGACAACTAGCTTATGGTAATATAAAATATAATGTATTGTTTAAAAACAATTGTTTCCATAGTGAGCAATATGGTTTCACCAAAGGCAAGTCCACTACGGATGCGGGTGCTGCACTCCTAAAGCACATTTATGACGCATGGGAGAAGTCACAAAATGCTATTGGAGTGTTTTGTGATTTATCCAAAGCCTTTGATTGTGTAGACCATGAAACTCTGTTATTAAAACTATATCATTATGGTATACAGGGTACTGCCCTTGATCTTATTGCCTCATATCTAAACCGAAGAATCCAGAAGGTTAGTATAAATAATGTAAAATCATCTGGATCTCCTCTAAAGATGGGCGTTCCACAAGGATCTATTCTCGGTCCTCTTTTATTTCTTATTTATATTAACGATCTGCCTTTTTATGTGAAGAACCTATGTGATATAGTACTTTTCGCGGATGATACCTCTTTAATATTTAAGATTGACCGAAATAAAATAAACTATGACGAAGTGAATAGTGCATTATCGCATATTCTTCGTTGGTTTGATGTTAATAATCTAATGTTAAATGCTAAAAAAACGAAATGCATCGAGTTTGCCTTACCAAATGTAAAAAAACATAATTTTAATCTGATAATTAAAGGAGAACCTCTTAATGTGTCGGAATCAGCTATTTTCTTAGGTGTTACTATAGATTCCAAACTCCAGTGGAACGCTCATCTGGAAGCACTTGCAGATAAACTCAGCTCTGCCGCGTTCGCAATTAAAAAAGTAAGACAAATGACGGACGTTGACACTGCCCGACTAGTCTACCATAGCTATTTCCATAGTATTTTATCTTATGGAATGCTGCTATGGGGCAGTGCTTCAGATATAAATTCAATATTTATCCTCCAAAAAAGAGCCGTAAGATATATTTATAAACTAAGAGCGCGAGATTCTCTGCGAAATGTTTTCAAAGATGCAGGTATTCTTACAGTTGCTTCCCAATTTATATACTATAATATTCTCTTTGTCCGACAAAATATATATTGTCATAGTAAACAAAGTGACAATCATACGATAGAAACGAGAAATAAAGATAAGCTTGTTACACCAAGTTTTCGCCTCCAAAAAGTTAATAAATCCTTTATGGGTCTGAGTATACGTGTATATAATAAAATTCCGCAGTGTATTCTTAGTTTGCCACTACAAAAATTTAAAATATGTGTAAAAAAAATTCTAACAAGTAAAGCGTATTACACTGTTCAAGAATATCTAGAGGATAAACATGTATGGAATTAATGTCTATTGAATGTAATGCAGGATAGCTGCCAGCAAATGTAATAGATTGTACCATTGATTTTGAAAAGAGCAACTGTTGAGTTTCTTGCCGGCTCTTCTCAGCAGAACTGCCTTCCGAACCGGTGGTAGCTTTTTGATCATATGTTCATTCGACGATTCAAAAGTGCTTATAATAATTGCCTATTTGAATAAAGAATATTTTGAATTTGAATTGAATTTGAATGATTTTCGCAATATACGATTTCTTATAGTTATTGGTATCTACATAAATACATACATATATGGGTGACATAGTTTTATTAAGATCAATAAATATTTTAAATGCGGCATAAATCTGACAAGCTGACAAAAGATTTACGATCCGCTAAATAATGGCTCGAGAAGCTTAAAATTTTATATCTCAACCTTCTTATAGTTTAAAGCCGTTGTGGCACAGTGGGATAGCCTAACGTGGTTGTGGGTTCGATCCCCGCTCAAGGCATTATTATATTTAAATTATATTATAGTTTAATTCCCTCCAATTTAGCGATAAGTGGGGAACGGAAGTGTCTTAATAGGAATGGAGAGTTTTAATCAAAGTTCCAGGATCCCTCTGCCTACCCTGCGGAAGTAGAAATCGAACCCACAGCAACACCGTTTACATGTAAAACGGCCTCTAAGCAAAATACGACAACTTAGTAATATTACAATAAATAATTTTAAACATGGCAACATAGAAACCAAAAAAAAACACAAGAAGCTTCAACGTATCCGTGCAATATCGTCGCTTGAAAATAAAAAAAACACACATTTGAGCTCATTGGCCATTATCTATTTACATCTACAAAAAGGCATCGACAATTCAATAAACCGGTATGAATGGATCCGCTTTTTTTTCGCGAATGTTTTGCGCGATCGTGAATGAAATGTTTTTTTTTGTATATTAATAGTATAAACGGAGTTTTTTTTAGATACATACTTTATTCTTAGAGCGAAGCCAGAGAGAACGGAGAGGCACTGTATGCCTCTTTCGCCTGGTCCTCTGTCATCAACTTTTTCATACACACTGGGGGTTCTCGTGGTTTTATACGTATACTTTCTTTGTGATTTTATAATTAAAATTAATAAGTTTATATTATATTTTTTCAAATATAACTAATTAGATAAAAGTTACATACAGAACTAATTAGATAAAGCTACATATCTGACTGTAAACGTTAACAAATTCTTCGGAAAGTGGGGAACAGAAGTGTTTTATGGGGACAGAGTGTATTAATACTGGCTTCCCGGGTTCCCTCTATCTACCTTGCTACATGCGGTTTACAGCGTAAAGGTTAAATAAAAAGTTAGTTTGGTGGATAAAGTACCCGTCGTATCCATTGTTCCGGATATCTTGAGCTTAGAATGAATTGTGTGCTACACTATTTTTAGTTACTATAATTTCAGTACGCAGACGAAGCCGCAGCTAGAAGATAGTCTAGGACATAAAGGGTTATCGAATTGAATACTATCGCGCATCTCTCCACCCGCACACCCGGTATAAAGGAATAAGGAAGTTGATTATGAAATATTCCCATTTGTCCGCATTGTTCCATTCAAGATCTGTCATGTTATAGTTGAACTAAGGCTTGGTTTACATCGTCGTTTAGATTTTTTTTTATTAATTTTGTAAGTTATGGGAAAAAATAATAATAATTGTTTTTTTAATAACATTATATGTGCTTATTGTATATTATTAAAACTATTATTAAATTGTATCTTTTGATATAGAAGTCATCGTGGCGCAAACTGTGTTTTTGCGTCTGATTGTAATCACGACTGTTGTGAATTCAATTCCCACTCACAATAAATAATCATTTTCATTTTCTCACTTCTTGTAGCAGTAGCAAGACAAAGAGCGACGTTTAATTTTATCACTCCGACTTTGAAAAGTCTTACAATAGAGCGGAGAGTGGCTACAATATGCATAATACTAGGATTACTCTACCTACTCTGCTATATGCTGAAAAATAAATTTAAACTTTTTATTAACAAAAAGGTTTTCAGTAGTGTGTACCTATCTTTATATCAAGACCAGCCACTTAGCAATCTATCATGTACGTTATTGCGTTTAATGCACGCTAATTGGGATGTTCTGGTACACTTCGTTATCTTCATCCATACAATGGGATTTGAGTTATTCAAAGATTATAGTGTCAATGGATATATACTCGTATAGCTTGAATCGATATTAATAGGCTATTGATTTTTTTACAGCTTCACGTATTTTCCCGCATAATAGGGAAGGCAGAGGGAATCTAGTGTTAAACACTTTGTTCTCACTTTTCGCGCTTTGTCTTGTTACCAGAGTGATGAAATGAAAATATTATATTGTTAAAGTCAGTGAGTGAGAATCGAAGCTGCAATCGTCGCGTTTTAAGTTACACTTTCATATGCCACTGTGCCTACGGCATTACTCATAGCAGGGAATGCATAAGGAAGGTAGGCAGAGAATCTTAACATTAAAGTGTTAAGAAACTTCGTTCCCAACTTTTCATTAAACTATCAATTTTTATATAATGTACTTGTTGAGGAGCGGAAATCAAGAAGACCGCGCTCTTTATATCAGAGTGAGGGAATCAAAAAGAAAATATTCCTTCACAAAGAAACGTGGAACTTCTATCATATTCAATTTCCTAAGTGAAAGAAGTAAAAATATATTATAAAATAAAAGTGAAAGGCATTGCAAAGCGTGGGTGTTATTCTCATATGTATGAAATACAAACTGATTGAAGATTGCATGTGATGGATGTAAATGAGAATGGTTCATGTCTTGAATAATAGGTACCTTAAGTTATAGAGCCTTGAAGGGATAATACACATACATATGAATACTACTATTATAAGGCTGCAAAGTTTGCTTGGTTGAATCCAATAATCTCAGGAACTACTGACGCGAATTAAAAAAAACGTTTTTGGGTTGATTCGCCAAATTTTTGAGATATTAGGTATTAAGTTATGGAATTCAACGCCACGCACTATCTTTTTACCAGAGTGAGAAAATAGAAATACCTCATTCTCTGAAGGAGAATTGAACTCGCATCTGTTCCGTTTACAGTCAGGCGCTCTCCTTCTGCGCCACGAGGGTCTGAGCTACTAATAATATTCACAATGCCTCATGTCACAAATATTTTATCCTATTGTCAAATTTTAGCATTCTCATGTGAATTACGCCTTTAGGATACCAGGATACTCTTTTATTTAACTTCTGCATCAGCTTAACGTATCGTTATACGTCAAAGTAAATTATTTCTTCTGTGGTATCCTAAGATAGATTGTTGCGAGGGTTGTACAATAAATGCCTGCGTATTAAAAAAAAGAATAAAAATCAAATATTAGATAAATATTTTTATGGTAAAATGGGTACTGAAATACCCTAGCAGCGTTACTTAATAGGCGATAAGTCAAACGGAGTGACTACTTCTTAATTCTAAATTCTTCACAATTCTTTAAAATATGAAGAAAAATGCGAAATTAAATACAAATAATTATATTTGATTGCCACCGACAGAAATGTGTTGAGAAATATGTGTTGTATAGTTTGTTATAATTGATATAATAACTGAAAAAAAAATGTTTTTGTTACCTCACGCTGGGTCAGAGGGAACCTGGGAATCTAATGTTTTACAAATGGGTCAAATTCAGTTTCTTAGATTTATTGATATGTCGGAAAGTGAGGAATAGAGTATCTTAATACTAGGTTCCCTCTGACTACTCTGCTATATGCGGGATACAGCGTTAAAAAAAATACATAGTTCAAGTCGGCTCCCAAAAAAAAAAGAATGTCAACAAACCTTAATCTTACATCAGTAAAAAACTTTGTTGAAATCTCTCTCTTACCTGAAACAAAGAGAAAATTATGTAAGTTATGTAAGTAAAGTGCATTAAATGAACTTAACTGATATGGAAGTCAGCGTTCGTCAAGTACTAGTTATCCCCCCCCAACTTAAGTCGTTAAAATGTAGAGTTTGTGAGATTTCGCCTGGAAATTCGAAAGTTCTTTGCTTAACTAGATAGTCTTGATCCTGTTGAAAAGTTTTGGTATATAAAGATGTATGTTGTTTGTTTTAACGTAGAAATAAAATGCTTTCATTTGTCTGTTCTACGAGACAACGCACGGCGTTTAGCTCCGCTACTCAACTCTGTTTTTTGAGGCCGTCATTTAATGTAAACAGGACGATTGTGGGTTTGATTCCCACTCGAGAGAATGAAATATTTAATATTTTCATTTACTCTCCCTGGTAACGAGGCAAAGCGAGGTACTGAGTTCCACTATTCAACACGCTATGTCTCGAGTTAGGGCGGAAAGTGAAGGACGGAGTGTCTGGACACTATGTTCTCACTGCCTATAATAGAAACACATAATAGTGTGCAACATATAATAGAAAATCTTAGACAGCAAGTTGTTTGGCCGCGGGTGATAAATCGAGCTAGTTCTGTCATAACAAGATGTACTGTAACGATTAGAGTTATATAATGAGAGTGTAAAATAATGAAATATTGTAATAAAGATTTATGATATCATTATAGGGTTCACGCTTCTTAAGCTAGTAGAAATGAGTAGTGTTAGTAAAATATAACTTTTTTATCCCATTTAAAGACATTAAGTAGAAAATTATGCATAAATTTAAGGAGATGTATGTATGATTGTTAAATAATAAGTATATGGTTTTAAAAGAAACTAAAAAGCATCCTTCTATATCAAGTTGATATAAATACTATAGAACGAAATAAATTGTATGAACTTAAATTCAAATGGTTTCCTAGTGGCCTCTGAAGAGTTCCAATATTCGGGTTCTGGCTCCATCACCACACTTGTTCGATGATATGATAATACGTTTTTCAAAGTAAATTTTGGTATATTTTAAAGAGTAAAAGATACTTTAAATTAAAAAACTTAGCAGGGCGTCATTCTACTAGTAAGCAAGTAAACATGTTTTTATCTACGCTTATTCCATAAAATACCTAAAACTAGTGGCTTAAAAGATAATAAGCAAAATAAGAATTTGTTTCACTTATTATATTTCGGGCAGAGTCTGTTATATGCAGCGTGAAGCTCTAGAAAAATATTATTTGTTGAGTTATTATTTGCTCCAAACACAAAGTAAAATACCGATACCACAATATTTTAAACGTAAGTGGCAACAAAATAAAGGGAACTGAGAATCTGAAGAGATAATTTCGTCGGAACAAACCCCTACGGCTAGTGCACTGTAAACAGTGATTACTAGTCAAGATGATATGATTGCTTTAAGGCTCGAAACGTGAATACAACTACGGACCTGGAAACAGCCCTGAGGGACACCTCAGTTTCACTTCAATATTGGTTTAGGTTCAGCAATTTCATAAAGACTCAATAATATGCTTCATTAATAATATGGATTTGGACAGAAACTATTTTAATTTTGTCTCATATAAGGCGATTGTGGGTAATTTCGCACGAAAGATGGCCAAATTGAATTTTGAAATCGCAAACTTTTCTAATGTTAAAAGTTTAAAACGTTAGGACCCCTATTATTAAAAATATTTCAAAGGTGTTTTGGAAATGAGTTTTGGTGAATCTATTACTTTTGTTCGGAAGGGATGGTGGTAGCTTTTATTAAGTTTCAGGACATATTTAATATTTGACTATGATTTTATTTCTCGTAGTAGATAGTAGTATAGTAGACATAGTGCGACGTTGAGTATCTTTAATTAATACGCAATGTTTCAGAAATCAGATATGAATGAGGATCGGAGTGTATTGACACTATTTTCACTCTGACTAATACCTTTTATATCTGACATATTATTTTTAAATGATCTAATTTTACAACTTTTTATATATTTTTTGGAACGAAGTTCCTTACGGCAGGCTTGGAACGGATAGGGATTTCGCTGCGTGACCGAACTGAAAAAAATGTGATAGTAAAACCGTAAGAAAAATGCGTGGAATAAAACCGTTAAATGAGACGTGCGCAGGCGCGACTGTCGCATACACAGACGAGTAGTGTATAATACATTTCTCTTTCTCCCTCTTTCTTTTTTTTAGTTGATAATTTGAATTACGATGTTTTTTTATTTTAAGTAATTTATTATTTCCTAAAACACTGAATTTCTTAAGTACTTTCTTGTACTTAAATAAAAACTAATCAGCAAAATTTAAGAGAAAAATCAAGAAAACCTACATAAAATTGAGCACGACTTTTTTTGCAATTTGTGTCGATTCTACATTAGCCGAAGGAACTTCGTTCCTACCTGGTGTCCCACAACACCACACCATTTTGTTTTAAAGTATAGTAAAACACTGTACTTTCTAGTAAACAAAAAATATAAAATTTTTGGCCTTTATTGGCTTTATGACCTTCTGATTCTGATCTCTGGAAGAGACTACGGCTATCACATAACACATACAGCGGTATCATCTTATTTATTTTTTAATTCAGTATAATGTTTTTGTTTACAAAAGAATTATTAGTTATGATTTTGATTTCAATACAAATGACTTATTCTACAACAGAACAGTTAAAAAGGTGTTATAAATAATTTTAGCTTTTCTATTAAACTTTCCGGAAGCCAATTAAAGTTCACAATTTCACGCCTATTACGAAATCAAAGCCGCCGTTAAGTAACTATTTACGACGCAAAGACTAGCAGGTTAATGATATTTTCTTCTAGTCGCGAATTGAATTGCGTTTTCATTATAGAAAATACTCTAAAGTAGGTTCTTAATGACGAAACAATTCTAAAAGCTCTTAAACTAAAGCTCGCTAATCAATGGGACTACTGGAATAAAAGTTTATTCTGTGAAGCTTTCTTTTACGCAATAGGAGTTAAAGTTGTATGGATGAGGCTTAAATGAAAGTGGTAATTGTATTTTTTATAGTGGCGGCGTCGTAAAAATAGATAATGTTATATATGGCCAGTGCAGCGTTTGTTTATATGTTCAATTAGAATTGTGCTTTGGATTTCGTAAGATTATGGTAAGAAGTATTATATGTATCAAAGGGTGAGCTAGGAGCTGTGCCTAGGTCTCTCGATCGAGATGATTTTAACAAAAGATGTTTTTAACAAGATTTTTTGTTATGCTTAATAAATTATTAATATCATTTTTTGGTTATTATTTGGAAATGTAGTATATTTTGTTTTTTAATAAATGAAACAAAAAATCAAATAAATGTTAATTGATTGATTTTCTTTTATGTAAGCTGGAAGTGATGATATTTAGACTGAGCTTATTGCTCCACAATACGAAATCTGGATTGAGAAGTGACTGTGCCACCATGTATTCACATTTAGAACTTCACAAGAAACTCAACACAAGCAAGCAACAACACAGCGGGAAAATGACGTATACCTTAATTGGTTAGTACTTAGACAGCTTCCAAGAGGTGCAGATTCGAGTCCCGTTACGTTCAATTTTTTACCGATTCTAATAATATATAAAATTTCATTTCACCTCGCAAAATATTAAACAAAATATGAAGCTAAAAAAGCGAATGTAAGTCACAATTAGTTTTTAAACATTGACATTTTTATCAACGGATTCGTGCAACACGCAACCCTCTCTCTATAAGGCTGTATATAACTCAATTGAAATTGCACAGGATTCACTTCTTCAGCTCTACGCTCGACTTATCGAGATGCATTTCGAATAAATCTCGAATCGAGACAATCGACTCACGATCAATGCGCTTAGTGGACGTTTTTGTTTTTTTAAAACGTACGTACTGTTTGAATGGCACAGTAAAGAATCTATTTTGCAAAATAGTTTTTTTCTATTTATATTAAAAAAAAAAAAATTATGAGGATAGATGGATGTTGGTTTCACTTTCATACAAAAAGTACTGAACGGATTTACTTTATATGTAACGATTTTTTATGATTAAACTATAGTATAACTATAAGTTTAAACGAGTGCAGCTTGCATTTGTGTCGTTAGTTTTTATATTTATAAATTACATTTTTTTTACATAGATAGAAAAACAAACTAAACAAGTAATTAGACAGTTGGTCCTCTATTTTCATCTTCCATTCATAAGAGATATCGAATTATATGAAAATATTTCATTTTTTACTGGGGAGTTTGTCTTTGTCATTTGTGTCATAAAAACTTAATTTAGTCGTTTTTAGTTTCTGTTTTTACAACTATTTTAAAAAAAGATCTATTGAAAAATTCTAATGTCAAAAACATAAAATACTATACTAAGTAAACATATAATAAGTAAAAATATTTCCATACCACACTAAAGCATCAACCTCCCTTTCTCTATATGTGAACTGGGTGAAGACAATAAGCTCTACACATGTCTGTCTCAACGGTCCAATCCCGATAGGATTAGATGAAAGCTCAGTAGAAAGCTCGAAAATAGGGAATGGAGTAACGTTACGTCGGGTACTGTCTAGGTCTTACTGTCCTGTGAAAGATACTAGTACCTACGTATATCACGTAAGTTTGTATTGAGTCTAAAAGATTTTCGTTTTACTTGATTACTTTATGTTTGTGGTAGTTTAAAGATTTTTATAAAGCAGTGTTCCATTCCCTTGTATGTGTTGATTGTGGGCATGTGAACTTAAGCAGGTTCCCTCTACCTACCCTGCTATGTATGGAATACAGCATGAAGCTAAAAGTCTATTAATTTGTTGTTAAGAAAATTTTATGAAACAAAAATAAATCGAGAGGATTTCACTTTTTCCTAATTCATAAATATTGGAAGTTGAAATTATACCATTTTATTTTTTTAATTTTTGTATTTGGATAGAATAAATACACATAAACAGTTGTGAGTTCGATTCCCATTCGGTTGAATGAATTATTTTCATTTTCTCACTCTCGTAACAAGACAAGACAAAGAGCGACATCGAGTTCCGTTTCTCATCACGCGTTTACACTAAAACGAGGAACGGAGTGTCCCAACACTAACCTCTCAGCTGTCCCACAGCGCTAAGACAACCTCATTATACTTATATTACAACGGCACCAACGGCATCAATATATCTTTTTTTTGGGCGTCCGTTAAGAATCACTTAAGTAAGCGTCGTAAAATGATCGGAGATCGCAACATTTTAATTCGCAGCTATTATCGTTTATGGATACCTGCGATACATTAATCTAATCTGTCTTGAAATACGACTCGTGAATAATTTTGCTTTTAAAAGTAAATCATAAAAGCTTTTTGAACTTTTTAATAAACTCAATATGTTTTATGATATTTGTTATGAAGAGAAATATGACTCTCCGGCTAAAATTTTTCGTCGATTTAGATACCTAAGACAGCGGGAAACAATAACACAGTAATACATATAACCATTCGAGATTTTGAGAACCCTGAATCGATGATAATGAAAGAATGTCAAGTAAAAAGCATAAGGAACCCAGGACTAAGAGCATGAGGCTTCCAAAGGTTTATGTGGATTGACGACAGTGGATAAGGCATAAGAGTGCAGAGACCGCCTTAAAAGGGTTTGGCACTAATTTTCTCTAGCTATGCAAAAGAGAGGAGAGGCCTATGTCCAGCAGTGGACGAGGACAGGCTGATGATGATGATGATGATGATGATGATAAAAAATGAACTTTGAACCTAACCAGCACCCGTCACGTCCAATCAGGTACATGTCAACTGAGCAACAACGGTGTCACATATTATAATATGTCCTTAATTTCTTAAACAGAATCAATTGTCGCGATAATTCACGAGTACCGTCCTAACGAAGCGTGCAACCGCAATTTTGTCGGTCATTACTTTTATCTGATGAGCATACGATCGGTGCCGTTACTAAAATATTTAAGAGGTTTCGAAATTTCCTTATATATATGTAATAGATATATGACTTGGTTCATAAAATATTTAAGTGGTCCCCTCAGGGAAGGTGTTTGAATTAATTTGTTGTTTTTAGCTTCATGGTGTATCCCAAGTATTATCATAGCAAGGTAGGCAGAGGGAACTTTGATTCAAGACTCCCCATTCTCCGCTTTCCGTAAAACTTTTTAACTTTTTTTAAAATTAAAATACATAAGGAAATAAACTTTTTGTAAATGTATATAAATTTTAACGTAACAAGGCTTTAACCGGCGTTCAAGCTCCGACCACTAAGCCACATGTTCTTATCAAGGTAGGTCAATATTATTATAGAATTGATACTGATACAACTTATTTATATTATTTAAAATATTAATCTTAAAATTTAAAAAAATAAAACTTATATTTAAAATAGCTCTAAATATACACAAAGAGAAGCTTTTAAGTCGTCAAATGATAGAAATTACAGAGCTTTAGATAGTATCTAAATTATAGAAAACATGACATAACAATTTATTGTGTAAGCGACACAGAGTTCACTCGATGCTGGAAGTGATTAGAATTTTTATTACGATTGCCTAAGTAAAAATATTGAGGGAGTGTAATAGAAAATTGGTTCCCCTAATATTAAGAACTTTTGATTCTAATTGGGCTTCACTCTACATCCGGTATAAAGCTCGGTAGGCTGAAGGAACCGAAAATGAAAATCATTCCCCCGAGTGGGATCCACTGATCCCGAGTGGGATACGAAGGCCACAAGTATTGCGTAATTTTATAATAAAAAGGCCTTTTATCTGGTTAATTCTACTATATATGGTTATTGTGGGTTGCATACCCACAATAACCATATATAGTAGAATTAACGTGACTGAAATAAAAAAAAATTTTTAGACCAAAAGTGGAAAATTTTGTCACTACGCTTTCTATTGCATAAAAAGTGAAACAAAATCTAATCTACATATTTTTAACATTTTTAAATTATTATGTTAAAATTTTTAAACGATATGTAAAAAAGTGTCTAATCTAGTACTCTATAGCCATATACCGAGTAAGGGAAGCTTAATTGAATGTTATTGAATTAGTATCACGCCCCAACACACAACCGGTATTTATGGCCGGTAGAAATGTAAAACTCAAGGTATTTTATATTTGTATACGAAAAAAATTAAATTTATTCGTCATGGCGCAGTTTCACAGGGTCAGATTGTTAACGCGATGGTTGTGGGTTTGATTCCTAAGTGAAGAAATTGAATTGAAATTTTTGTTTCGTCGCTCTCGTAAAAGCTCAAAGCTGAGTTCCGCCTCTCAACACACAATGTTTCTCAGATTGGACGATGGGTGGGAAAAGGGGTGTCCCTATACTAGGTGCCATATGCCAACTCTGCTTGCGGGATGGAGCCAAAAGCTCACAATAATTTTATATTTATTTAAATATTTTCTACAATGATGTTGTTAATCGATTGAATTGTAATAAAAAAAGAACATTAAAAAATACCCTGTACCTTGATTACGTAGCTAGTAAAGTTCTAGCTAGAGTATGCACTCGTTTTGTATGAAATTAATTACAAATCTAAGTTTCTAATACTTTTTCCTATAAAATACCTATTATAATTCGTGCCAAATTTCATAATTGTAGGTCCACAGGAAAGTATAGCTTTTAATTACGGGGTGAATTTCACGCTCGTATCTTTTGGTTGGCACAACTTAGATGTTTAAGATATTAATATCAGCTTGATACCTCAACCCAATCTGACGGACACCAAAATAACCCCAAGGGTTTCGTTTTTTCCTTTTGAGGTGCGGAACCCTAAAAATAAGCACCAAAATCACAAACGAATCTAAAAAAATATTTTCACAATCCATATTGAAAAGCAATTCGCGTAACGAAATAACAACGCGGCGTCCGGTTGCTGTTGGAGTGACCAATATTATTTGTGGTTTATACGAATGTTGTTTTATAATATTTACACATTTTTTGATATCGGTTTTTGGTTCGTAATTGGATTTCTGATTATTGTTTGTATTAAGTTTAAATCCCATTAAAAATATTAGTGGGAAATGAAAGTCAAGTTCAAGTCTAGTTGGAATAGTTTACAGGTACCAGGCAGAAAGGTTTGAGTCCTCGAGTCCCAGGGCTAGTGCCAGAGCGGAATGGCTTGAAGAACTACCGTATGATTTTAGTGGGAATTCGGACGGCTTACATCTATCGGTCCGCAAGGTCCAGATTACCCGTCCAAGTCTCAACACGAGCGGCTATCGGTAATAGGATTTCCTATGGTGTATTTATGTAAAAAGGTCTCCATCAGGAAGAGCGAACTGGTTAAGGTCACGGAAGCCGAAGACTGCCAATTTCTGTGTTGACTCTTAATTATATAAAGAGCTACTTATAATACTGGCACTCAACATGTAATGTCTTGATAAATGCGTGTAAAATGGGAAACCAAATCTGTACACTGCATATATAAGCAGAAAAGCGTGAAGCTAATATAAACATTCTCCTAGTGAGAATCAAACCCAAAATCTTCGTAACTATCAAACGCATTGCAAATGCTCCACAACGGCGTCTTAAACTTTATCAAGTGTTGCATAAATCTTCAAAAGTAAGGAAATGAAGTCAGATTAATTATAATAGTCTCAAGTCGAGAATACTTTAAAAGTTTAAAATTTAAAGAGCTCCAATTAAACTTTTGAATACGTAGCGACGGACAAAAACTTAAACGCTGAAAGCGACGACTACAACGGTGATGCTGGCTGGGAAAAAGTTTAACTTCTTATGTATTTCTCTAGATTATCATTTTAGGAATTAAGTTGGGAATAAGGACTTGCCTGGAAGAAATATAAAGAGCGTAGACTAGATGTGTTTTTAAACTACATAGTAGATCATATATTTTTTTTACATTTTATGAGCCCTGAAATATTTGTTTTTTTTTTCAATGTCAACTTTTGTCATTTCACGCTGCCATTTGTCATTTCTGCGTACGTATCTGAGTTCGTGTCGAACCCACAACCGACGCGTTTAAAGTCGCCGCTGCACCATAACAGCTTTATGCAAATATAAATGATTAAATAATAAAGCGTAATAAATATTATGGAAGCGTTGAGTTCGGCCACTCAACACCTTATGCCGCCAGAATTCGCCGGAAGGGAAAAAAATAATCGGCAGCGTTTTAGTGTCTTAACACTAGGTCTAACTAGCGTGAAGTTAAATATATATGTGTATACATAAAAAAAATTAAAAACCATATAAATCTCCACATATTTATCCAATTATGGTTCTTGACGCGAATATTTCAAACTCAGGTGCTGACACACTAATAGTCCGAAGCGATGTATATTTAATTCATTCATTATTGAAATTATATGGAAATACTGATTTATATCACAAAATGACTTTATGAATATTTATCGTATCGATTTTGCTCTCGGCTTGCAAGAATATGAGAATACTTAATTTAGCTTAATTTATTCTGTTTAAGCCTCGTAGCGAGCTCTTATAGCGTGTATAGAGGATCTGTGACCTAGTTACGAGATAATTTGTTAAAACTTCATAAAATATTGACAGCGTCATTTATAGATATATGAAAATAACCAGCCAAGTGCGAGTCGGAATCGTCTACTGAGGTTCCGTAACAATTTCAGGGTTGGAGGTTAATAGGAAGTATAAGTTATAATTAACTAAGTCAATGAAAAGAAAATAGAATAAGAAATACCTTAACATTAGAAACGGAACTATTTTTAAATAAACCTAATTTATAAATACGAAGTTATATCTAATCTGTTAGACTCACGTGCAACGCAAATTTTTTTTTAATTTAAAAAATTGTATGAAAATCAAACCCACATCTATCTTAATAATAACTACACCACAATACTAACTAATTTGATTATGCATAAATATAATACATATTAAAATGTATAAACTACAATATTCTGTCCAGGTGTCTTTGGACAGCGTTGTATATCGCCACGACGACGTCTCAGAGGGGAGCCAATTGGGTATGGTCTAAACTTAAAATATAAGGAAAATTTCACAATTTAATAGAATCTAACTGTAAAGGCGATGGTTGTAGGTTTGATTCGCATTCGAGGGAATGATTATTATTTTCATTTCCTCAGTTTCACCACTCATCACGAAATAACTAGAAAATTACGTGGAAACTGAGAACAGAGTGTCTAAACACTAATTTCCTTCTGCATTGCTATACGGGATAAAGCGTGAAGCCACTAAATAAATTAAAAACATTTAATCAACCCGCTACTCCCTATCTCTTAGATCTTTATGAAAGAGCGATGACAGGAAGACAAATTAATACTCGCGACACATGCGCGCTCCGCATTAGATAGGATTAAAATAACAAAAACAACTAAATATAATTAAACCGGTATTTTATAACCGTCTGTCTGTACGTTGTTAATTATTATTCATTAAATGAATGGATGGCACAGTGGGACAGCGTTTGACTGTTAATGCGATGATGGTTGTCGGTTTGATTCTCGATCGAGGGAATGATTGAATTAAAATTGTTTTCATTTTAACACGCAATGTATGTTGGGGGGGGGAATGTGGGTTAAAATTTGGGGGAATGTGGGGAATGCTAGGTTTCTTTTCTTAGGTTCTTATTATGGTACGTTTCCTTATATTTTTCCTTCCTTAGTGTATGTTAATTAGTATGTAGAAATCGAACCTACATTCATTACGTATACAGACAGCCGTTATCCGACTAATATTATGGCTCTATTAATATAATTAATTAGAATATTAAGGGAAAATGAAACTATAGTAATTGCTAATAGCACGTTGTATTTAAAATGACTAACATAAATACTACTTTGATAAATAAATTATTCATAATTTCTATAATTATTAAATAATTGCATATAATAGCTTGTTGTTTATAGGAATTAAACATTGATAGCATATTTTAGTGTCAGATTTAAATGGAACTAGGTGAGATAATTATCGAATATATACATATAAGTATTATAACTAGAAGGTTCATGCTGTATCCAGCAGGGTAGGTAGAGGGAACCTAGTGTTGACTCATTGTGTATTGAATCGCGTAGTTCAACGCCGCGCTTTGCCTTGTTACCAGAGCTAAGAAGTGAAAATAGTTAATTACACCGAATAGGAATCGAACCCACAACCGTCGCGTTTACAATCTGACACTGTGCTCTCACAGTGAATGCATTATATTTTATATAGGTAGTAAGGCCGTATCGTCACAGTTGGACGACGTATGTTACTATTTTTCTGTGGACCATCCTCGCTTGGACGCATTATTATATATTTTTTTATTATTTCCACGCACTCGTAAGACAAGCCGCGGCGTTGTGCTTCAACACTCAACAAACAAGCAACATTCTCTCAAATTTGGGTTTAGTAAATGTGGGAAACGGCGATGAATTACTATAAAATATCTACAGATATAATTGTGAATACAAAATATTCGTCTGACTGACCAGATCCCAACCTCATGGCCTCATATAGCGCTTATACTAATTTAGTTTTCACAAAAAAACACATTTAAAAGCTTCCCCGAAATAATTTGAAGTCAAAGAAGCGACGTATTGCAATTTTTGAATGCATTCCTTCAACCGTGGTCAAATAACAAGTTATACAAACTTAAGTAATTAGGGTTGAAAATGACGTGATTAATTAACTAACTATTAAATTATTTAGATACATGTGATTGGTAAAAAGAAGATAAGTTCTGTTTAAGGACAAGTAAAGGAATAAATTTCAGATATTTATAACTAAAACTTCTTTGTATAACTAGATGTTAATAAATAAACTAGAGGAAAGTATATCATTTCCTCCTGTTGCGTTCCACCACTCTTTACGATGTGTTCTTTGTTTCGATAATTAGATTGAACGTACGTACAGGTGACACTAAAATTACTCATAGAGTTAAAAAATAAACTTAAAAATACGTATTTACCTTGCACCAACACAGCTCTCAAGAGTTTCACTATTCATTTCATACAGGTCCTGGTTCCATCATCAAATTTGCTCTATAACACTAAATTACTGTCTTGTTATTTACGTATAACTACCATGTTATAATTAAAAGTGGGTCAAATTCATTTTTTATAATTTTATAACATAGTTAATAGTCAGCCGAATATGAAGATGTTAAAAACGGAGGATACAGCCACTAAATATTTCTTTCATATCTAAAAAAATGTACTAAGCTTTACGTCGACAACCCTATACCACATAATGAGTACAGTAATTATCCAACATTTTGTTCAGTCATTTGAAAATGACAAATGGGATTGTAATTGCATCGATTTGTTTATTTTTATACGTTCAGTACAAAATTGTATAATTTAATCTAATTTCGTCTGCTCTCAGAATAACATTGCATCGCTCTGATAAAAAGACAAATATTATTATTTCCCCTGTGTTTACCTGTCCCTGCTAGACGTAGGTCCCTTTTTAGGTCTTAAATTTCGAAAAGAACTTGTCTGAAGAAGGATAAAAAAAAAGAAAATGCCAATAAATAAACATAAGTTGAACATATATAATTTGTTGGTTTTCGCTCAGCTTATTAAACCTAAAGCTCCCAGACAATGGTTGTTATAGAATTAAATTACTATAATTTAAACGTATTTAGGCTCACGCAAATATTATTATCTTTGAAAGTTCCCACGAACTTTTACGAAATTGTAGTGAACATGCGTGTTTCATATTGTTCACAGCCATATGTTCTTTACTTGAAGATTGTATTTAATTTTAATATATTTAGAGTAAAAATTATGTACACGTAACTATATGATGTCACTAAAATATAGAAAAATCATACAACCAGACATTGGTGAAGCGATTAGTGCTCAACCGGCACGTTCGAAACGCGATAATTAAAGAACAGAACAGAAGATAATGTCCCATCACTACACCTTGTCAAACAATAACCGTTGTAACAATTATAATTATTCTTTAAATGGATTTCGAATCCAGTACCATCGCATTGAGTAAGCACTTATTATTCCATACAGTGGTGTTAACAGGAATATAAAATTAAACAAATAGTATACTTATATTTAGCTTATTACTATAATTTAATTTAAAAAAAAACTACAGAATCTATTTTATTATTTCAATTGTATAGGAAATATATAATTTTAGAGCAAAATTGATGAAATATAAAGCCACCTAGCCAGCCTCGTGCTATCTTCCATAATCCTATACATAGAATGAGGAAGTGAACAGAAGTGACAATGATCGATTAAATTGTAATTGTGACTCACGGAGTACTTGTCAATGATTAGTTAGTATAAAATTAAACTGGAAGTAAGTAATATAATATTACAATACATTATTTCTAAACGTCTCATTTAATTTGAGAAACAAAATTATGATTTTATATAACAAAATATATGTAAAATGAGAATATCATAAAATTTAAATAAAAGTCAAAGAGAGAATCGAATGTTAAGACACTCAACCGTTAAGACAATCAACTTCCTTTCCTTATTTCTTAATGATTTAAAATAGACAAGCTAAATTAACGTTGATGATTCGGCCATAAGAAGAGAACAGAAGAGAAGACAAACTGTATTTAGCATTAAATCCTAGAATCCTTAGAATATATCAATGCTGATATCAATTCCATTCACATTCTGTGTTCAACATAAATACTAACAAAGTAAGTCGGCTGAGCCGAGCGGGTGTTTATCAACAATTTAATCAAAACGACCGCCCGCTTTATGTTTCTGTCCGCGATGTTTGCGAAGATATTAATGAAATAAACAGAACAGTATGTTAAGAAGTTAAATTGTTAACTTAAGTAATGTATATTATTTCAGGCCGCCGTGGCGCAGGTTGTAAGCGTATTGTGAGTACGATTCCCACAAGAGGAAATGAAATATTTTCATTTCCTCCTAGTGAGTTCCACCACTCTTTACGCAATGTTTCAATAATTAGATGATGCTTGGAGAACAGAGTGTCTTAACATTAGATTCCCTTTGTCTACCTTATTATACACAGAAAACAGCGTGAAGCTAAGAAAAAATAATCAAAGAAAGAGACTTATCATGCACTAAATACGTCATTAATTAAAAAAAAGACTTAATTCGTTAAAAAAATGAAAAGGCGGTCTCCTTGATCAAACACCTGACATAATTTACTTAGGCAACCGTCCGCGTCAGGTCGTATCAAAAGAATGAAATCATAAAGCCCTTGTACCGATTTGTCGCGCGATAAACGCGTGTAGCGATTAATTGTCGCGATAACGCGCGTGTGAGCGTTAAAACGCCTTTGTTATTTATGTCACTTATCTTATTTGGGATTTGTGTTATGTGCTTTCTATTTGTGACGTGTCATTTCTGTTATTTATTTGATTCTTTGTGATTTGTTATTATTGTTATATTTTCACATATTTTTAGTATGATGCATAAAATAATTTAGTTACATATTAAGAATTTGTTTTCGAGATCATCTTAGCGTTTGATTGTAAATGGGACGGTTAACGCAGGTTCGATTTCCACCCGGGAGAATGAATTATTTTCATTTCTACTACCATAACTAAAGCAGCACCTTAATGTCTTATATTAATTAAGTAATTACGGCTGTTTATTTTTTATTTGGGAACCTCAAAAGAGAGAAAAAAAATCTAAAAAAGCGAGAATACAAATCATAAAATATTATTTATTTTTCTATAACGCCTTACGTTTTCAAAAATATATTTGGTACATTTCTGTAATTATAAAAATATTTACTATCTACATTGAGAAAAAAACAAAAAGCTAAAGTATTACGCTCTAGTAAACTTATAAGGCGTTCTTCCGCATTTTGCAATTACATTAGAATTACAAGTTTCCTTCTATAGCCAAGATTTATTTGCGCCAGATTATACTCATATTTATTGTCTGTGACAGATTTGTACAGATGACATAAAATACAGTGAAATATACTATTCTAGTATTTGTATAAAGTATAATTTATTAAAAAAAAAATAAGTTTAAGTAAAATCTCTATTTCTCTCTGGTTGATCGGTAGAATGTAGGAATTGTGTAAAAATTTTAAAAATCTAGTATTTGTTTTATTTTCTAAAAAAATTTAATACGTTGCGTTGCTTACATTGCGTTTGAATAGGTAGAGAACCTACTATCAACACACTCTTACTTTTCACCAGAAATCAAAACAACGCGTGATAACGGCGGAATTAAACGCCGCTTTTAGTACAGAGTAACACATCACTAGGCTCTTAACTTTTTCCATAAAAAACACTAAAAAACCTACATAAAATCAAAAGCAATATAAATAACGCCAATAAAATCGAGCGAGCTAGTTGTCCCTACATTTGTTTCTATACAATTTATGTTCACGTGAAACTAAAGTCCTAACTCCACGAACAAGATGGAGACATCGTAAATTAATTTACTTTATGCAAGTTTTCCTCGATACTTCATCTTTAATTTATATTTGCTGATTATATTAATTATTATTATTGCAAAGAATATTTTGTAATGAGACCTGCAATTGTAACACGGTGTAGCTTTAATCCATACCTATATTATAAATTCGAAAGTAACTCTGTCTGTCTGTCTGTCTGTTTGTCTGTCTTTTACGCAATCAGGGCCAAATCGCTAATTTAATTGTGATAAAATACTCATATAGAGATTAGAAGAGAGAGACTTAAGGGTCTTGGAATGAATGTAGGATTCTTTTTTTTCTCATATTTGTAATATTATCGATATATACCAATATATTAAAATATTTATTAATTTGACATGCAATTTATTCCGCCATGTTAATATAACAACCATGTTGCTAAGCAATGATTTGCAAAGTTTGTTGTTAGAAAACGTCACCCAAAATGAGCTTCCTTCTGAAATTCATCAATCTATTGAAAACTGAAAATAATTTCATAAATATTCGTATAGTTCAAGCGGGCGTAGCCGCGTTCGGGTCCACTAGTTATTTTATATATTATTTTTATTTATTCACTCATGCATTAAGAGATATTTCACTAACCATTTAACTATGAGGAAATCTTATAATTTCCTATCGGTTAAGTAATGTCAACAATTTGAAGATTGTTATTTACTATATAGAATGTGTTAGAAGGAATCTTTGATCCGATTGCAGCTCTGCCATCAAAGAGGCTATTTCGAACCGATTGATCGATTTGTTACAGAAGTCCCGACTGTATTTCAATGTTTATACTAAGAATACGATAATTTCTGATTTAATTGTTTTATTTACGATAAAACGTGTTGTGGCCGTCTTGGCGTGGTAACACAGTGTCTGGCAATACGTGCGAGGGTTGTGGGTTCGGTGGAATAGGAAGAAATTAATTATTTTTATTGTCCGCTCTGGCAAAAAAAAACAAACCTTTTAATTCTGCCACTCGAAAAAAATACCAGTTATACACATATTAAAAATTTTAAAAAATGAAAAGAAAACAAAAAATATCTCTGCGAAGTTTCATATATTAAACCAAAAATAAAAATAAATTACCCGCGCTTTCCGCATTCACACTCTGCGGGTACAGATAAAAAATAAAATTGAATATGTCATTTATTATGTCAAATGGTCACAACATAAAGGAGGTTTTATACAAGGTTTGAAAGCAGATATACGAAAAAAAAGTCGACATTGGGTCAATGGTAATGTTTATGTGGTCGAAATAAAAATTACATTTATATCAGAACAATCTCGACAGGAATGACAGCGTGAAGGAAAAATAAAAAGATTTTTTAGCAAAAACTTTTAATATAAGTTTGCTTGTAAGCAATCCATTATATTATCTGTTGTAATTAATCAAAATCAAAACACTTGAAGTGTCATTACTGAGTTTAATTACTTGGAAAATTGATAAACGATATTTATTATCCAACAATATATTAATGACTAGTGTTTTCTATACTTTATGTACATATATACATCAAAATTATAAGATATATCGAAGAAGGCTGTATTATATTATATTATATTAATTTTTGGCCATCGTAGCGCAGGGGGTCTAGGGTGTGACTGTAACGCGAAGGTTGATATGGGACGGGATACAGCGTGAAGCTGATTTATTTATTTGTTTTATATTTTTTATTACTCATTAAAAGTATTAGCTTCACGCAGTATCCCCCAAATAGTAGGGTAGGCAGTGAGAAACCAGTGCTAAGACACTCCGTTCACTAATATTTGCCGCACACGGAGATCAAACTTAAGACCTCCCCTAATAAAATATTCACACTTTATTTATTTTATCCGAATTTCAAATAAAAGTATTATATTTTTTTAAGAAAATTCAATATTCATAAATCGGTAGGTTGTAAGTAACATTATAAAGGTTATATAATAATAAAAGTTTATTGTACACATTATTTTTTATATCTTCCTCTACAAAGAGGCTGTGAGACGTAAGGGAACACTGTTTTCCTGAATAAGATCATTTCGATCGTTATCGCTTTGATGAATTTGCATCGTCCTTTTTATTGAATTATGCTTAAAAAAATTAAGTTGTTCTTGACTATATAGGGACCAGTCGTGGGTTTTATTTCCAGTTGTAGAAAAATACAAAAATATCTTAGAAGATTTTTTATAGATTTTACGCCATTAAATCTATATTGGGCCAGTAGTGGCGTAGGGACAAGTTGTGGGTGAAATTCCCACTGTAGTAAATGAAATGTTTAATATTTTTGTTCCGTGCTCTGGTAACGAGGGAAAGCGCGGCGTTGAGTTCCGTTACTTAACACGCAATGCTTTCAGAAATTGGTGAAAATTTCCAGGTTTCCTCTGCCTATGTACGGGAAACAGCGTAAAACTAAAAAAGTCTACCCAAGCAAAATAATCAGTACAAACCAAAAATATATATACCTATACTATAAAATTGAACTCGCAACTATCCCATTAAATAACATATAGATTCACATACAAATGATCACTTTTAAAATATATATGACTATTATAAATCCCAATACATTTCAAAGGCACCAAACACAAACAACAAATAATTTAATTTTATTAAGAAGAAGATTCATAAAATTAACTTAATAAAGTCTACATTCACATCCTCGTATGTGGATTGTGACACAGTTTATTGGGTGCTAATGACACATCGCACGCGTCTCGCTTATTTCAAGATATTTAGTTAAATATAGACGAAGCAGTTGGGCTGTAGCGGACTATATTGTATGAGTAATTTTCTTATTAAGTTAGTAATTATGACTGGTAATATACCGTCGCTGTCTATATCTGTAGTAATATTATGTTTGTTTTGGTTGAACACTCTAATCTCGGGAACTGATGGTGCGAAATTATTTTTTCTTTTGATAGTCCATTTCGATAGTGAAGAAAGTTATGACATGGAAGGCTTCATTCTCTTTAATATTCTCAAGTATCAGTTATAGCTGCGTAAAGATTTTTAGATACTTAAAATTATTTGTGGTAAGATTTATATTGACAAAGGTTTTTTTCTGATAACCTGATGTACTAGTCGAATATAATAGGTAATTTAAAAAAATACGAATCGAATCGAAATGTCACTTCAGTCTCAATAATGGACAAAAAATTGTAATAAACAAACATTTTAGTTCCAATTTTTTTCTAGTTGAATCAAACTAAGCGGCCATGAAGAATGTCTTGGGAACTTGTAAAATATCAGCTTAAAAATGCGTTATTTTTAACTCGTTACCAGAGCGAAGAAATGTAAAATATTAAATTTACTAAATGGGAATTGAAGCCACAACCTACACCACGATTCGCCTCATATAATTATAGTTTTCTATACGTTATGATTTTCCTATTATAAATATATTTCCGATATAACTTCCATTCTACAAACAAAATAAAACAATTTCAATACAATTTCGCATACAAAAATAGTAAATACAAAACCAATCTATTGTAAATATAATAATAAATGAATGATTTATTCCAATCGCGGGTGGTACACCAATGACACGGCCCATATCTAAATGATGACAGATTTAGTGCCGCACTGCGCTCGGTTCTCAAGAGAAACTTCTATTATTTAGATTATTGACGGTAGGTTTGAAGCAGCATGCTATAAATAATTGTTTTTTGTTTCTCGTTGTCTATTTTTCTGCTATATTAAGGTGTGTACTTTTAAGGTCGTCGTTGCGCAATGGCGCAGCACGTGTAAACACGGGTACACAGGTGGGTTCGATTCTCGCTGATGCAACTGACTTATTTATATTTTTATATCCTCGCTCTGGCTCAAGCCAAAGCGTGGCGTTGAATTCTACCATTCAACACGTTATATCTTGAAAATTCGGCGGAAATTGAGGAACGAAGATATTTTAAATTAAAAATTAATTGTAGGCAAAGTTAACTTAAAGATACACTCCACACCCCACTTTCCGCCGACCGCCGACCGCCGTGACGGAACTTAACGCCGCGCTTTGCCTCTACACCAGAGATTAGACGTGTAGACTTGCAAATGCTTGTTTAACTGTTATAAAATACACAAAACAAAAATAAAATACATGACAGAGCTAAATAAATATATTTCGCTTTATAACTTACACAGACACCCTCAGAGGCCACATGAACAGAGGCACATTTTCTATAATAATTACCTGTAAACAAGAAAAAAATATATATTATTAACTAATTTTTACAATTATTAGGACAAAAGATATTTAGAAGAACAAATTTGTTTTGCTTCTTTAATAAGAAAACACAAACTAATAGTTCGATCCGACTACACTCTATATTGAATTAATACTAACCAACAAAAAAGACATAACCAATTAACGAGAGATTAAATGGCGGAACTCAGATCCGCGCTTTATCTACAGACTGGTGAAAGAAAATATTTTATAACTATTCCTTGGAGTTGTAATTGAACCCAGAACGATCGCGTTTACAATCAAACACTGTTCCACTGCGCCACTAGTCAAATAAGTACTATGTACTATACTCATATTATAATGTCAACACATAATAGGCCATTAATTATTAATGTCCATTAAACAACTCCATGGATATTTCTCACGTGAACAAACATATAGGAGTTAGAGAAAACAAAAATACCGCTCAAAAAACATACGGAACCGATTCGGCACGCGTGAAATGACACCTGTCAAAACAAAATGTACCGACTACTAGACACAAGTGAAAGGCGGTAGCGATTTGCAATTTTTTTTTAGCTTTGCGCAGTATCTTACATATAACAGGGTAGGTAGAGGGAACGTAGTGTTAAGACACTCCGTTCCTCATTTTCCACTCAATTTTTAAAACTTTACTTAATCCGCAGCGGTGAAATGATAATAATTGATTAAATTTTCCAATCGTAGCGCAGGGGCACAGGAGACTTTTAATGCGACAGGTCGTGGGATTGATTACCACTCGAGGAAATTAAATATTTAAAATTTACATTTCGTCGCTCTAGTAACAGAACAATGCCTTCAGAATTCGGTGAAAAGTCAGAAACCGAAGTATCTTAATGGGAGCGGAGTGTCTTAACGCTAGGTATCCAGGTTCTCTCTGCTTAACCTGGTGTCCTGTGTTACCTGCGTGAAGCTAAGTAAAAAATTATACATAAAATATAATATACATATAATATATACAATTGAGCCACTGGTTCGTGTTGAAGAATCCTTTTATCGATGATATACGAATATACTTCTTTTGCAGAAGATTGCCTTCATATACATACATGCCAATTTTCAGCGTTCTACGCCGCGTAGCTAAAATTTTTTATATATAGATTTTTATCTATTTAAACCACACACCAAGCGATGATCATAATGGGCGTGTATAGAGTCCGTATGTTTGTCACGAGGTGGAAATAAGTGAGTACCTGCCATTATTTACCGTTAACGATATTACATACTATTTACTGAATACAAACTCATTTATTTACTTATTTTAAGCTAGTGATCTCACTTTTGTAGAAGCAGTTGTTTCATTATTCTATTAGATGTACCCGTTTTAAATAATATTTTGTTTTAATAAATATATAATTTTTTGACTTCACGCTCTATCCCAGATGGAACCTAGTAGTAAGATAGTCCGTTTCCCGCTTTCTGCTCAATTTTCGAGATATTGCGTGTTGCTTGCGTAACTCAACCACACGTTGTCGTGAGGTAATTAAACCTACAATCGTACATTACCGTCAGGATGCGCCGTTGCGCTACGATTGCTAAATATTTATATATATTTCTTTCCACCGATTGGAATCGAACCTACAACCGTCGTGTTTACAGTCTCATGCTAGTGCCCTTACACCACAACGGCTCTAAATAATAACATTAAGTCTTATATTAAAAAAAAATCAACAAATCTAGACTAAGTATATGAAGGTCGTCTCTTCGTCAGGATGTAATTAGCTTAATAAGGTAACCTTTAGATTTCTAAGAAATTCAATTGGCGGGTTATTGTAAAAACCTTTAAAATTGCTTTTTCTAAGGAACAATCATCTCTATCATTTTCTATCTCATATAGCAGTGTAGGCAGGGAGCGAACCTAGCGTCGAGTTACTCTGTTATTTGCTTTCCGCTCGATTTTTAACATTACCACAAGTGGGAATCGAACCTATGAAATTCGCGTTAGCCGTATAACGACTGTTCTATCTGAAACAAGCACGGAGTGTTTTAACACTAGCTTCCTTTTGCCTTCCTTGCTATATGATGGATACAGCGAGAAGCTAATAATACAAAAAAAATACTATATATTATAAACAAATAAAAATGAATGTAAAATTTTATTGTTTTCTTATATATACATTTATCTTTTACTAACGAAAAGAAAATAACTGATTTAAAAGATTATCTAACTTACAATAGATTCAATTCAGTCTTTGAACAAAATCTAAAACAAACGAAATTGAAACATATATTGTGTGTACGACTGTCTGTCTGTATTTATTCACAAAACAATAGGTGATTAGTGTTTTTGCCAGTGCCATAATAACAGAATTGCTGGAGCAGAATTACTGAGGGAGTGTGTAGCGATAGCAAATACACATAAATAAATGTAATAAATAATTAAAATATTTAATCTTTATCTATAGTTCTTTACTAATATTTTAAAAATGTAGTTTGTTTGGTGGAACACACTAATGTCAGGAATTACTGGTTCAGATTGAAATTGATTGCTATATTTCTTCATGTTAATTGTTGTGATGAACCTGCGTCCAAATTAGTTTATTCGATTTGACTACCTTAAATACACACACAGCAGGGTAGGCAGAGTGAAACTAGTGTTAAGACACTCCGTTCCGCATTTTCTGCCGAATTCTTGAGGCATTGCTTGTTGAGTGGCAGAAAAGGTAGTCGTAGGTAAATACGAATAATGCAATGTACCAGTTTTTACAGTAAAATCCTCTATTTATTAATTTACATTTATATTTTATTCGTTTTTATGTTTTCGTAGCCATATCCCACATACGTTAACCTAATAAACACCGTTTTATAAATCAGTTATTTATAAAAAAAATAAGATTAAGATTCAAACCTACGACCATCGTGTACACAGCCAAATACTTTCCAATTGCGCGACGACGTTTATTTAAACTATAAAAATACAGCTAAATCTACTAAATTGGTACATTAGAGCTTTAGAGGTATATTCTCAGTATTTTACTCCCGTCGTAGCAAGACGACCGCCGGCGTCATTAGTAGCGTAATAACAGACATCGCCTGTGCTCTGTCAAACAAAAAGTAATAAATGTGTCTAAATTGCCCCAATCATTGATAAGCTTGGAATTGAAATGCAAGATATTTTTTTTTCGATTCAACTTGATATATTTTTTAAATCATTACATTATATCCTTATATACAAATCAATTTAATTATATTATTCCATACTATAAATAATTTAAATTTATATTTCCATTTTTTCGCCCTAGTGTCGAGACAAAGCACGTAGTTAAGGTCCGCCATTCAACATGGATGGAATACCTTGAGAGTTCGGCGAAAAGTGGCGAATGAGAGTGTCTTAATGAGAACAGAGTTTATTAGCACTGCGTTCCCAGGTACCCTCTGTCTACACTCTACCCTGCTACGTGCAGGATACAGCGTGCAGCTGACACACCTAAATCCATCCATCCATCCATCCGACCCATTTGATAGGTACTCAAATTGGATGAGTTGGTAAAAATTTAATCCGTTATTTTGCTGCAGCGGCCATTTTGGATCGACAACGATATTGATTATAATCAATTACGAATAAATAAATAATTCCATTATCATCAAAACTGGAGTCGTCATTCAAATTTCCGCTCAACACACATACTAAAGGCACGGCAACTAAATAACAACTTGTAAAAGGAAAATATATCGAAAAATAACATTTCCTACAAAAATATTAATTATAAAAGTTATTTTTTTAATACTTTACAAAACAATTTAAAACAAGATAAAGTTTAAAACATCCAAGTCATCAATCACTCCAATATTCCCCAATAACCTTCACAGATCAATAAAAAGCTACTGAACTCAACAAATTGCAAGAAGCGTACAATCTTCTAAACTAATTATAAGACAATAACTCATAAATCGATGAAACACAATTATAAAGTCATTTATCTTTCCGATTGATAACATCTACTCAGTATTAAGTTTTGAAATTAAGTATTTTTTAACCGACGACTTCGAAGAAGATTCTCAATTCGACATATATAGTTTTTATGTTTTAACTCTATTTTTTTTAGTAAGTAGCCCGATTTTGATAATTTTTTTCATTACGTATAGTGTACACCCCAGAGGTGCACATTTCGTAAAATTTAGAGTCATGACACTCCATTCTCTGCTTTCCACTCATGTGTAGCTACAAAAAATTATATTTTAAAACACACTTTTCACCACGTGGAATTTGAACTGATAACTATCGAGTTGAGTCAAACTCGCTGCAACTGGACCTTATAAGAAAGATTTGGAAAGAACCTTTTTACCCCAAATCTGAGTTAAAACATATACGGCCTTGTATCCTCGAACTAAAGTCAAAAATCGAATAGCTGAACATCTGATAGAAAAGATTTATGATCTCTTAACAAGGAGTAGGGTTATTGCAGATTTTTTCAACAGAAATCTGTCCTAAAATAATAAGTCATGCCATGTCACTGTAAGACCATGGGAATGGGAGGGAGTAGCGAACATATATCATTTTGATGGTTGGACAAACAACCTAAAATGGCATTTTGTTTAAATTTTTTTGTGTAATATAATATTTGATTTTAATATTGTATCTATTGCATTTAAAATTTATACTAACTTTATTTAACTTATAAGCACTTGTTTTAACTAAAATCCAATAATAGATCCGCACGGCAATCCTTGGACATCTCCGCACAGGGAATCCTAGTGAGATATCCAAGGTGCAAATGTCAGGAAATTCAAACGATTTTCTTGGTCAAAAAAAATAATTGTCCTACTGTAATTTGTATTGGCTTTGTAAATAAAAAAAAATGTATAAGAGTAAAGAAATAAAAATATTCAATATTTCATTTCTTCGAATGGGAATCAAACCCACAACCTATCGTATTTACAGTCGCACGCTTTTACCCCTGCGCCACGATTGACCTCGTCTGGTCTGGTATTAAGTAATATGTCTAGCAATATATAAATAACTCATATCAACGTAAACATCGTAAACAAAATTCAGTGTGAACGTGCTCGTTTGTCGTTTTTATTTTTGTCGCCGCTTGAATAGTTGTGTTGTAAAATTTTATATAATCACTTTGAATTAGCTAAATAGATTTAAATATTTGTTATTAGTTAAATAAACAACTATCTTTCATTTAATTAGCTTCTCGAAGAAAGTATTAAGCAACTTTTCTTATGAATAAAAATAATTTACTTTTTTTAACATAAATACATATATACTCCTAAGTCGATTTATTCATATACTAACGGTCTGCTTGCGGCTTCGCCCGCTTGAACTATCAGTTATTTATTTACTGACCTGGATTATTTTCGTGTTCTAATATAATAAAAATTAAAGTAATAATTCTATAATCTATAGTATACATATAACAGAACTGTAACTGTTCTGATATATGTGAGAATCTATTATTGAGAGCCTTTATGTAATAGAACCCAAAACACTACTTACTTTTAAATTTTTTGTCTGTTTGTCTTGTCTCTCGAAAATTGAGCAGAAAGTCACGTAACAATAGATTTCTTCTGCCTATCCTGCTATACGGGAAAAACGTGAAGCTGATAAAAAACGTATTTTTTTTGTACGTAATTAACAAGAAATAAAGAAATTGTTGATTTGTCAAGTATAAACGAAACAAAATTAACTAAGCAAATAGGATCAAATACGAACAAAGGCTTAAATGATGATAAAGCTATAAAGTATGCTTCTATCCTTCGAAATACTCTCGATTGTATTGTTTCTAATACAATTAAGCTACATTTGGAAATTGAGTTTGAGTTGGAACGCGCAGAATCTGTTAGAGTCAGACTCGTGTTTCACAATTGTATTATTTACTTGAGTAATGTCTTAAAGCTGAATGCTGTTAATCTTTTAATGTTATTTTTATATATATATTTACATATAGGAATACAATTATAGGATACATATTATAAAAACTATATAATACTATTTTTTTTCTTTTTTCAGAGTAAGCTTGCGTTCGAATTTGAAACTTTGTGTTGAGGGGCGGAACTCACTGTCACGCTTCTACTGAGTGAAGGAAAACAATTTAAATATTATATTTATTTTATTTTCAACAGTGAGAATCAAACCCTTCACTATTGCATATACAGATCGACGCAGTCTTCAAATAAAAGAAATATAGAATTTTAATTCTTCTACATCTAAATTCCTTTCGTTTAGTCAATTAAAAATATAGGGATGAAAGAAAAAAAGAAATATTATGTACCTAACATAAAAGAATACTTTTTTCTTTTCTATTATTTCTCTAATACTCGTTCTGTCATATATGCTAAGCTTTTCTTTTATTCTCTGTTATAAATTTTACGTCTCAATATTTAAGGGAACAGTCACACTATAGTGCCATGCACGATTTGAGTCTGTTGAAAATATTCTTATAATAGAAATACTGAGAGTATTCATACTATCGTTTCTTCTTCTTCTCTTCTATTCTCTTACAACAACGTGAGATCGGACAGAAAACAAACCGTTACTGGCACTAGTGTGAAACCTCCCTAAGAGACATAAAACACAGTATTTACAAAATATCCGATTTCGTCTGCCACTATAAATTCAGGGCGATAGCCACATCTTGGAAAGTTAGGTGAGGAGTCGCCCTCTTTAATCTCACATGATTTAAAACGCGGAAATATATTTATAGTTGACCATTTCTTGAATCAGGTGTTGAAATGAATGAAGTTTGAAGGCTAAATTATTCTTTATATATTGTTTTATTTTATAAAATATTAATATAACAAAATATCGAAAATTTATATTATTCTAAGCTAGAGCTTGTTT
Source organism: Heliconius numata (assembly GCA_016802625.1). Taxonomy (NCBI): domain Eukaryota; kingdom Metazoa; phylum Arthropoda; class Insecta; order Lepidoptera; family Nymphalidae; genus Heliconius; species Heliconius numata. The sequence continues at coordinate 117,661 of JAEBDU010000025.1, forward strand.
TCGAGTCTTTAAATCATAAAATCCAATGTCATCATACATTGTACACTGTACTAAAAAACTCAAATGCAATTTTTATGATATAAGGAAACCAACTTAAAAATCGATTCTCACATAAAATTGAACCGACACCCACCAACAGCTATCAAAAACAGTTTTATCCTAAAATCTCAGATTACTTCAAGGCACTTTAAATCTAAATATCAGTTTATAAAGTAAAACACGATCCTGTATCACATTACTATAGCATCGTCGTCGGAATCTATTTATAAGAGCAGTTGTAACCCATTCTCACCTGACGTTGTTATAAACATTGCCCTGCATCAGATGCAATGGATCTATCACAAACTTTCAAATTTAAACTGTAGCGCCCCTTCATAATAAACAGTATCTTCTTCAGGTCTTTACTTACTATGCCTGTGTTTTTGTTATTTTTTTTGGGGATATTGCTTAAAAAAACACCATATTAATGAGAAAAATTAAGTGCTACAATTAATCTGAAATTTTGCATAGGAGTTATTTATAGGACATAGGTGCTCGCTAAGACGGGAATTTGCAATATTCAACTTCTAAGGGTTTGTTTTTGGGATTGAAAGTTTGTATGAAACTTCGTTACTAATGACATTTGTCTTTGTCATTCGTTACTAAATGCTAGGAGTCTCAAATTTTGCATAGACGTCACTAGGACGTAGTCATGGAGACAGAAATTAATAATAACATAGTTCACGCGGGTGAAACCGCGAGCGGGCCGCTAGTATAGTTAAACAATCGTAAAAATGTTAAAGAATTAATAGAGATGGTCGTGGTACGGCGGCACAGAGGTTGAATGTAAACACGAAGGTTGGGTTCGATTGACATTTGGGAGTTATTTTCATATAATTCATTCCGCCTCGCTCTGGTGACAAGACAAAGCGCAGTATTGAGTTGCAACTTAACACACAATGTCCCGAATATTGAGCGGAAAATGGCGAACGGAGTGTATAACACTAGATTTATTATGCTTTACTGCTATTGCTATTTACAAGATAAGCCTGATTTTTAAAAAAAATGAATATACAGAAGAAACTATTTTACATTCTACGGATTAATTGTGCTTTTCTATTATCTGTCTGTATTCCGTAAGTCTTTTGCATAGACTCATAATTCTTCTTTCTTTTTTCTTTTAATCTTTACTCTTTCTTCTCATCAAAATACCGGAAAGACGTTGTTAAGAAACAATAAATAAACAAAATGACTATCCCAAGATGAATCAGTAATGCGACAAGTTAACTATTCACGTATTTACCAGATAACCGGGAACAGACAAACGGACGGACAAATATTTACACAACATTGTTACTGTGTACACGAAACCATTTACACGCATCGTAAAATTTATTTGTGTAATTAAAGTAGCCGACATTGCTAGTTTATTCACCTTTGTATTTTAGGATTTAGAATATCACGTCTTTTAATAGTTTTAATGATTGTAAAAATTATAGACAGTAAATCTAAGAATTTTGTTATTTTAACGTAAACGCTTATATTTATGATATTTAGACTCCAGGTAGTAAAAATTCTAGACTGTACATTTAAATTATTAAAATAAATGTAGGTAGGTACCTACCTTCAAGTATTCAAACCACGTCACAATCACATCTTTAGAAATAGCGCAAGAAACGAAATTAGAATTAATAGTGACATATATAAAATGCGTTGAATTGCAGCTTTCTTCCCAAAATCGTAAAAGAGACATAAAACCCAACAATACAGCTTAACTCAGGTAGTTAGCGCGCCATCTTGGAATGTCACTTTTCCCGCGCTCAATGGACGATTTACGGTAGACATCGTGGCAACAAAAAGATCCTATGCTTTTTTTATTTATAAATACGAGCATGACTGGCCATTCATAAATTGAACCATTTTTTTTCTGTAACACGTTTTATTGATAGGCTGTTTGATTTTGTACTTTATTTTAGGTGTATAAAGTATATTTTTAATCTGTTATTTTAGATAAATGTCAAATTTATTTGGGATCTGTATTGACTATGAACGCGTCAATGGTACTGTTCCGGTATTTAATGAAATTACATTTTTGCTTAGAATTTTAAATTTAACCAAATTACACATTATATTTGTAGGTAGATAGCTCTTGTACATGCACCTATTTCTCTATTCATATATCTATTAATTTAGAGCTATTCATTTGTAAAATTTGTTGTCTTAATCTAAAACTGTTTCAATAATTAACTTTATTTGGCATTTGAAAGTACCTGACTGCACACACAATGTTTTCCATAACTATTGTTTATTAAAACATTTCTTAGCTTGTTAAGAAAAAAATTTGCACTCAGCCCCGATTGAGTGGCCAAACACAACGTCTCCAGATTAACTAACGAAAAACGTAAAGAACGGAGTGATTTAAAACTTATTTTTTTCTTAATGCAATAAATAAATAGCCCCACTTTGTATTCCGTATGGACATAGATGCATAGACATAGACCAAGAAAATCCCTAAACCACAAATATAACATCCCTCAAACGGGAATCGAAACTACAACCATCGTGCCCAATAATAAATATGCCAATCATACCATAATATAGTCAAAACACTATCAATCAATCCAATAATACTATTACCAACTAGAAACGACTTGAAAATTAATGTATAGGTTTCTTCACATTAATTTAATAATTGAGTAAAGTTGGCTTCAATGGATTTATGTTCATAATAAATGGTCCCGCAATAAGACGGCGTGAAATTGATACTGCCTATTCAATTCCAGTCTGTGTGGTAGATCATATGGTAAAATATATTTACTCATCTCTCGCATAATGCATAGGCATAGAAAGTTTGATGCCATTGACACTGTGGCATAGTGTTTGAGTGTAAGCACGGCATTTGTGGGTTTGATTCCCAATTGAAGGAATGAATTATTCTTGCATTCTTGTTCTGGTAAGTCATTAGCTTAAGTTCCTCAGCTCAACTTGCAATCGCCTGAAAATTAAACGGAAAGTGGGGAACCACGAAACGCAAAACGAAAATGACCTAACAGAGTGTTTTGACACTAAGTTTCCCCTACCCTAGTTTACGCAAAATACAGCGTGACTTTATGTTTTAAAGAGCTTTAATAATATCAAATTAATTTAATTAATTACATTAAAAAATAAAAACCAAATATAAAACCTCTAACTGTAAACAATCACATTACTGGCCACCCAGAATAAATCATTTAAAAAAAATTTACACCATATATCATAATAACAGTCTGACAAGCTTAGAACATGTTTAATAGAATACGACTTGCCTAATTTGTTCCTTTGACACGCGATTAATTGATGCTTGGTTTAGCAATGGTCGGTTCGCCACCTGGTGCGATAGCCGAACGCTATATTATTGTATAGCTTTAGGGTTTATACAGTTATATATTTATTTTAGTTTCACGCTAGATCCCGCATTTAACAGGATAGTCAGAGCTGACAGAGACACCTAGCATTGAGACACTCAGTTAAGACACACCGGCCGATTTTTGAGATATTGCTTGACTTGTGGAACTCAACGCCGCGCTTTAGTAGAAATCGAACGTATAATAACGCTACAATGGAAATTTTAAGGAAAAAGAAATCACTCTTTAGGTCATGGCTTCATTATGAGACCATCTCGACAATACTGATGCAATACACAATAAAAACAAATAATAAAAGGAATTAAAATCTAGTAAATTATATAAAACGAAAAAGTTTCTCTCACTTAAGACCATAAAAATACAGAAAAGGCACGTTTAAAAATTTTACCTACTCTGCGTGAATTGAAACTGAAATTCAGTGTGAAATAAAAAATGCAAATTGATAACAGTCGTTAAGCCACACCATTTACTACGGTAAAAAGTAGAAGTCGTTGTAGCGTATTTGGAAATGTATTTAAATTTTAACTGTATGGAAGTAAGCGAGTTTTTGGTTCACATCCTACTAATAAAATGATTATGAAACTGATAATTGTTAGAGTTTATATAAAGTACATATAATTGTATAGATATTATTTTGTATACTTGTCGATACTTGTCAGTGAGTCATATTATTTAACTACCCGCTTATACTATAATTGTCAAAGATTTCTTATGAAGTGTTTCTAATTTGTATGACAGTCTAGTCTGAGACGTAGCAGTGGACGAACGAATAAACCTTTGTACTAAATTATACTTTTATTCTGAGCCCCTTTATATAATGGACTTCGGACGGAAAGTGGAGAATAGTGGTTTTAGTTTACACCGGTTGATAAAGAAAATATCATTGACACTTTTTACAAGATAAAGTAACAAAAATAATAAGTTTGACAATAATATTAGTTAAATCATTTTAAATATTCGAAGCTAACTTGCCTAACGATTTTTAACAAGAAACTAAGAACTTTGACGATTTTGATACTCATATCACATATATTATACTTCGTACTTACTATAGGTCACAATATTCTTCTAAAATAAACAAAAACCGACCTCCACCTATCAACACAAGAGAAGCTTTAATATTAAAAAAACCCATATATAACATTAAACAACTAGTCCATAGTAATCAGTTACGTTCCAATTCGCACGTTGCTCACATCATTAATTCTCCGTATCCGCTCTCCGCTTGGTGTGACAAATTGAGGATTTTTGACCACAAGCGGCCCTTTTGATCCGTAAAAGTAATGCTCTGTATCTTTTAGTAATATGTCCATTGAAACTTGGGTAATATGACATTAAATAATTATCTGGCAGTCGTCCTGACGCACTGGATCAACTTTTAACTGTATAGGATAGATGTGGGTTCGATTCCTATTAACGAGGGAAGAGCTTTTGTAGACGGTAACAGGATATCTTATCATTAGGTTCCCTCTGTGTAATCTGTTATTTAATAAATAAGTTTATATATCCTATTTAATAGGACCTATTACATTACTACACATGACAAGCTTAGTTGGTACAGAATGCTCTTTATAATTAAGGCTACCTTTATTTTAAATTTATTTTAAAATATATCAAAAAAGAATATATAAAGAGATAAATAAATTGATTCTTAGATACTATCAGTGTGGTCTAGCCAGTTAAGCTATCATTTGATGATTAAGCAATAAGCCGAAACCATAACCACTTCTGTATGAGAGGAAACAACGTATCAAATGACAGTTTTTGTCCTCATTATTACAGTCAATTAGTGGTCAAACCAACAGGTGGTCTTTTGCGGTGGGTTTACTATTTTTATGTACATATGTACATTATTATGTACTAGCGCACTCGCGGCTTCGCCCTTAAACTAGGTGCTTTTATGTTCTTATAACATAATCAGTTTAAATACAATATCTATATTAGGTATACATAGAAAACTAAACTTTCATTCTTTTCAAAGAACACTTATTTTATAGGAATTTAGTCGTAGAAAATAAATCTATTAAATTGATATAAAACCAACACTCAATGTTAAGGGAAATTTGGGAAAACACAATAGTGAAAATTGCATTAAAATCAGTAAAGCCAATTCCGAGGTTAGTTTGCACAAACAAAACGACAAATATTTTAAAAGATTACAAATAACATTTTTTCATTTCCAAGTCTATACATACGGCTCAGTATTATTTTAATTCATAGTTTAGAAAATTAAGGAATCCATACAACACGGAAAGTACATAAAAATACTTAAGATATGTACGAGTATAACATCATATATTTAAATATAGATTTATTAACGACACACGCTAACGATAACCGTTAATGAAGAGGCATCAAATGTCGTAAATTAATGAAATTAATGACATGGTTTCAATTAAATGGCTTTATGATCGTTTCCCCAGGCACCTTTGAAATTGTACCGTAATTAACTCATAGTAAGGTATGAGTGAAGCTTATAATAGTTGTAGGTAGGTTTAAATACACTATGGATATTGTATATTTATAATGTCTTCGTTGCGGTTTTGTCAAACTGCGGCGTTGAGTTGCGCCAGACATGTGACGTTTAATGGCTGGTAAAAAGGCAACTATTCTATAAGTTTTATCTGTTATGTTTACATATGTAAAGATAAAATTAACTGAGACCGTCCTGGCGCAAGGACACAAGCTTGCGTCTGTAAATTTGACAGTTGTGGGTTCGATTTCCATCTGGAGAATTAGATATTTGATATTATTTTTTGCTCAGAACAAGCAGAGAAAAGCAGGATTCTACTGTGTTTTACTGCTACGCCCAGTATTAAGACACTACTTTCTAAAATTTCTGTAAGTATTCAGCTAGTCGAGTCTTCTGAAATCTTCATTTTGATTTTGTTCCGCAAATGATCATTACATTTATTAATAATTTATAAAAATAAACATTACCAGTTGAAAAGGCAAAAAGTTTAATTAGAAATACAAAATGTCACCGATACCTCTAGCCGGGGCGTAATTATAATTTCGATATCGTACACTTTGAGTCGGGTCAAAGGATCGAGTTGAGTAAACAGCTAACCTTTTCAAAATTTATATCAAGTATTAGATTAATTTTATAAAGGTGCTCATGGACAAGTCTTGACTGTATTTTTGTACGTATTCTTTTATATATTTACTAGTGGGCCCGTGCGGGGCTACGCCCGCTTGAAATAGAAATATTAATAAAGAAATTGATATTTTTTTATTTATGAACCGATTGTAATAAAATACAACCCTATATGTTTGCGGAAGCTTGCCAGAGTCCAATAGTGAAAACCGCATCTAAATCGGTTAAGTCGATTCCGGGATTTGCGATAACAAACGCACAGACAAATAGACAAAAATTTTAAAAATCATTGTTTTGGGTTCTATTAGGTCAATAAAGGTTCCCAATATTTTTTTTTTAAATATCTTCCAAGTACAGACACCGACCCTCTTACAATTTTATTATAAGTATATAGATTTATTGCAAATGTATTTTTTAAAGAATAATAAATTTGGATTGTCACGGCGCGGTGACACAGCTTCTGATTGTAATTGACGGCTATGGGTTCTATTCCCACTTGGTGGAATGTTTATATTTTTTTCACTTCGGTAACAAGACAATTCGCGGCGTTGAGGTCCACGCACCGAACATTTCTCGAGACATTGCGTGTTGATTGGTAGAACTCAACGCCTTTGTCGTAGTACCAGAATGAGAAAAAGAAAATAATTAAATTCCACTAGAAGAAATCAAACCCAACGACGACGCCCTAATTATAGTCGCCTTATCCAAACCTACTAAAAACCATAACACATTTTAATAATTGGCACAAAAAATGTCACGAGAAGAATTCAAAAGTAAATTAATGTTAATATTAATATTACCATATTTTTGTATAAGACAATAAATTAGAAAAATATGAAATATCTTTCGAGTAATTGGCCCGAGCGTCCCGTCTCGTTACAAAATTGGGTCGAGACTAGCTTGATTTCAAGTAATTATACTTTAGTAGGCAGGTATTTATTAAATTTGTAATTATAGCAAAATTATTATAAGCATTAGCAAAATATATAAGGATTATATTTATATACCTAAATAGAAGTAAGTGTATGGCGAAAATTGTGAGTTCATAATACAACCGACTCTTGAGTTCCGCATCTTAAGATGTAGGATGGAGTGTCTTGAGATTACTTTTCCTTCTTTTGCTTTTATAGAGTTATTTATATATTTTCTATTATGAAATAAATTAGACAATTCGTGAAAGTAAAAAGAAGCTACATGCTTTTTCCCACATAGCAGGGTAGAAAGAGTACCTAGTGTCAATACACTCCGTTCCGCTCCGTTTTTTTGTCCAAGTTCAAATCGAACTTACAACCATCGGCTTCTTCATCTTTGACAGCCATACGGCGGCCCACTGCGCCACGATGTAAACATAAAATATTGAATTCTGGTGGTATTGCGTGTCGAATGGCGGAACTCAACGCCGCGCTCTCCGTCTCGACCCCAGAGCGAAGAAATAAAAATATAAAATTAAATCGCAATATGTGCTAAATCTGTGGCATTGAAAATTCACATTACTTAAGGGAACATTTAACAAAAGAATCAGCAAATAAAGAATAAATCGGACGCAGTAACATAAATCGGCTCGTTTCTTGTAACATAAGAAAGTCTTTTTATTTCAATATAAGGTGCATTATTAGGATACCTGATAGAAGTAGTATCAACCAAGGCTAGGCCAATTTGCACATGGCTACCAGCATGCGTGCAAATGCCACAGGTTGTGAATGTTATACAGGAAAAAGATTCGAAACTTCACTTCCAAATCTACAACCATCGTAACTTCGTGAAGCAAGGACCAAGAGACTGTTACAATGTGAGGACAATAGCAAACAGTTGGGAAAGTTCGATTGGGGAATGAAATATTAAATATGAATATGATAAATCAAAACGTGGCGTTGAGTTCCGCCACTTAACACGCAACCTCTCCAGAATTCGGACGTAAGTGAGAACAACATTTTTGAACACAGGTTCATGTTCCTTCTGCCTACCCTGCGGTATGCTGGGTCTGTGTGAAATGAAAAAAATGCTCATATCGTCGTGGTGCAGTGGCACAAGCGTGTGACTCTAAATGTAACGTACTATTGCGGGTTCGACTCCCACTCAGGATAAATGACATAAAATGTCTTATAAAAATCAGTGGAGAATCGGGGGCGGAGTTTCTTAACACAGCATTCCTTCTACCTACCTACCTTCTATCCTGCTATATGCGGGATTGCGTGAAGCTAAAAAATATATATTCATATATCATATATACCACTTCTACATTATTCCGAGGCCAAGGTGGATTACACTGCGTGTGGCGTCACCCGACACCACGCTGACCGCTCTAGTGAACACCGCTAACTCTTTTTATCTCCTTATATAGGCACGTCTTGTATGAAAAATCTGGTTTCGAATCATAGTTGTAAGAATTAACTTTAAAAACGTTGGTTAATTCATTTGGAAATAATTTATATGTTTGTTTTTTTTTTTGAGGCCGTCGTGGTGCACTGGGAAATTGTGTAAGATGAAGATAGTTATGGGTTCAATTCCCATTTGGAGGAATAAGTTATTTTTATTTTTCCTAGTACATAATTTTCAATTTTCAATTTCGGCTTGGAAAACTGGGCAGTGCATAGGGCCCTTACACTAGGTTTGCCCTGCTATGCAAAGAAAAACTATTTTTTGTATTCAATAATTGGTGTTGATATTGTTGTAGGCTTTTTTTTTTTTTTTT